>CM053773.1:4453877-4495095 GCA_028658325.1 Potorous gilbertii
AGAAGAGGCAAGCAGGAGACTTTTTAGTGGAGGGAAAAAGAGGAGAGCTGAGAAAAAAAAACCATGAAGTTCACTCTCATCACATTCGACTAAAGGAAGGAATAGAATGCACACTCATTTTGGTATGAAAACCTATCTTACAATACAGGAAAGTGGGGGAGAAGGAGATAAGTAGTATGGGGGGGATGATGGAAGGGAGGGCAATGGGAGGAGGGAGCACTTTGAAGTCAACACTTGGGGAGGGACAGCATCAAAAGACAGACTAGAAACAATGTGGGGCAGGATAGGATGGAGGAAATATAGTTAGTCTTACACAACATGACTATTATGAAAGTTTTTGCAAAACTACACAGATATGGCCTATGTTGAATCGCCTGCCTTCCCAAAGGGAATAGGTGGGGAATGAGGGATGGGGAGAAGTTGCAACTCAAAGTTTTAGGACCAACTGTTGAGTATTGTTCTTGCTACTATGAAATAAGAAATACAGGTGATGAGAAATAGAAAGTTATCTGGCCCTACAGGACGAAAGAGAAGATGGGGTAAGGGAAGGGAGGGATGAAAGAAGAGAGGGCAGATTGGTGATAGGGGAAGTTAGAATGCTTGGTGTATTGGGGTGGAGGGAGGGAACAAATGGGGAGAAAATTTGGAACCCAAAATTTTGTGAAAATTAATGTAAAAAGTTAAATAAAGAAATTTATATTGAAAAAAAGAATTGCAAAATATGAAAGAACCCTCCAAGGATCATTTGAAAAAACTCACATGAAGAAAAAGTCTGTGCTGCAGAGTTCAAGACACATTGTTAGATTTCATATTTTTAAATAAAAACAACAAGAATAAAACGAATTTTTCAGGCAATCAAGGGAAAGTTCTTCAAATATAAAGGAAATTGAATTTTTATACCCTACCAATACCTTAGGAGGGAATAGAAAAATGTGTTTGTTACACAGAGAAAAGGTCCTGTCAGTTATTTCTGTTGTGCAGGAGGAAGTTGAATTAGAGCTTCAGGGTACAATATTTTATACTCAAGGATATATACCAATTCTACAACTAGTTCTTCACCAGTATGAATACAAATCCTTAGAAGTGTTTGCATTATTTGAATTTACCATGCAAGTTTCCATTGGCCTAAAACCAATGACTATATTTAACATAATTATACCTTAAAATGGTGATAATCTAAACATATGCGCCTACTTTTTAGGAATTTATTTTTCACATTAATCAGACTCTAGTTACATAGAAAGTTATATTTTAGTGCAAAGTGTCAGATAAATTAAGGGAATATGAATATGTACTTGACTCTCATTCTTTACCTATGACTTCTGGCACTTGTCAGATATATAGAAGTAGAGTTACACATGGTTCTTTGTTCTTATATCTGCCTATCACAAAGGCCAAATAGTTTGTATTCATGATTATAACAAGCATATTAATGTGGACTAATGTAATCAGTTTTAGAAACAGTTTCACACATTTACAATGTAAAACAATTATTTGATCTTGAAATTGAAGAGTGAAACTTAGGAATCACACAGTCTATACTCTACTTATATAGATCAGGAAATCAAAACATACAGTTGGACGAACTTTCCCATTGTTACTCAGGTAATTAGAAGCAGAGTCAAGATTATAGCCTCACTCTTCTGACTTCAGGTTCAGTGCTTTATAACAATTTAAACTTACATTTAAGGAACTTGCCCTCCTAAAATTTGGAAGGGAATTTAATAATCAATTTAATAAATCAAAAGATGCATATGCCCTGAAAAAGACCCTAGAAATTTTAGGCAGCAAGTTAAGAGAGGGAGTGGTGTGAAATTGAAAAAGTTGTCTTCCTCCCCAAATTGTTCATAAATTAGCTGGAAAAAAAACAAAAACAAAAACAAAAAAAACTAGTTTGTGTACTACCAATCTCATTGTATGCTACCTGTTTTTTTATTGATTGACAACCTACTCACTGTTAAAAGAATAACATTTGTGGCTATGGGTATATATCCAAATCTGTGATTATTAGTATGGGAGTCTCTTGCTATGAAAATTCCCTCCACCAAAGCAGATCAGCTATTCAACTGTAATCAATAATTTTAGAGCACTAACTGGGGCACTGAGAGATTACATAAATTGTCTTTCATCAATTAAGGCAGTCTGTGTTTTAGGCAGAATTTGAATCTATATTTTCCTGCTTCAGAGACCAGCAGCTCTGTAGTCACTGTCATGCTGCCTCTATCATTCAATAATATATTATTGTATACATGACTTGCATCGTTTCTCTGATGGCATGGTCTTCTTTAGCAATGAAGGATGAATACATAATTGTATGTATACATGGGGGGAAAATCCACTAAACCCACATGGAAAATCTTCATAACTAGTATCTTCCTCTATAAGATTAAGATTACCTTTCATATGCTCTGTAGATATTTCATAGATGTCTAATTGTATACATGTTGTCTCCCAATTAGAATGTTAGCTCTTCTAAGGCTAAAACAATTTTTACTTTTTTTATATTCCTGTCACCTAACATCATGTGAGAAACATGGTAAATGCTTAATTAATGTTTGCTCACTTACTTATTTCAGAGAGAGTCAGATTAAGAGGAACACTAATTCTAGTCATCTACTCCTTTTCAGGTGACAGACATTCTGATTCTTTATGACAATTTCTTATGGGATCACCATTATTTAACATAAAGGTGCCCAAAGTGATTGTCCATCATCTTAGGACTTGCACCTCTGGCACATATTGATGTAAAATAAATATGAGAACAGAGGTAGTGTTCCTGAGTGGCAAAATTAATAAACTTCAAAGGCAGTAACAAAATGTGGGGTTAATACTTGGAGCATGTATAAAATGACAAAGATAAGACATTGGGTACTATAGTTTGAAAGATTTAAATGTAAAAATAAAGACATAAGTACAAGTTTATCTCCATATTTTTATTCATGGCTCAAAAATCCTGACAGAAAACACCAGTAAGTTGAAATTGACATAGAAGGATAAAAACAGACTGTAACTGTTCAGTAAGCTGAACAGTTAGCATTTCAAGCAGGTGGAAATCTTGTGTGTGTGTGTGTGTGTGTGTGTGTGTGTGTGTGTGTGTTGGATTTCCAGCTCATTCCATTTTCTGTCTAAAGCTATGCTTGGTTTTAAATGCGGGAAACAAGATATCCCAGCACTGGGTACAACCTGATCTCTCCCTACCTTTCTAATTTCTCTCTTGGTGTGTGTGTGTAGGTGTATGTTACCTTCTCCCATTACATTTTCAACTCCTTGAGGGCAGGGATTGTGCATCTTTTTTTCTCTTATTTGTGTCACTAATCCCACAGTGCTTGGCACATAGCAGGCACTTAAATGTTCATTGAACTGAATTATTTATACATATATCTATGTATACACATGTAATGCATATTATATAGAATAGAGAATATAAATAAAATGATGAAATATAACATGGCAGGACAACATAGCATAACATGATGTGACATGACATAATATGAAGTAATATATGATATAACATAATATATGATAAAATATATGCATACTCTCAATCCCTTTTAATTCTGGTGCCTTAGTTCTTTAAATTATTTCCTAATTTTTCCATATATAGCATATTTGTACATATTTATTTATTTGTTATCTTTCCCATTCAATTGTGAGATCTTTAAGGAACATAATAGGTATTTAATAAATATTTCTTGGATGAGTTACTAAATCAGTTATATACACACATATACACACATATTCCCAGAGGAAGCCTATGAAAAATGTAAGTAAGCAGCATATTCCTAAAGAAACTTAAAGAAAAGAGTATAGATTTTTGTAATGAGGAAGAAAAATGCACCTTCATTTCTCCCTGACCTCTTTACTATCTACCAGGAGTAAAATATTGGTAACAGAATGTTAGTCTTAAAAGGAACCTTAGATATCATCTTTTTTCAATACTCTAATATTTTGGTTGGGAAAGTTAAGACCAACAGAGGTAAAGTAGTTTGATTTCTTAGTACCTGTTTAGCACATATGCACCAGAAATGTGCCTCTTTTTCTGACTTCAATTTCAGAGAAATTCAATTGCTTGTATTATACACCTTTCATTTAATTCAACTCAACAGACATTCATTAAATGTCTAATATTCAAGATACTAAGATACTGGGTTAGGACATCGAGATACCAGCACAGAAATGAAATGACTGCTTCCCTTCAAAAGATACATATTCTAGGGGAGGGGCTATGGTACAATATAAAAAAAATCATTCACAGATAAGTATAGGACAAGGAAAACTGAAGGGTTACAAGTGAGAGAGGGAGAGAGACAGAGACAGAGATGGAGAAACACACACAGACGCACAGAGACAGATGGACAGAGACAGATACAGAAACATAGACACAGAAAGAGAAACAGACACACAGAGAAAGAGAAGAGAGACACAGAGAGACAGATACAGGTACAAAGACAGAGACAGAGAGAAAGAGAGAGAGGGAAAGAAGAGAGAGACAGAGATGGAGAGATACACACACAGACACACAGAGACAGATGGACAGAGACAGATAACAGAAACACAGACACAGAGACAGACACAGAGAGAGACAGAAACACAGACAGACACAGATACAAAGACAGACACAGAGAAACAGAGAGACAGAGAGAGACAGAGACACACACAGAGAGACACAGAGACAGAGACAGAGACAGACAGAGGGACAGAGAGAGAGACAGAGAGAGAGAGCTGTTTGGGACCAAGAAAAAAGCTCCTTGACAGACAAAGTTCCTGACATGAACTCTGAAAGAAAACAAAAAAGAATTCAGAGAAGGAAATGAGGAAATAATATATTTAAGTCACATCAGTCATAAAAATAACTTCAGTGAAAGCACAGAGAGTTGTAGTGCAGTATTGAGTCTGGGGACCAGTTTGAAGTCCAGTTTGACTATAACATACAATATGTGGAGTGAAATAAAGTCAGGCTCAAAAAAGTAGGTAAGAGGGACTTTATGGAAATCCTTAATTACTACACAAATTTCACCGGAAGAAAGTCCTTCAGCCAATGAAAACAGCCAATGCTTTGCAATTTATGATCCAAATTATGGAATGCATTAAACCTGATGTAGATTCCATTGAGGATTATAGAGATTTTAATATTTTCCTGGAGACCAATGAGGAGCCGCTGCTGGTTTTTGTATAGGGGTGTGACACAGTTTTATCTGTATCTTTGGAAGATTATTTTTTGTCAACTCTATCAGTGATAAATCGAAGAGGGGATAAAGGAGAGGCAACGATGCCAGTAAAGTGAACATTTATTAAAGTTCAGAGAAGAGTCCATGAAGGCCAAAATCAATATATGAAAAGAGTGAAAGGGATTGATATGACAGACATTTGGGGAATAGAATTGACAAAATTTAGCAATTGATTGGATATGGGGATTGACTGAGAAGAGAGATCCCATGATGACTCTAAGGTCACAAAATTTAGTAACCTGGAGAACAGAAATTTTGGAAGGGGGAAGGTTTAAAGGCAAAAGATAATGGGTTTTATCCACATGTGTTAGTGTTGAGAAGCCTCCAGTCCTCCTAAGAGGAGATACTTGTCAGGCAATTGATGAAAGACTAGAGTTCTGGAGAGAGTAGGAATAAATATTGGATCTACATTGAGAAGATGCACTTGAATCTATATGTCTATGTGCTAGCCAGGAAGTGGCACAGTGGATAAGGTGCTTGACCTGAATTCAGGAAATCCTGAGTTCAAATTCTTCCCCAAATTCTTGATTGCCATACGACTCTGGGTACTTTTCTCTGCTTAGTTTCCTCATCTGCAAAATGGGAATATTAATATTTTTTCCTTCAAAGCGTTGTTGTAAGTATCAAATGAGATAACATAAGTGGTTTGTAAAACTTCTAGTACTATACAACTGTTGTTATTAATTCATATAGAGAGAAAATAACAGGAGCTAAGTCAGAGCTTTGGATAAGGCTTTATTATATTGCAATCTTCCACTGGGCATGAGGACCCATCTTGGGAATGAGCTGGAACAGGACAGTTGTGGAAAAGCCCATGAATAATTTGGACAAAATTAACCTGCACCATGATTGCCTTCCAACCAGCCACCTAGATGAAATATACTTTGCTCCTAGCCACCATAACCATTCACAGGTAACTTTTCTCAGTAACCATATGCCACTATTCTAGGCAATAAGTAAGCAAATTAAACAGGTATGTTTTCTACTTTTGAGTCTTATCCCTTTTGAAAAATTTACATAATATGTAATATTACAATATTTGCACAACTCCCATCTTCACTAGGATTTAAGTTTCTTATTAGGAATATAGCCTATTAGTTTCTTTTTTATCTTTATATTAACAGAATCAAAAGGATGCCTGGAACTCATTAGATGATTAATAAATGCTTACTGAATAATTGAAACTTTATTCATTGGTATCATGAATTTTTGGTTATATATAGTCATATCTCCTCTATCACCCTGGCTCAAGATACCTGCAAGCAGCTTAGATGAGAATATGTTCACAGCTGTGCAAAACTGAACTTATTTTTGGGGGGTCTAAATGCATGTTGCCCAGTCTCTGACTATATTCCCCCAAACCGTTTTAAGGCTACTCTGGATTAATTAATGTTTTGAATTATTTGTACTTCTTCCAGGGACTGGATCTAACAATTCACTGGTTCTTTTACAAAGGTAGAGGAGGAGTTATTCTGTAACACTAGCCTGGAACCCTGACAGGTGAAAAGGCTTGCCAAGGGTCAATTTGTGTTAGAGACGTGGCATCTTCAAACTTTGAGGGCGGCTTTCTACTACACTTAAACTGCCTTGTGTTGCATATTTTAATGGCTACAAGAATAGCTAATCTTTATGTTGTACTTAATATGAACCAGATACTGTGCTTTACAAATATGCCATTTCATCTCACTTTAAGTTAAAGATAGATTTTTCTGTTCGTTTCTTACTTTTTCTATGTGCATATGTATGTGAGACAAAGCATGACACAAAATATAATCATTTACTTATTCTAATGCAGAGTTAGATTTCACAGCAAAGGCATACCACAAATCATTGCAGTGATTAGATCTCTATACCATCTTTGCATGCTGCCTTCTACCCCAAAAGAAAAAAAATGGGGTCATGGCTCAAAGATTTTATCCATTGTAATGAAAAGATGTCTTTCTGCTAAGAATAACAATGAGATCACTCCTTGACTTGCTACAAAGACAATAATGATGAAATGATCATCTCAAATTATATTACATTTTTTTCCTTATATACAACTAAGTAATTTGAGTATACACCTTAGGCAATAAAATAGTAACCAAAGTTATGTGACTGACTTCCTCTGGGATATTAAGGAGGTCATATCTCAATTTCTCTAGCTATATAATGAGAATCATCCCATATACATATATCATAGGACCAAAGGCCTTGGAAAATATAATAAAAACCATTTTAATTCTAGTAGAATTTAAAGTATTTGTTCCCTATTGTACATTGCTTATGAGTGACATGATCTTTTTTCATATTATTTAATAGTTATAAATGTCTTTCATGAAGAGGGTGTTTATGAGTCTGATGACAGAGGAAAAGGTCACCTTTGCCCTCTCTTTGATCTGTTTAACCTTTGATATTTAATAAGATGAGAAAAAAAGGGGAAACACAATTTATGGCATCTATAAATAGTGTCTAAAAAGAAGTAAAAAAACAATGGAAGACTAATGAGGTAAAAAGATATTGGGATTCCTTGACCGCTTCTGCCAGTAGGTTGTTATTGATGTTTGTCTTTCATTTTTGAAGAGTCATAGGCGTCATAGTCAATGGCGTCATAGGGTGATGTCCTGATTTTCATATGAATTGGATTTAAGTGAATCAGAGTTGCGTAAAGTTGTTAGTCTCTCTCTTCCAGAGTCAACAGAGTTCAGCGACAAGACAAAAGTCAAGATGACTGGCACTGGCCTGGGATGCAGTGGATGACCTTAACATCTCTGATGTGTGATCAAGCTCTAAGTGCTCCACAGGACCTGCTTTACTCACCTTCATGAACTTGGGAACAAATTGTTCTCATCCATTCATTAAACCTGGGGCAATCTTCACATACTTAGGGTTGGTACCCCCAAACCACTTGCCACCTGCGTTTGAGGCCCATTTTTTTTTGCCTTCAACCTGGTTTAGCCCAACTTCTGAGACTGATTACCAGCTTGGTGAGACTTGGATGAATCAGATGGCGCTAAAGGTGGATGAGCAGCCTTGAAAAAGGTTCAACAAGCTCTTACACCAGAGGTGCTAGTCCTCCTTGAATGCTCCATACAGTGGATAAATTACTTTACTCCTCTGAGCTTTGGTCAACTCATTTGCAAAACGCGACTAATAACACTTGTCCATAGTTGTTATAAGGGTCAAAGGAGACAATTTACAGGAAAGTGATCTCTACGCATAAAAATACACACAAATATGTTATTATTACTGCATACTTTGGATGAAAATGAATGAATTTGACCTAAGTCTATACTCTTGATTTTCAGTTAAAACGTAAGGAATATATCGTATCTTCACTGCTCTGATCCAATAAAGTAGGTGCTAGATGGGATGGGGATAGATAATGTCTTATTTGAATTAGAAAGGATATTTTCTTTAAAAAAAAAAACAAACATTGATATCTTTTGTTTTTGTATTATTTTCTTTTCACATTCATTCCTTACCTCTCCCCACACAGAGAGTCATCTCTTAGTACAAAGAGCATAAAAGTAAGAGAAAAAATAAAAGCAATTCCATAAAAGTAAAACATTAACCCAGTCTAGCATTATATTTCTTATGCCATACTCATTATCCTCCAGCCTTGTAAACAAAGGAGGGATGGTCGCTGGGGTGCTGGATTCTCATTTCTATTCTTTGGGGCCAAGATTACTCATAATTTCACAGCCAATAATTTTAATTGGATTCCTATTCTCTCCTTATATATGGCTATCCTCATTTTATGTATGTATATGAATGTGTGTTTCTCTCTCTGTATATATATATATTTCTGGTTGTGCTTACTTTCCTTTGTATCATTAGTACATACATGTCATCAGTCATAGGAAAGGTATTTTCATTGGAAATAAGGGAGCAGAATAAGCTATAGCACTGATTCTTACAATGTAAAGTAAGTTATTTTTTTTCCCTTGAGTCCTGGTTAGTAATATAAAGTACCTGAACCAATATAGCTGTCTAAAGAAGAGTGTCAATGTAGGTTTCCATGGCCATGTATTTACCTAAGCTTTCCCAGCATTTAAGAACCTGAGTGAACAAATGATAAATTTTGTTCAAATAAGATCTAAGTACAAAAGTAAGTCTTACAGTGAAAATGAAATGAGGAAAGTATATGTTAGGAGAAAGACACCAGAATACTCTGCAGAAAGGGATTTATTATAGAAAAATCCATAAAGCTATCAACCAAATCCAAAGCAGAGGTAAAAGCAAACAGGATGCTAAGTTTTATTAGTAGAGGAATAAAACATAAATCAAGGGAGGAAGTGTCATTACAGTAGTTAGATCTCTTATCAAACTTCACATAAAATGTCAATGTTCAATAGAAATGCTCAATAATAAATTTACTTACCTATCTCTCCCTTTCTCTCTCCCCAATATCTTCACTCTGAATCAAGGGAGGTCAGGATGGCTAAAAAAGTAGAATCATGTGGGAATCCTCATCTTGGTCAGCCTGTTATCCTAGGTTCAGAACAGTGGGACCCTTTAATGAAGAGATTGCTAAAGATGGGAATAAGTTAAGATGGATAAAGGGAATTAAGGTGAGAGGGAAAAAATATATATATTTTTGTTTATGTTTTCTTCCAGATGTGGGGTTTAAGTTCCTTTGAGCATGGGGAAGAAGAATCCTCAGTTTCAGTGTATGTTGACAAAGTCAGTAGCTTTTTAGCAGCCACAAAAGTAGAAGGAGCTTGCTTATTTTAATATTTTAATGAAATCTGACTCCATTCATGTGGACATATAAATCTTAATCAGGAATAAACATTATAACATTTAATTGCAGGGTATAAAATAGGCACTCGGGTTGAGGAAGTAAGCAATGCTTCATACTCTTCTTAATCAAGTCAGTGGCAAAAGAAACCTGGCATTTCATTTGCTTGAACCTTAAAACTTTTTTCTTTCTTTCTGGATATGTATATAAATATACACATATACATTTACAATATATACATATGCATTACATACACATGTTAAACACACAAATACATGAATATATACATGTCTGCACATGTGTATACATAGATATGTATAGACATACATATGCATGTGTGTACATGTGTGTGAGTGTGCATGTGTGTGTGTGTGTGTGTATGTATACTTTATACTGTAACGGAAATTTGACATAAGCCTAGAACACCTAAAATTCTGTGGTCCCTATAAAGAGATTAATTGGTAGAACAGATTATGTATACAATGTCTAGAAACAAATGTATCTATCTATACACTGTTATTTGATGGACACAAAAACCCTAGTTACTGGCATAAGTACTCACTATTTGACAAAAACTACTGGAAAGTTGGAAGAAATTAAATTTAGGCCAACACTTTATCTCAGAAAGCTCCAGATAAGTACATGGCCTAGATATAAAAGGTAACATCATAAACAAATTAGAATAATGTGGAAAAAAATTACCAATCAATCCGATGACCAAGCAAAGGATAGAGAGCATCACAAAAGATAAAATTGATCATTTTAATTAAATGAAGATTCTGTACAAACAAATCTAATAAAGTTTAAATCAAAAGAGAAAAAAGGCCTTCATCGAATTTCTCTCACAAAGGTATAATTTATATGTGTGTGTATGTGTGATTGATTAAAAAAAAGAGAGAGAGCCATCCCCAAATGATAATAGTTTAAGGACAAGAACAATTATTTGCCAATAGAAGAAACTCAGATTATCTGTAGGTATATGGAAAGATGCTCCATATCACTGGAGTAAGACACATTAAAATAATTCTAAGATTCTACCTGACTCATCAGAGTGACAAATATGAAAATAAAGGAAAATGGTAAATGTTGCAATATTTGCAAGAAAATAGGCACATGGAAATATCTTTTGTAGACTTGTGAATGGCTTCAACCATTCTAGAGAGCGTTTCTGAAGTATATACAAAAATAATAATTAATAGTTCTTGACCATGGACTTAGTCATACCACCACTATGCCTACAACCAAACGAGATCAAAGAAAGAGGGAAAAGTCCATTACATAATGCACACATACACATACACATGCACACACACACACACACACACACACACACACACACACACACCTCTTTTTGTAGTGGTGAAAACCTGGAAATTAAGGAGATTTCCATCAATTGAAGAAATAGCTGAATAATCTATTATATATGAATATGATGGAGTAGTATCATGCTTTAAAGAAATGAGGGGATAGTTTTTTTAAAGAGACCTAGAAAGACTTTATATGAGTGCAGTAAGTAGAACTGGAAATGCAGTTTTTACTGTAACAATATTATGAAAATGAATAATTTTGATAAGTTTTGTAAACTGATGAAGAGTGAAATGAGAACTAGAGCAATATATACTAATCATATGCAAAATACAACTTTGAAATTTATAAAAAACCATGATCACTAAAATGACCATTCATTGTTCCATATAAGCAATGGTGAAAACAGTATCCATTAGAGAAATGTGACAGATTTAAGTTTTGGAACCAGATATACATATATGTTTTTAATACAACCACTAAGGGACTTTGTTTTTTCAAGACTGCATATTTGTTACAAGAAATTTCCTTTTATGTTTTTTTAAAGAATGGTGGAATTGAAGGGAGATAAAATAGATTTCTCTTAATTTTAAAACAATGGAAAGGTAAGGGAGTGCTATAGATATGAAATGTTACATGTACTTTCAGTTAATTGTTGAATTTTGATAGAAAAGACCTTTTACAAAATTGGAGCAATTTCTAAATGTATATAAACCTAAAATGAAAATACATCAATAAAACTAAAACAATCAAAAATAAACAAAAATAGAACACTCTGGACCCCCTTTTCCAGAGGATTGGAGGACTGGAGAATTCTTGCATCATATGTTGGCCTTTTATGTCTTTTGAAGAATACTGTTTTATTGTCTATGTAGCCAGAAAGATTACTATCTTCCAAATAGCTCATTTTTTAATTCCATTTAACCATTTGCTTAAAATTAACCTGATTCTTACCCCACTTCTACTCACAGTTTGCCAATCTGATACCTTTTAAACTGTCTTCTGTCAATAAGGAGAAATGGATGCTAGACCCTTTCACCTTACGAATGATGCATTACTACTTAACTCTCCCAATTTCTTTGTTCTATTTCTACCTGAACATTCTTTTTGTCTGCTTGCAAAGGAAACCAGAATCCAGTCCTATCCAGGGTACTGGCTTTTCCTCTCTAAGGTTTTGGTTTCTGAGGTTCGTTAACTTTATTAGTAGTAGTATTAGTATTAAGAGAATTGTTATTACCATTAACAAAACTCTTCTCATTCCTCACCCACAAATTGAGGCACTGAATATTTTAATATTCCTGACCCCTGAACCAAGTTATCTCTATGATTTCAGGGATATTTCATAACTGAACACGAATTACCTGTCCCTCCCTGATCTCTCCTCTGCTATACCTCTATGTCACACAAATCCTTCATTTCCTTCTATGTTGTCTCCACATAATTCTAGATAATGAGTTCTTTCTCTTAAGTTCTCTTGTAGGGTAAAACAGAATATGCAAATCCAATGTGGTTAATAGGGATTAATTAAAAATTTGTGTAGAAAACTAAATCTATTTAGACCTAAACTAGGTAGCCCTAAATTTTCTAAGTTTCAATATACTGAACATTTTCCATGCTATACACATAGACATCCTAATTTTGCCTGGCCCAAGAGTAATGCTACTGTATCCTTTTTCTATCATAGACCTCCCCCACAAGAATATGATCTTCCCTCCAGAATACCCAAGCTAAAAGTGACTTGTTCATTATAGCAATCTCGACCAAGTTAGTCATTCCAGTTTTTCAGTTATAAGTACAATACCAGTCAGTTAGGAAGCTGCAGGCTTGTGGCCAAAATTCTGCATATAGTAAAAAATCTTTGCTGAATAGATGGCAATTTCCTCCTTCCGTATCAAGGAAATATTTTTATTCCTATACAAATATATATACATACACACATATAAGTATGTTACTTATATGTGTGTGTATTATATATGTATATTTCCAATTAATATATAATTCTTCCCAAATAAGGAAAGACAAACAGATATATCAGAACAAGTTCAAACATCCTACAATTGGAATTCAACTCAGTGTACAAGTCATCTTTTGAGTTCACAGAAGATATCACCATTCCTCATGCTGCTTAACAAAGTTGATTAACCCATTTGGCTACTCATCTGTTTGAACTATTGGTATTTCACTCTTTTCTAATATTCTCTTTACCCCCTTACTCAGTCTGCTACGATGTTTGGAGGGGTTGAGGAGAGCAAGTAGAGGAGAATAACGGTTTGATATGCAACCTGGTGGATAGTAAAGTGAGAAGCTCAGTATATTTGGTAGATTGGGAACAGAGTGGTCAGGCTTGATGTAAAAAATGTGGGATGGGTCACTGAATTGCTGGCAAGAAATAAAAGTAATAACTTTAGGTTACAGTAAAGATCCTGGCCAAGAAAGTAGACACATATTACAGTTCAGGTGGAGAGATTGTTTTGGCTATTTTAACAAATATTAATTAGCATTATCTTCAAATATATTTTGGTTCCTTAAGTTACTGCCAGAAAACTTAAATATTAAAACAATTTTCTTCTCATTGGCAATATTTTTCTTCTTGTGCATGGAGGTTTAATGGTCAAACTAATTCCATTCATTCTCTTAAAAATATGAAGAAAGATTAAATAAAAGTAGTTTGAAATGAATAAAAATTGAGTAATACAAAATCTATACCTCAAATAACATACCGAAGTTTCTTTAAAAATTATCCATTGGATATCTGTAAGAATTATTCTTAAGCAAAACGAATGATTTAAAAAACTTTAAAATTAGGATAACTGCAGCAAACCAAGGAGAACTCAATAAGGTTGTATTACAGTCATAGAATTCTTAGTAAAGTATATTAGATGACTTGTAATACCAAGAATTGGAAGCTATATTCATGAGCAAGAGGAATATATAGAGAGGGAATTGGAAGAGAGCTCAAGAATGCTGTACTTGAATTTTTAATCAAAGAGAATAAAGAAGAGCATAGGAGGAAAATGTGAAAATGGAAATAAGAAAGAAGACAGCATGGTAAGCTTTACAGTATATTCTCTTTGGGTAACGGAAGTGCACATTTTCACTATATAAGAGTTCTTTTTAAAAGATTTAAAAATAGATTTCCTTCTTTAATTGTCTGTCACTTATTGAAAGAAATTATATAAATTTGCTTATAGATTAACAATTTGCTTAAAAATACTCATTTGGCTTTGTTCTGGCTCATTGTGTTATGAGTATCATAGCTAGAAACGAGAGTCAGATTCAGGTGCATCAGTTTCTGCTAGTGGCATGAACTGTAACTAGGTAACAATCCAAACCCAGCTTCCTGATCACAAAAATGGGACTGTTATTGCCCTAATGAATAGAAATGCTCAGTGACTGCAAAAGACTCAAAATGTTCTTTCTCAACATTCTGTGCAGCTACTAAGGCACAACATGAACCTACATTTTGGACTAATTTTCTCAACAGGGGCTCTTTCAGACTAGCCCCGAGGAAGCAAAATCATATGATTAGTTCTAAAGTGGCTTGAAATTAATTTTATGAGTTTTTCTGCAACAATCTTGTCTAGTAGTTTCCTTTGAGATTCTTAGTGCTAAGATACAAACTGCTTGCCTATATTAGTTCAAGAGGCTTTAAGATGACTCCATCTTGGTCATTCAAGCTTAAGGTTTATTTGGACAGTAAGCTTTTAAAAATATCTTTCAAGCCTACTTATCAGTCTAAAGAAATGCTCTTAGAAGAGAGGGGCATGGTAGAGGGAGATTCCACTTTATGAGAGGCAGGTTTTGCTTAGTCTCCATAACCTATTAATAGGCTAAGTAAAGTCATAATGGCATTCTGATGGCTTAAGGCATCTTCAGACGCAGACTTATGTGTGAATAAGGACAATAAATTATTGTGCATAGAGAAGCTCAAAAGGCAAAGGACAAATGCAATTCTTGCTAGTGGAGCCTAAGGTAAGACATTGTACCACTTGCCCTGGTGATTAGAAAGCCCTATGCAAGCCTTCAAGGTCAGGCAAAAGTTAACTCAATATCCTCAGTCTCATCCATGAAGTCTTCCTATAAGCCCTTTCCAGACAGAATGTTCAATTTTTTTCTTTATATCACCAATCTCAAGGGCATGGCATACATTATGCTCTTAATGAATACTTGTTGATTAAATAAATTCCCCAAAAGACACTTCAGCGTTTTGAAGAGGAATGAAAATAACAAAACTGTTAGATATAACAAACAGTATAATTATTTGTTGTATCTACCAATGTACTTTGGGATAAATACTTATTCTAGAAGAGTACTATGAGCCTAACCCATCTAAGATTTGTCAGGTTAAGTCCAGAGGCACAGAAAGTTTTAAAGGATTATCCATGAGCACAGGTAAATGTGTACTGAAGTGGGATTTGAACCTAGGCCCCTTACTCCAAAGCCAGCTTGAAGTGAATAATACCATGAGGCACTTGTAAAAAAAAAGAGAGTGTTAAAAGATACGATGAAATTACGTGAATGTATGTTTTATGCTTGTTTGTTTTCGTTTTCTTAAACACTGAAGATAGTTTAAGAGTATTGTGACTAATTGTAATAGAAAAAATTCTAAACTTCAGTAATAGGCAATCATAACCATTTTGTGCCAGGGGCTATGCGACATGCTGGAGATTCAAAGGCAGGCAAAAAACAGTGCCTGCCCTCAGAAATGCAGGGTCTAAATAGTCTTTAGAAACAACATGTAAACAGCTATGTACATATACATAAATGATAACTTGGAAATAATCCACAGAGGGAGAGTACTAACATTAAGGGAGATGAAAATAAATTTCAGAGAAGGTAGAACCTTAGTTGAGACTTGAAGGAAGGCAGAAAAGTTAGGAGGCTGACATAACTAAAGCAATTCTAGGCATGAAGAACAAGTGGAAAAGTCCATTGGAAGGGTCTGGTACAAAAAGAACAGAGGTCAGTGTCACCAGATTACAAAGCAGTAGATTAGGAAGGTGTAAAGGGTAAGAAAACTGGAAAGGTAGAGAGGAGTCAATTTATGATACAAAGAAAGGGTTTTATATTTGATCCTGGAGACAAGAGATAGCCAGTGGAATTTATTTAATGGTGTATGAGTGTGTGTGTGTGTGTGCGCATGTGTGAAAGAGACAGAGACAGAGAAAGAGAGAGAGGAGAGAGAGACAGAGAGAGAGACAGACAGACAGACAGATAGATAGAGAGAGAGAGAGAGAGAGCACCATGGTCTGATCTACATTTTGTTAACACCACTTTGACAGCTGAGTGGGAAGGTGGGCTGGAGTGGAACAGACCTAAGGCAAGGAGACCAAGTAGCAGGCTAGTTTAATAGTCTTGGTGTGGGGGGATATACCCATTAATATTACAAATGAATTTTTCTTCTCTCTACTTTCTCTACACACAAATACCTTATACACACCCTAATATATATAGTTTTCATTACCTTTGTGGTGAGGAATTCACACCTGTAGTTTCATCTGGTGAACTCTCCATATGGAAACTTTCTGCTGAGGCTGATTATCAAATGTAGTCTTAGAGATTTTGTTGGGGACACTAAGAATTTAAATAACTTTCCCACCCAATTTATGGGAGTCAGAGATAGGGTTTGAAACCAGTTTTTTCTGACTTAAAGTCCAATGTGCTATGCATTCAAATTTGATAACTAATTAGCAAAGCTTCATCTGTTTCTGTTTGTTTTGTTTCAGTTTTCTTTTTCGTAAACCAAGCCACATGTTTAAATGATGCCCCAAGTATACTTCACACTCATAAGACTTTTGCTTCCATGATATTTGGGAGGTCAGATTAAGAAGATCAAACTGCATAATTATGCCATTCAGACATTTGTATATTTACTGGGGAGGAAAGTTTAGTATTTGCCTTATAAGGATTAGAAGAGTCAAGAAATCACTTCTTCACATTACAAAGTGCTTAGAGCTATAGAACATATAGACCTCTTGTCCATTTTTGAAGAAGCAAGTCGTTTGTTCTTTCAATAGATTTCTTAAATGACTAAAATAAAGTATTGGTTTTTTTCAAAGGTAGAGCACAATTTCAGCTGCTTTCAATAGGTCTATTTATCAAATTTTAATTAGATTCCTTACGGCTATACATTCTTTGATCAGAGTAGAATGATCAATGCATTGCTATTTTTAAAACTCAGTTTCATGTTGTCTCAAACCTTCAGAAAAGACCATGATTATTTTTGGCTGGTATGGAACAGGTGAGGTCACAGAAAGTCCTTGTTGAATCTAACAGAATTAGACTGCTTTTCACCTGTATTTTTTCATGCTTCAATAAACCCCTACTTTTCAAGAAGGGTGAGGAAAGGCATTCCTAAAGTCATGATACAGTATTTAGAAAACTTAGCAATGATTTTATTTTTAAAGGAAATTACCATTTGCAGATCTTGCATATTTAAGATTCCAGTTCATATTAAAGGTATCATTGTGACACTTTCCTGCATAAATAAAAAACACTAGTTAACCCTTTGAGTCAATAATATAAAGAATGATAGTTTCAAACTGTCAACTGCTATTTTTTAATTCTTTACAATTAATCAATTTTTACTACAAAATAAAATACTTATTACACTATAGTCTCCTTGAGGGAAAAAAGATGCCATGAACAGAATATGAACCACACTATTAATAAGGAGTAAAAATTTGCCCTTAATTTTGAGTTTATGTTCGTAAATTGTCTTTGTGTAAGTAGGTTCTATTTGCCTTCTCAAAAATTGTCTAGTCTTTTTTTTATGTGCTTATTATCTTATCAGGACTTTCAATGATTTACATTTCAGTGTATCAGAGTAAGAGTTTTTTAGGCCCTATATCAGTAATTAGGACATAGGATCAGAATTATTTCATGTATCATGTAAGTAACATTGTCCAAGTCTCTTACTTAATGCACCTCTCTCACTGCTAACTCAACCTGAAGCTGCTCTTTCTCCTCCTGGTCTTCTGGGAAGATTTCCATCCCTTTCTATTCCAGTGGTTGATCTTGTTTTACTCATAGCATCTGTTCTGATTTTTACCTCCTTTACTCCACAAATTTTTCTTCATTTTTCTCCTTTTACAATCATTGTAACAAAGAAAAGTGTTAGAATCCTTTTCATCCCACCCACATCTTATTTCTCCCTGTCTGCTTGTAGCTTGACAAGTATTATTGACAGAAATCACAAAAAATATTTGGTTTAGAGGCATTTCAAATGTTGATCCTTTGGTGTCAGAGAGTCTCAATTTACTGTTGAAGACTATTTCTTGTGTTTATGTCTGATTGACTCTCCCACACACTCTTTGAAACATCTGTAATAAATCCTCTCTCCTCAAACTCGTAAATTTTCTCTCAATCTTTTCCCTATCAATAGATGACCTCACCCCTTAATTTACTGAGAAGACCAAGATGACAGCTAGGTGGCTCAAGTGAGCTCAAACACTCGCCCATCTACATCCTAGCCTGGCAAGTCAGTTAATCTGTCTTAATAATACCTATGTCATAGAGATGTTTTTAGGATTAAGTACAGTAAGATTTGTAGGTTGCTGTTTGGTCATTTCAGTCCCTGTGGCTGTTTTATCAGAGACGCTGGAGAGGTTTGCTGCTTCCTTCTCCAGCTCATTTCACAGATGAAGAATGGAGGCAAATAGGGTTAAGTGACTCTTACCCAGGGTCACACAGTAGTAAATGTTTAAGGCTGGATTTGAACTCAGGAAGATAGAAGTCTTCCTACCTCCATGTCTGTCACTGTATCCACTGACCCACCTATCTGCCACGAGATTTATATAGTACTTCACAACCTTTAAAGTGCTATATAAAATTCTAGTTAGTGTTGTTTTTGTTGTTATAATTTCCATCATGATTTCTCTTTTTGTACTTTCACATATCTCAAAATCTCACGATATACCAACCTCTCCTCATTTCTTTTCTCCTTTCCTCTAGTGTTAAAGTAAGATGATTTCAACTCTTTCTTTTGTCACGGCTAACCCTTCCAGTTGTGTGCTTGATTCCTTTCTATCTCTTCTGAGACCCTGTTTCATCTACCATTCCTTATTTGTTTCTTGCTTTAATCTTTTCTATGCTAGCTCAAACATCTCACCATGCAATACGTGTAGATCTTCACTATCTTAGAAAAACAAGCAAAAAAAATTATACACTCTACCTTAATCCTGGCACCCCCTTCAAACTACTACTACTACACACACACACACACACACGCACTTATTTTTTTCTTTTCATGATTAAACATTTAGAAAGAATAGTCTATGCTGACTTCCTCTACTTTGTTAGACTGGAGATTCCTTGACTGAGAGACAGAAAGTTTTGCTATTGTATAGAATGCTCTCAGTTCTCTTCTCCGATGCAAACACATCCATTTACACATGTATATGTATACTAACACGGTAATATACTAGTATTTCTTCAGTGGAGCAGGCAGGATTGATTTCTAAGTCCTAGGCATTTGTTACAGAATGTATTACAAGATGTCAGTATGTAACAATAGCAGAACTAAGTGCCTCACTTAGAGATAATCGTATTTCCACTAATAATAACGAACACACACAGTGTTTAATATGCTGCAAGGTGGGCACTTTTAGTATCCCCATTTTGCAGCTGAGAGACAGAGAGGTTAAGTGACTTGCTGGGGTCCCAAAGCTAGTAAGTATCTGATTCCAGATTTGAACTCAGATCTTCCTGACTCCAGGCCCAGCACTCTACCCATTGTTTTACCTAACTGACTGAAGATACAGAATTTTAGGCTAGATCCCTTTTGTCCTCTTTCTGTTCCTAACAAGATTATATTAGTATATATTCAAGTCAGGATATGATCAGGTGTAGACTCCTAGTAAAAAATGAAGATATATTGTGAACCTTCATGGATATCTGGAAGATTGGAGAATGTGTGTAGGGGTAGGTAGAGCCTAGTGATTCCATCCCTCAGAATGACACCGGATGGATCCTAAAGACCTATAGAGTGATAGAAGTGTAGTTTGGCTTTCTCTGCTTGTACAGAAGGTTGGTAGGTAAAGTAGAAAGAAAGAAGGTACTCATTCCCTTCTTTGCTACATTTGGAATTTGGTCCTTACAGGCAAGACAAGTCACGTCTTTTTTTTTTCTTCCACTAGGACATTAATACACTTTAGTCACTATTCTTGATGTTACCTTTACAGAAAACTTTCTCTGTACATGCATTAGGGGAAGTAAACCATGTGCCCTAGAACAAAGGAGGAAAAATCATAGATCCCATTTAGTATTTCCACCTGTGAAATCAAAAAATTATAATAATACTTAAAACCATAATATTCTATTTTTATTTTAGACTTTGGCCCCAGTTAGGAGAAAGGTTATTTTGAGGGGTTAGAACTTGAACTCTGTTTCTTTCAGCATCTATGAACCTTTTCAGCATCTCTGCTCCCTTTTCACAAATAAGGCAACAAGAATATAAATAGAAATTATATCATGGCAAAAATATTAAATTAAAAATATAGAAATTAAATTTGATTGGAATTTCTAACCAAAACTAGAAAATAACTAGACAGAGTAGAATACATTTTAGAATTAATTTATCCATTACTCAGGCATAGAGTGGGGGGGAAGAGATCAAAAGTCAACATCCATTGTACTATTCTGGCTGCTGGAAGCGGAATGTGCCATCTTTGCTGGTACTAGCACAATAGGTCACTCTTTTCTCTGTTGTACTCTCAAGTTAAAAACAAGCAAGCAAACCAACAAAAACAACTCTAGACCCTCTCTAACTGTCCCAATAGTATCTCAAGTGCATGACTGTATCTAAAATAAACCTACTTAGCCAGACTCTCAACATTTTCCCTGCCCATAAATCCTAATTACATAAGCATTTTGGGCACTGATGATGAAGCCCTCACAAATGTGGCGGGTGATTTGCACCACTCTGAGTCCCTAGTAGTTTTTCCACAAAAGGAATCACCTGAGGTGGCCAAGGATAACTTGGAGCCAGAGCTTCATGTAGTATAAGATAGTACTCTTTGTAAACTTCTATTTCTTTATCAGTTATTTACATTTGGACTCCTGTCCTGAGTGTCACATTGGCACTGATTTTTCCCTTTTCATTAAAGAGTTTTGAATTACTGAATCTATTGGCTTTTTCTTAGTCTTTATTCTTCTTGACTTTTCTGACCACTCCCTCCCTCTTAATTCTCTCTCCCCCATGGTTTCCATGACTTTGCTTTTTTCTGAGTTTTTCTTTTCTGTCAGTTTCCTTTAATGTTTTATTTTTTCTAAATCCTTCCCATCTTTACCTAAACATGAATGATTCCCCTAATTCTCTATTCTTGTCTTTCCTTGTTCTCTCTCCCTGGATGATCTTGTGAAAAGTATCAAAGTCTTGCGGTAGAACCAGATTAAATTATATTTGGGAAACTATTAACAAAATATATACAAATATAACACAACAAAGATAATATTAATTTGTGTTTTTTAAGTCAATGTGGCCCTTTCCAGGGATCTGAGTTTAACATCACTGCTAATTCCCATTTTTCATGAATTCTTTCGAGATACCTGTCAAATATAGATGTACGTATATAATGTGTACATATACAAGATATACATGGTGTATGTATATATGTGTGTATGTGTATATGTATGTATGTATGTTATACTATATACATAAACTCATCCCAGATCTGACCTAATACACTTACCAGATGTGTGACCCTAAGTAATTCTCTTAGTCTATGTTTGTTTCAGTTCCTCATCTGTAAAATGGAAATAATACCAACAACTAATTCCAAGTGTTGTTGGGAGGATCAACTAATGTAATACTTATAAAGTGCTTAGCACAATGCCTGGCACACAGTGAATATTATAAAATTATTATTAATTATTGTAATTATCTCCTTTTTCCATTCTATCCTACAATTTTCTTCAGGGTGTATATATTATCTTACCAAGGTCAGGAATTCTAAGAAGAGCACATCTCTCCCTGTGCAAAGTATCACTTATCTCATTTATCCCTTTTAAGTGATGGATTAATTATCTGATCTCTAAGACCTCTTCAATTTTCAATACTATAAAGCCTTACGCAGAACTTTGCTTGGATGTACTTAGGTGTTAATCTTTTCCTAAATTATTCATGTATGAATCACATTCCCCTACTAAAGCAGGTTCCATGAAGGTAGGGACCATGTTTTTCCTAATTATTGTTTCTCTCCTAATGCTTAATTCATTGTTTTATATATAGCAGAAAGAGGATATTTCATCATCATTCTGTTTGCTTGCCATTAACTGAGCTCCAGCTTATAAATATGGGGATTTAAATGTGTGGCTGAAAAGGTGAAATACTCTAAATACATTCTGGTCACTGGAAAGTACAACAGAACTATTACCTCCCTTGTCCTGAATGTTATCTTTCTAGTAATGAATCTTAGGTTGTATTAGCCTCTTTGATAAACACGTTGTACTATTACTCCTGTTGAGCTCTAAATAATTTTCATGACTACCTAGTCTTGTTTGTCTAATCTTGTACTTGAACGAATGAAGAAAACCAAAGGCAATACTTTATATATATTCCTATTCAATTTCATCCTACTATATTTTACTCATTGCTATGGAAAGTTCAGAAAAATTTAGATATTAATTTTTTCTTTATTAAATCATCTGTTACCAGCTTTTTGTCATTTAAATATATATGTATGTATATATACATATATATGTGTGTATGCAAATAATCTTTATTTTATTCAAAGCAGTGTCAAAAATGCCAAATTAGACAAGAACCAAATAGAGTTATAAAGAGTGAGACACAACTGAAAGATGACTGTTATGTCTAAAAAGCATATGTTGTAAGTCTAACACCACTTGTTTATAGTGAATGCCTTTTGGTTTTTCATGATTGTCACTTACCTTTCTAATGCTAACACAGCTTTCAATTGATAAGCCATTTTAAAATTTTCCAGGGATGAAATTGTGCTTGCTACTACACGGTGTACCTTGGGAAGCTAAAGAACTATTAGTCATATGCCCAATGTGGTTTCAGCACCAGCATGATGGAAAAATAATCTCCAATAATTTGAAGCTCCATCTTTTCCTAGTCAGTTTTAACTCCATTTAATTTTGTGTGTGTGTGTGTGTGTGTGTGTGTGTGTGTGTGTGTGTGTGTGTGTCTGTCTGCAATGCTATGCCTCTTTTTCTTCCTTTTCAAGCATTTTTCTTCTTCCTACTTCTCTACCACCACCATTAGTTCCCCACATTTCTGGCAGGAGAGGAGTAGCCTTCTTTCTCACTGGTCCGCTGGAAACATGATTTATCAGTGCACTGATCAGAGTTCTTAAGTTTTTCAAAATTATTGGTTTTAAAAATGTTAACATTATAGTGTCAATTGTCCTCTAGGTTCTTATAATTATACTCTTCCTATTTCCATACACATCTTCCTAGATTTCTCCAAAACCATATCATCATTTCTTATAATAAAATAGCATTTCATTATATTCATATGTATATATATGTGTGTATGTACATATACATATATGTATATATAAATATATATATCTAAATCTATCCTTTCTCTATTTTTTCATCCATTCCCCAATTCATTAGCATTCCCCCAGCCCCACATATAGTTTGTTGTCACCACAAATAAAACTGTAACAAAAATTTTGGACCTATAGGATTTTTTTCCCTCTTTCTTTGACTTTTTAGGGTTATAGGCCTAGCTGTGACATGGTTAGGTCAAAGAGCATATGTAATTTAGTAATATTGGGCATAGTTTCAAATTTTTATCCAGAACGGCTATATCAGTTTACAGCTCCACAAACATTAAGCCTAGCAATGTGTCTGTTTCCCTACAGACCCTTCAACTGTTGTTGTTTCTCTTTTTTTATGGACTTATCAATCTGATGGGTATGAGGCAGAACTCCAAGGTTCCTTTAATTTGCATTTCTCTAATTATTAGTGATCTGGAGTATTTTAAAAATATGGCTATTGAAATTTCTTCCCTTGGGAACCCCTGATTCATATTCTGTGATTATTTAACACTTGGGGAATATTTTGTATTGTTAGAAACTTGAAACAATTCCTTCTATATCTTGTAAATACAACTTTGTCAAAGACAATTTTGCAAATAGTTTCTCCCAGTTAACTCATTCCCTTCTAATTTTAACTGTATTGGTTTGTTGTGAGAACAAAACAAAAAAAACCTGTGTAGGGGGGAGAGGTACATGTATCTATCTCCATTCCGTTTTATTATACTTTTTTCCTCTCTTTGTCTTCTGAACTCTTTTTTACACAGAAGAGAGTGTAATACCAATCATGGCAACACACTTGAGGATTACTGTTTTGAATGATTTTAAGGGTCTAATCACATAGTATAATGAACTCTCTATTCAACAACAAACAAACATTGTTCAGTAAAGTAAAGCATAACATTCATAGCAACATCCTTAAGTCAAACATATCAACTAATACATACATACATATATATATATATATATATATATATATATATATATATATATATATGTATATCATAACACTCAGTATATCATTAGGAGTATAGTATATATTATTTCATTCCCAAAGAGAGTGGCTCCCATACTAGGGTTTTCCCTAGCCCAATGCATTCTTAAGGGGTAGCAGAAAATACTGCACCCTTCACCCCTAGGTCACTGTAAGAACAATCTCCTTTATCAATACACAGTGTCCAAGTAAAGTCCTCTCTCATCTTGACTTGAGTCTGACTTCCAAACCCCACAGTTCTTCCTCCATGTGCTAACTGCTCCCATCTCTTGCCTGAGTTCACACACAGGCAGCTCTCTTCTCCAGCTCCTTATTTCAGCTTATGGGAACTGTTCCACTCTAAGCTCTTTCTGCTTCTGCCTGATAGCAAACTCCAGAGGCTCTTGCTAGAAGCTTCCATTTCTGGGAGAACAAAACTTAACAAGCTATAACAATATTTATGTACTTTACAAGCACCATCATCTCAATTCACTCATAAAGAGAAATAGAAAGGGCTTCTGTCTGAGAAATTAATGCAGATTAACAGACAAATCTTCTGACTGAGGAACAACACAGATCAACAGACAGAACACCAACATCACAAACATTCTTTCTGCTAGGCTTCCCCACAAGCATGTTTCCCTAATCTATTCATGCTTAATTCTCTCTTTTTTTTTTAAAGATCTTCACAGACCCTGCTTTGAACTTAGGTTTGGTTTTTCTTATGAGTAATTCTGCCCTATATCTATCCTTTCTCTAATTTCCTCTATTTATCTTTCTTTGTTTTCCTTTTTCCTATTTGTTTTTATCCTGAACCCTTTGCAGATCTTGGGTATTTTTATGTGCTTGAGAACCTCCTTTGACCAATTCATAAGAAATTTAGTTTCAGGTGATCACCAAGTAATTCTTTCCATTTTTATATAGAATTCTACTGGTGCACCCTTATTATACATAGAAATTTTCCCAACTTTCTTCTCTCCTTCTTCTTTCCCTCAGCTGTGTTAAGTACTAGGGATACAAAAAAAAGGCAAAAGAGAATGTCTTATGTTTTCTCTTGTTCTTTTCTGTCCTTTCAGAATCATGAAAATCACTCTTTGAGTCTTCATATTATCAGATCTTTTTACTTAGGTTATTAGTGGATATTTGTATTATTTGCTATTCCCCTAATAGAGTGAAAATATTTTATCCTTATAAAGTTGTTTTTCTGATTGTTCACTTATATCAAACTTTTTTTCTGTTTCCTTTCACTATCATGTTTATTTTTCTAACAATATTTTATAGCAGAGCCAATATAAAGGAGAAAAGACAGAGACTCATCTGAGGTCTTCCCCAAAACCCCTCACAATAATTTTTAATAATACCTCAAAAATTCTGGAGCAGAAAAAAAACCCAGAAGAAAAGATAGATGAAATAATTTTCCAGTCTAAGACACCTTAGACGGTTTGCAAGACAGATTCATTGTAGAGTGGCAAGAGTAGACCACAGTTCAGCACAGATCACAAGACTATAGGCAGATTAGCATTAGTCCTTGGGAACAATTGAATCAGTGATAGTGGTGGTAGTTCCCAGACCTTGAAACCCACAGACAATAAGGAGTCAGATAACTGGTCAGATGGAGATCACAGGAATACATTTCCTGGCATCAGGGGAAAATCTGTTGCATTGCCCATACTTGGACCTGGGTCTTACTGCTGGGTCTCAGTCAAGAGTCACCAGTTAAGCAAGGGAGATACAAAAATACTGAATAACACTTAAAAGAAAAAACAGAATAGGCCAAATGGTGAAAGAGGCACAAAATCCAATAAAGAAAATAATATCTTGAGAAGTAGAATTGGTCAAATGGAATGTGTGTGTGTGCCTGTGTGTACAAAAAATCACTGAAGAAAAGGACTCCTTAAAAAGCAGAAGTGGCCACATGGAAACTGAGGTATAAAAGCTCCCTGAAGAAAATAATTCCTTAAAAATTAGAATTGGGAAAGTGGAAGGTAATGACTTTATGAGACATCAAATAACAATAAAACAAAATCAAAGGAATGAAACAATTGAAGAAAATGTGAAATATTTCAAAAATAGTTCTGGGAGAGATAAGTTAAGAATTAATGGACTACTTCAAAGTCATGATAAAAAAAAAATAGAGCCTAGACATAATCATTCAAGAAATTATCCAGAAAAATTGCCCTGATAGTCTAGAACCAGAAGGTAAAATAGAAATTGAAAGAATCCACTGATCACTTCCTGAAAGAGATGCCAAAATGAAAACTGTCAGTAATATCATAGCCAAATTCCAGAGCTGCTAGTTCAAGGAGAAACTATTACAAGTAGCCAAAGTGAAATTCAAATATTGTGGAGTCACAGTCAGGATAACACAAGATTTAACAATTTCTATGTTAACGAATAAGACAACTTGGAATATAATACTCTGGAAGGCAAAGGAGATAGCATTACAACCGACAATCACCTATCCAGTAAAACTGAGTATGATCCTTCAGGAGAAAAATGGACATACTATGAAAAAAAAGAAAACTTTCAAACATTTCTGATGAAATTACCAGAAATGCATAGAAAATTTGATTTTCAAATACAAGACTTAAGTGAAACATATAAAGGTATATAGGAAAGAAAAATAATAAAGGATTCAATAAGATTAAATGGTTACATCCCTACATGGGAAAATAATACTTGGAACTCTTAAAAATGTTGTCATTCTGAGGGCAGTTAGAAGTATACATAGAGGGCACAAGTCTGAGTTGAATATGATGGGATAATTATTTTCAAAAAAATATATATAAAATTAAGAGCTGAGAAAGAGGAATAAACTGGGAGAGGAGGAAAAAGAGAGGTAGAATGGGGTAAGTTATCTGACATAAAGTAGTTATGACAGAGATTTTATAGTGAAGGGAAAAACTGGGAAGGTAGGGGAAGCATATGTACTTTGCTTTCACTGGAACTGACTGAAAGAGGGAATAATATACACATTCAGTTTGATATGTAAATATATCTTACCATACAGAAAAGTAGGAGGTTAAGGAGATAAGAGAATTGGGAAGGGTTGACAGAAGGGAAGGTAAAAGTCAGAAGCAACAGTCTTGAGAATGAATAGGGTGAAAGAAGAGAAAGAGTAAGATAAACAGGGGGAAAATAGAATGGTGTAAAATACACAGTATTTTCAACTGTAATAAATTACAGCAAGGTTCTCTGATAAAGACCTCACTTCTTAAATATATAGAGGACTGGGTCATATTTATAAAAATAAGGTCCATCTCTCATTTGGCAAGTGGTCAAAGGATAAGAAGAGGCAGTTTTCAGATGAATTAATCAATGTTATTTAAAACCACATGAAAAATTGCTGTGAATCACTATTGATTAGAGAAATGTAAATTTAAACAATTCTGAGCTACCACCTCACACTTATCAGTTTGGCTAATATGACAGGGCTCTAAAACTGTGCATATCCTTTGACCCAGCAAATACTGTTACTAGTTCTGTAACCCAAAGAGATTTAAAAAAAAAAGAAATGGGGGGGGGCACCAATATGTACACAAATATTTTTAGCAGCTTTTTTTTGGTGGCAAAGAATTGCAGATTGAGGGGAGGTCCATCAATTGTAGAATGACTGAACAAGCTGTGATGTATAATTGTGACAGGCTACTATTGTGAAATAAGAAATGATGAGCAACATGTTTTCAGAAAAACCTAGAAAGACTTACATGGAATGATGCAGAGTGAAATGAGCAGAACCAAGAAAATAGTGCACACACTACCAGCAATATTGGATGATGATCAACTGTGAGTGATTTTTATTTTCAACAATACAAAGATTCAAGAAAATTCTAAAGAATTTATTATAAAAAATGCTATCCACCTCCAAATAAATAAGTGACAGAGGCTGAATGTCGATCAAAGCATATTGTTTTTACTTCATTTTTAAAAATTGTTTTGTCTGTGCTTTCTTTCACAACAGGACTAACGTGGAAGTATGTTTTGAATGACTGCATATGTATAACCTCTATAAAATTTCTTCCTTTCTCAAGAAGGATTTGGAGAGGTAGCAGAGAGATAATTTGGAAAAATTAATGTTAAAAATTGTTACTACATGTAATTGGAATAAAAATTTAAAATATTTTCTTCTTTTTCCAATTACATGCAAAAACAATTTTTAACATTTACTTTTAAAAATTGAGTTCCAAATCATCTCCCTCCCTTACTGATTCCTCCCTCCTCCCCTCATTGAGACAGTAAACAATTTGAAATAAGTTATACATTTATAGTCATATAGAACATATTTCTACATTAGTCATGAAATAAAACAGACAAAAATTTCCACAAGAAAAATAAGTAAGGTAAAGAAGAAATATGCTTTGCTCTTCATTTAAACTCCATCATTTCTTTCTCTGGACTTTAATAGATTTTTTTCACCATAAATCCTTTAGAATTATCTTAGACCATTGTATTGCTGAGAATAGCTGTCATTCATAGTTAATTATCATAACAATATTACATTTAACTGTGTACCTTGTTCTCCTGATTCTACGCATTTCACTTTGCATCTTTTCATTTATGTCTTTCCTGCTCATCATTTTTTATCCCACAATATTATCCCATCATAATTATAGACCACAACTTGCTTAGCCATTCCACAATTAATAGGCATTCCCTGAATTTCCAATTTTTGCACCACATAAAGAGCTGCTATAAATATTTTTTGTGCACATAGATTATTGCTCCCTCCTTAAATATCTTTGGGATATAAAACTTGTAGTGGTATTGCTGGATCAAAGCATGTGCACAGTTCTATAGCCCTTCAGCCCTAGATCCAAATTGCTCTCCAGAATGGAGGAGCAGTTTACAACTCCATCAACAGTGTATTAGTATCCATATTTCCTCCAACGTTTGTGTTTTTCCTTTTCTGTCATATTAGCCAATCTGTTAGATATGAGGTGGTGCTTCAAAGTTATTTTAATTTGTATATCACTTAATATTAATTTGGAACATGTTTTCATATGACTCCAGATAGCTTTGAATGTCTTCATCTGAAAACTGCCTATTTATATCTTTTGACCATTGATCACTTGGGGAGTTATTCATATTCTTATAATCTATAAATCTATATATCTGAAAAATGATGTCTTTTTCAGAGAAAATTCCTATAAAAATTTACCCCAGTTTTCTGCTTTCCTACTAATCTTGTTTGCATTGGTTTTGTTTGTGCAAATCCCTTTGAATTTAATATAATCAAAATTATCCACTTTATACCTTAAAATTCTCTTTATCTTTTATTTGTTCATACATTCTTCATTTATCCATTTATATGACAGGTAAACTATTACATGCTCACCTAATTTTCTTCTGATATACCCCTTTATATCTAAATCATGGACCTATTTCCACCTTATCATGGTATAAAGGGTGAGATGTTGGCCTGGTTTATCCTAAACTGCTTTCTGTCAAATAGTGAGTTCTTGTTTCAAAAGCTTGATTTTTGCATCTATCAAACAGTAGATTACTATGGTCATTTCCTACTGGATATTGTGTACCTAACCTATTCCACTGATCTACCACTCTATATCTTAGCTAGTATCAAATTGTTTTGTTTATAATACAGTTTGAGATCTGGTATGTCTAGGCAATCTTCCTTCACCACATGTTTACTTTTCAAAGTTTTTGTTTAGTTTCATATATTGACTCAGGAATGCTTAGAAGTCCTCTACTTCATTAAAGATCTGCTTACACACTCAACACAAGCCAGATTAAAGTGAGATTGGGAAATATTTAATAACATTAATACATGGTTTTCTTAGTTAACATGTGACCCACAGGGGTCTTTATGAATGTATTAGAGATCTCTGTTTCTATTTGAATTCGACACCATGGTTTTGATTGATTTCATAGACAAACTGAATTTTTTGGAGGTTTTCTTTGTATATGTTGGTAAGTTATTTCTTCTTTTCTGAGTTTGGATCTTAGGTATACCTGGAATCATCATAGCTCTTTATCTTGTGTTTACTCAGTTTTTCAGTGATCTGATGTAGACAACCTACTGATGCTGGTATATCAGAGAGTTGTATGGACTGACATCAATCCTGAATACTCTGAGAGACCTGTGCTGCTGGCATGGAGTTAGCAAAGTCTAAACTTTACATCGGTTCTGGGTGTCATCACATTTCTTGCCTAGTTTGAAACTCTTGGAAGCACTGTATTTGGTGTGTGTGTGCTGGAGGGCGGAACTGAGTCTATGATCAGTCCTATGCTACTGGGGTAACTTGGAACTCTGGGCACTGAGAACTTGTTCCCATACCCTCTGGGAGACTCAGCGCTATTAGCCTAAATTCAGGGCTTGCTCTGTCATTGACTTTTTGTGCATGCAGCTCCAATACCTGAGTTCATGTTCCCTTCCTACTACTGTTCCACAATTTTTGCCCTGGCCACATGACTGTGAATCTAATTCGTGATCTTAGGTTGGAAAATATATATATATATAGTTTTGTTTTCTATCTTCCTACAATTCTTCTTAGATCTTTGTTGGAGCAGTTGTGGGGGGTTCAGGGTTATGGTCCTTGTCATTTGGAGGAATTTATAGTAGTATACCAATTCATGAAGAACCTTTATAAAATAGGGGACTCCATCTTCTCAACCAACTCATTCAGAATCTCAGAATCAAACTTGAATTGTTTCTCTCATACCCCAAGTTGTGTTGATAAAAACTCCTCAGCAATCCTCTCATTCATCCCTACTTTGTAATCAGATGACTACCACCCTAGTTTTGGCCCTCACTAGCTCTCCCTTGGATTCTTCCAAAAGCCTCCTAATTAATTTCCCAACTTTGTATCTCTCCCATCTCCAAACAAATCTTCATTATAGTGGTCAAGTTAGAGGAGACTAGCTATTACCCTATCACTATATCCCCAAGCCTAGAACACTTTAATTCCTAATAATTCATAAGGACAAAATACAAATTGCTATTTTCAACATTTCAATTGTTTCCAAGTTTGGTCCCAGTGTACCATTGCAGACTTGTTATATACTTCCCCTTCTTCATACAATCAACATTCCAGACAAAATGGCTTGCTTATTGCTCCTTGTGTGTGACATTTTATGTCTCATTTCTGTGCTTTGGTACAGACTGTCCCCTGTGGCTGAAATGTACTCCCTCCTCATTTCACTTCCTTTGAAGCTCAGGTCAAGTACCAGCTTCTACACAAGCCCTTTTTTGATCCCACCAATTGTTAGTTGGTCCTGAAGGTATTCCGTATAAGTAACACCAGCTTCAATAGTCTCCCTCAAGGACTTTGGATACTGTTACTTTATCTTTAAAAGGGTTTGTTGAAATGTCTTTTTGGAGGTTGTTAACTGTGATGCCTGGAAAGATACTGGTTGAGGCAAAGGCATAAAAGGACTAAGAGATTTTTCCTGAGAGACTGAGTTAACTGTCAAAATAAAGAAATGTGAAGATTCATTTCCTGAGAGAACTGAGTTTAACTCTTATTCTATGAAGAAATATTATGAAGAGAAATCTAGAGAGACTTGGCTGTCATCCTGAGAGAGGAGAACAGTAGGACTGAGTTTTTCAGAATTGAGAAGTCAACAGTAACAGTTGTTAGAGGTGACTCTAAGTTTTCTCATAGCTGATACATTATAAATATTTATGTTTTTGTTTTATTCTTTGATATACTGTTAATAAATTGTATAGCCAGTAACCTTGATGTGTATTTAAACCAAGGAGATTAGGGAATTTGATTTACAAAGTTAAACAAAAACTTACAGGGAAAAGGTTTCTCCAGTATATTTTCTAAATAATATTTAACAAAACTGCATTGGAATGTCCAAACTTGTTGATTAATTAATGAGAAATATGTTGTAACTTTATTAATTTAAGAGGAAATACCAAAATATATCTCATTTGCCTTACAACATAGGGTAAGAAGTAAAAAATATAAAATAACCAGGATCAGGTAGCTAGAAGGGGTGAACAATATGTATGTATAGGCACATATACAAATGAGTATTTGTGCATATATACACATATGTGTCTATATATACATATGTGTGTATGTTTATTTATTTATTCATTTTTTCATTCATCCATCCATCTCCAGATCTCATTGTATGATAAGTCTGGAAAAAATTACTAGAATTTGAGTCAGAACTTTAAACTCCCAGAAATCAAGGTAAGTTAACAAGTTTGTAAATTCATTCACTTAACAAAAAAGTTACTAAGCAACTATTATGTGTTAGGCATTGTACTATGTGTTGATGATAAAAGATAAAAATGAAACAGTTCCTTACTGCAGGAGAGAAAAAACAAGTGTCTATATAAGTTATATACGTAAGGGGCATGTGTGTGTGTGTGTGTGTGTGTGTGTGTGTGTGTATGTGTGTGAGTGTATTCTATAAGTTGGGAGGCAGCTAGGTGACACAGTGGATAGAGCTCCAATCTTGCAGTCAGGAAGACCTGGACTCAGATGCAGTTTCAGAAACTTCTTAGCTGTGTGACCTTGGGCAAATCAGTTAACTTTTTTTTGCCACTAGAGAAGGAAATGGTAAACCACTGTAATATCTTTGCAAGAAAATTCCATGGACAGAGGTTTACAGCATCATAAAGAGTTGGATATGACTGAAATGACTACATACAAGTCATATATAAGTAATATATGACATAATATGTTACACAAGTTATATATGATATACAAAATAATTGGTTATGCTATATCATATATTATAATATTACATGTTATACACATATACATACACATATGTATATGAATATGTGTATGTACAAAACATAGAGGTACCTATTGTTTTCAAGAATAAATCATCATCTAACGAGGTCAGGAGCTGTTTAATTTTTTGCCTTTTCCCTGTACAATGGGATCTGATAAGAAATTTGAGATCTTCGTATTTTCCAGCATAGAATTTTACCTGTGACACTCAAAAACTTAGAGGTTTCATTTCCATAAGAAATGAGGAAAAAGGATGGTAGGTGGGAAAAGGGGAAAAAGGAATGCATAAGAGGCTATTTTAATGTTCTAGGTACAATGACAAGAAGGTTGATATTCTGAGGGCATGGTCCCTTCTAATGTTTACAAGATTAGCATTATGATCTTTCACGTGCAGTTGCTTCATTTGGCCTTATATGAGGTTTGATCCAGGGTCCTTACTAATTACTAAATGTTAGTTCAGTGATATACTGTGACCATGGTGATAATCACCACCTGAAAAGTGGCAAGGAAGTTTGACAGAGTTGTGAAGGACTCTGCCAAAAGGGTCGCAGACAATTTATCGTACACTTCAGTAGCTTGTTCTCTCCATCAGTGCAATGAGCAAATCATAATGACAATATATAAAATGTGTACTCTAACACAGTTCTAAAAACATCATGAGACCAGGCTATGATCAAGAAACCCCAAAAGAAAAATATTAATGCGTTTATTCAGTCTAAAACTAGAAAAAAGACAGCCAGAAGCCTGAGGGACTCTTTCTCCAGGGAAACCAACTTGAGAGCAAATAAAACAAGTTGGAAGCCTGACAGTACTCAGAAGAGAGTGATGCTTTGGGAGCACTTGAAGCTTGCATTACTTTTTAGGGAGCAGTGCGGCAGGTCAGGAAGCCCAGAGTAAGGGTATAGAAAAGCCCTAGGTTTCTTTTCAGAAAATAGTAGGTCTCTCACTATGCATGTGGGGGCACAATCAATTAGTATTTTGACTATGATACCCAACAGAGGTTGAAGTTCACAGCACTGTAACCTGAGAGTCTAAACCTCTATTGCTCTGTAACAGGGTCAGGACATCCAGAGTGCTTTTGGTCAGGAAAGGCATGCAGGGAGCCAGAAACTCACATTATTCTTCCCATTCTGACCTTAGATATGTGATCAGGAGTTAGCATAGCTCTGTACAAAATGACTCAGTCAGTCTCAAATTCCATTAGGGAGCCAGAATCCTGCTAGTTTTCTGAGGGATGACATATTAGAGGACACAGAAGATAGAATCAAGGACTCATGTCCGGGACAAAGATGGGCTATTCATTCCATCCAAGAGTGCTAGAATAGGGAGAGAATAGACACGGAACCATTTTGCAGATTATGAACAGAGGCTTTAGATATGAGTAAACAGACATATGTTGAACACTATAAATAAACTGGAAGTCAAGAGACATCTCAGAGGCACCCCAAGGAGAAAAGAAGTTCACATCATGTGCAAGTAGAGATTTGGAGGTGGGATGGGAAGGAATGGCATGACTGCAAGAAGTAAAAACGTACCTGGAAGAAATGAATGTCTGTTTGTATGTATGTATGCATGCATATATGTATGTATTTATCTATCTTTCTAAGTATCCTGTCTATCCTAGTCTGTCTAAAACTATAAGTAAAATAATGACTTTAGAGAGAGGAATTCAAAGGAAAATATCTAGTTTAGAAAAGAAAATATAAAACCTTATGTGAATAAAAGACTTGCTAAATATTAGAATTAAGCAAACAGGACTCAACTACTAAATGAATCATCACAAATATTTGACCAAAATTAAAAATTTCTTTTAAAAAATAGAAGAAAATCTAAACTGTCTATTACTAGAAACAATTTATCCAGAGTATCTACCAAAAGGAGATGATTTAAGTATCCCTAAAAACCATGAGAAAACAATAAACATAGATACTAGTTTTCAAGAAATGATGAGTGAAAACTGAATATACTTACTGGGTACACCAAAACCCGTACTCCACAGGTATAACAAAGAAAAGGAACAATCTCTACTCTAATATAAGGTATCAGATTAAGATTTCAGACAAATATAGAAACTTACAGGTGTACATGATGATGAAAAGAAGAAGAAGAAGAAGAAGAAGAAGAAGAAGAAGAAGAAGAAGAAGAAGAAGAAGAAGAAGAAGAAGAAGAAGAAGAAGAAATCATCTATATGGGGCTGTGACCAGGATTTGGGCAAGGAAAGAGAAAAAGGAAAGGGGAGTAGAAGCAAATGACACCATACCTAGACCACTTATGTTGAGTATATTCCTTCTCTCTCACCACCCTCTTCTTTATTAAGAGTGTACAGGAAACAAAGGGAGGAAAGAGTATAAGATGATAGGGATATGATGATAGAGAGAAGCACATAATTAATGATCACAATTGTGAATGTGAAAATGATGAATTCTTTCATAAAAATGAAAAGATAGCAGAATGAATTAGGAAGGGAATTCAAGGAAGTGTTTGCAAGATATTTGAAAACACAGATGCGCACAGTTAAAATTAGGGACTGTGCCAAAGATCTACTATTCCTAAGCTCAAATGAAAATGGCAGAGGCAGTAATCATGACCTCAGATAAGGAAATAGCAAAAATAAAAGTAAATTAAAAGAGATAAACAGAGAAACTAAGTTTTTCTGACAAATATTATACAGATGTCAAAAGTAAACATCTATCCATTAAATAGCTTAACGGTTAAGTCTTCAAAGGAAAATATAAATGACTCGGAAGTAGAAACTGACAGTATATCTGTAATATTGAAAGACCTCAATTTATCCCTTCAAAGTAAAGAAGAAAGGGGTGAAGGATATGAATGGAATTTTAAAACATCAGAAATTACAGGCTTCTGGAAATGATTGAATGAGAATTAAAGGGAGTATACATATAACTCACTTGTGCATGGTACCTTTCCATAATTTGACCATGAATTAGGGCACAAAAACTTTCATGAACAAATACTGAAAAGCAGAAATATTAAGTACGTCTACTTCAGTTCATATTGCAATAAACCATATTTAATAATGAACTGCTGAAGAAAATTTACATTGAAAAGAAATTTACTATTTTCTGAATTAACCAGTTCAACTAAGTAGTAGTTCTTTATTGTTTCTAATACCATATCTAGAATTTTATTGACTTAAGGAACCCTCAGTAAATACATTTATTCTATCAATATAGAGAGTTAACTTTTCTGCAATTTATGTAGTCTTGGAGAGTTTCTCAAGGTATTTTGAGAGATTTAGTGACTTGTCCATTTTCACATTGCTAAAGACAGGGCTTGAACTCAGATATTGTTGACTCTGAGGCTAGTTCTGCATCCACTATCTGCTAATTTGGAGTTAGATTTATTTTATAAAACATATGTTTCTTCTGTGACTTTTCTTTTTATCACAGTCCTTGCTGAAGTTGACTCCATCATTCAAGTAGAATACTCCTTGTAACAAAGAAAAACAGATTAGCAAAATCACCCGATATGGTGAATACCCCTGAAAATTTTTGGAACATTCTTCTCTCCTTGTCAAAAAACATAAAACAAAACAAACATGATAATACTAAAAAATTCTATGCAGGGTAACTTATGTGAAGAATTGATGCCTCTGATGATTGAGTAATTCAACAAAATATGAAAAAAAATCTTTTTCTTCCACAGGGGAGTGACACAGGGCCGTAGCTAAAGAAGAATAAAAGGATTTCCTGGCAGCAATCTAGGACCAGTATTCTTTACATTTCTGTAGCATTTGATACATAATTTTTCTCTCCCCTTTGGTTTCTTTTCTTGTTTTTGTTTTTCCTTTTAAGCTTAAGTAATGAAATAAAGAACATTAACATATACTGAGAAGAAAACAAAATAAATAGGATTCTATATGAAACCATGAATCAATTTCTATTTCATACTACTCTTTTATAGTATATAAGAAATTATAAAGAGAGCTTTCAAAACCATCCTACTTGTTTTTACTTCCATCTGAACTTCTTTCTGTTCTCTCCTATGCATTTAAAAAAATGTTATAGTGACTCTATGTGGGGCATGATTAATGCAAATCTCCCCATCCCACCCACAATTAACCAAGAGAAGGTGAAGTGGATACATACAAATAAACAAAATGAACCCACAGAGTGGCTTATGTTGAAAATGTATGACACACAGAGACACAGACACACACACACACACATACTTTTTATTTTGTGCTCTCTAGACTTTCTACTTCCTTCTTTGTTGCTTTCTTACCTTGATATGCAGGGCCATATCAATATTTCATACAGTGTCAAGATGATAAACCCTTCATTTCTGGCTCTACTTCTTCTCCTCCTGACTTTCCTACCTCCTCCTCAGCAGCTTCACTAACCCTTCCTCTCCTACTTTCTGGTAACATTCTAATGCTGAGCAACTAGATGGTACAGCAGATTGAGTGGTAGGCCCGAAGAAAAGAAGATCTGAGTTCAAATCTGGCCTCTAAACCTAGTCACTAGACCTCAGTTTCCTCAACTGTAGAATAAGGATAATAACAATATTTATCTCACAAAATTTTTGTGAAGATTAGATAAGAAAATATTGATAAAGTGATTAACACAATGACTGGCACATAGTTGGTGCTATCTAAAGGTTTCTTATTTTCCTCTATAGTGAAGATATATATCCTATATTGATATAGGATATATATAATCCCCGTTTTTTAAACTTTTATGAGCATTCCTTAATAAAGTATCTGAAATATAGAACATGACTGATAAATGCTATGTCATCTCTCCATTTGTTGCTCTTTTTTTATGTGCCTGGTACTGTGCTAAACATTTTCCAATTATAATTGCATATGATTTTCACAATAGTCCTGGGAGGTGTAATTGCCATACCCATTTTATAGATGGTGAAAGTGACTACCCCAGTGTCACAGAGCAAGTAACTGTCTGTGAACTCAGATATTCCTGATTCCAGGCCCAGCAGTCTATCCACTGTGCTATTTATCTGCTCATTGAGGAGAGAGCACCTCTTAAACTCTAAGCTCTTTTCTATTTCCCCCCCTTTTAATTTTACCTTCAGGATAAGGAAGTTTGTTTGCTATTAACAAATCCCTTCCCAGAATTATACTCCTTCACCAGTCATCACTTGTTTCCATGTTGAGTTTGATATATTTCTTCATTGAACTATATGTATCTATGTGTGTGCAACACTCTCCCACCCCCATGTTAATTGCAGGTAAGAGTGAAGTTACCGGTGCTCATACTCTCCACCCCTTCCTCCATATGTGCATTTTCTTTTTCTCACTCCTCCCAATTATGAGAAACAGCAGGTTCTATTTTCTTTTCTCCTTATAACACTAGTATATTCCTCCTTTTGCCTATTCTTTTCTCTTCCCTATCAGGCACTAAGAACAAAATTAATGCATACCCAGGATGTCTGTTTTCTTATTTAACTTCTTTGATATCCTTTGAAAGTATACAGGTTCTAAAAGAATGCTTGTGTCTTTGCTCCTTATTAGAATGTTAACAGTAAATCATCATGCAGCTCCTTCCAATTGTTCAAATGAATTTTTCTTCCTATGTGCTCTGGTCTTGAATTTACATTTCAAAGTCAAACTCATTTCTAATCTTTTCAATAGAAATTCTTGAAAGTCCTCTACTTCATTGATTCCTTTTTTTGTCCTCTATAGGATTACATTCAGCTTTACTGGTAAGTTATTCTTGGTTGTATACCTGTGTGGTTTGGCTTTTGGAGTATTACAAGGTCTCCTCTGCTTTAGTGAGTCCTAGGTCTTATGTGATCCAAACTGTCATTCCTTGCTACTTGATTTACTTTCTGGATACTTGAATTTATTTTTATTTTTCCACAGAAGCTCTGAATTTTGGCAAGGCCATTCCTGGGACTTTTCCTTTTGGAGTTCATTTCAGGAAGTAAAATAGACTTTTTTTCTGCCTTTATATTGTACTCTGGTTCTAATACCTTTGTAAAGTATTCACTTACGATTTCTTAAAAAGTGTACCTAGACTTTGTAAAAATCATATTTTTCATGGATTCCAATGATTTATACATTATCTGTCCTTGACCTGCCTACCAGTTAAGTCAAATTTCCCTATTGCACTCCAGGATAACCCATTTTCCCTATTTTCCAGACTTGTAACTTAAGTATCATTCTGAATACCCACTTTCACTCAAGGCTTCTTTATTTTACTTTGAAACATCTCTCACATAGGCCCTGTTCTCTCTTCTGTCACTGAGTGCTGGTACAAGCCCTCATCACTTCATTTCTGTCCTATTGGAATAGTCTGTTGATTTATCTGCCTGCCTCATGCTTCTCACCCCTCCAGTTCATTCACCATTCCACTGTTAAAGTGATGTTCTATAAGGACAGGTTTAATCATATTAGCTTCCTACACAATAAACTCTTGTGGCTCCCTATCACTTCTAGGAGCAAATATTAAACCCTTTCTTTGTCATTCAAAGTCCTGCCCATACCCCACCAATGTTCCAGTCATTTTGCAACCTACACACCACCACCTCTGGTCGAGAGATTAGCCTCTTCACTTTTTCTCACATAAGTATTTCATTCATTCTCCTCATTCCAGACATTTTCATTAACTATGGAATTCCCTTCCTCTTCATCTCAACCTCCTGGCTTTCCTAACTTTTTTCAAGTCCCAGCTACAATTTGACCTTCTACTGGAATATTTTCCTTGTCAGTCTTAAGTCTAGTGCCTTCCTTCTGTTGATTGTTCCCATTTAGCCTGTATATAGCTTGTTTGTAATAGTTATTTGCATGTTTTCTCACCTAATAGATTGTGAACTTCTCAATGGCAGGAACTATCCATTTATGGTTTGTGTTTGTTTGTTTGTTTTTATTTTGTTTTTTGATATCCTGGAAGACAGAGACATAGTATATTTATTGACTGACTTACTGATTTAGTTGTTTTTATATGATACCATACATTTTCTTGTATTTTTTAAATCTTTTCACTGTTCTAATATTTCTTGCCATCCCACGATTTCATTGATTTATGTCTCTAATATTCTAGTTTTCAGTGATTCCATTTCTTGGGTAAAGTACACAATACTCTCTTCTAAGTTACTTTGTCTCCAAATCTTTTTGAACAAAGCCTTGTTTCATTTTTCTATTACTATCTTGCTTCATTTCTTCTAGGTATTCATGTAATATTTGGGGAAAATTCTTTTTTTATTTAAATCTTTGCTTACAGATATTATAGAATTTGATTTGCAATGAAATTGACAGTGCATATTGTTTTCATTGATTTATTCATCTTTTCTGTTTGAGTTCCTGAATTTAGACCTTTGTACCAAGGCAGGTGTGGAAGACTTGAGATGTGTTTTGTGATTTCTTGGTTTCTCAGAAAGTCATTAGCCTCCATCTGTTCCATTCTAATTTTGAGAGAACTATTTTCTTCAGTGAACTTTTGAACCTCTTTTTCCACTTGGCTAAATCTGCTTTCGAAAGCATTCTTCTCCTCATTGGCTTTTTGAACCTCTTTTGCCAATTGAGTTAGCCTATTTTTCATGGTGTTATTTTCTTCAGCATTTTTTTGGGTCTCCTTAATTAAGGTATTGACCCATTTTTCATGCTTTTCTTGCATCTCTCTCATTTCTTTTCCCAGTTTTTCCTCCACCTGTCTAAACTGATTTTCAAAATCCTTTTTGAGCTCTTCCATGGCCTGAGACCATTGGATATCTATTTCAGATGTTTGGGATACAGAGGCCTTGCCTCTTATGTCTTTACCTGATGGTAAGCAGTTTTCTTC
>CM053773.1:4495595-4517826 GCA_028658325.1 Potorous gilbertii
TTGGGAAAGCTTCTTGTATAAGGTGAAATTTTAGTTGGGACTTAAAATGAGAAGGGAGGAAGAACATTCAAGGTATTGAACAAAGTGTAAGACTATATTTATCCATGTTAATTTTCATCTAAAAAGACTTACCTCATCATCCTAAGCTATTTTGGATATTGGGAGGCAGATTCTCTTTGTAACATATTATTTGTCTATTGGCATGCAGGCTTTCATCAACCACAATTTGGTCAGCATTCAGTCTATGTCTTCTTAAAGCCATTGATACAAACATAGGAAAAATTAGAGTCAATGATAGATTCTTGAGGATTTTTCCTAGAGACCCCTCTCAAGACTAATAAACACAAATACGAATACACAAATACGTATTATTTGGGTTCACTAAACCTACAATTTCCACATTCACCTAATTATACAGTCATCTGACTCTATACCATAATATGTGACTTTATTAAATACTATACTAAAATTAAGTTACACTGTATTTTCTAAGTGGGCAGTTGAACTGTAAAAATCGGAAATTGAAGAATTGATTCTTAATGAACAATTGCTAGCTTTGAGTAATTCCTTTGGATAATTACTCTTCTTTCTAAACAATCACAAACTATCTTTTAAAAGTGCAATCTACATTTTTTTCAGGGAATAAAAATCAAGATCCCCAAACTCTCATTTGAAGAATCTGCCCTCTTCCATTTTGGAAAGTTGGACATTTGCCTGCCTCCCATCTTGTAGTACCTTTTAATAATGACTTGTATAGTATGTCTTATACTTAAGACACAATTGCTAAGATAGTGCAGTCTACATATGCCCATCATTGGTCTTTTCTACTGTCCTTAGGTCACCTACAATTTAAATTTTTCTATTAATGTGGTGTTCTCAGCCTTACAGCCTTATAGCATCGCTGAGAACATACTGGTATTATTAAGATGGGTTTTTGCTTCAGTGAGCAGCTTATAAGCCCATTGAATATGCTACGGGCAATTTCTTGAAGGTGATCCAGCCTGATCTCCTTCTCGTGTTCAATTCTGAGTTAAAATGAAAAATCTGGGCTATCTTTATGGATACTAAATCACTCATTCCATCAGTTATTCCCTACCAAATCATATATGATCAAGTCATATAGACAGGCTCAGTCACAATAATTAATAAGGTATTCATCTATATTTGCATTCACAGATAAATCTATTTGACTATAGCAGTAATTTGCAAAGATACAGAGGAATATATTAATCAGAAGAGCAAGTCTAGAGATACAATTTTCCCTTCTTCCATAAGTCTTATGATATTTTATCCTTATAACATTCATATGATGATAAAGACATGTAGATATTGCAAAGATATGAGTCAGTCACCTAGTACTAAAATGCCTACCATGTGCTAGGCATTATTCTAATCAGTATCCAAGTTGTTTTAATATTAGTTGTTGATATTTATATATTTCTTGAGGAAGTTAGAAAATTATACACCCTTCAGAGAGAAACATTTTCTTAGTCTTTCTGTTTGGGTAGGGCATGTGTTCAATAGAAAAGTAATTTTCACACAGAATCTATTAAGTACAAGTTTCTTAATGGTGGCTGCTATTTCATGATGCTAATATTATAACTAGGAAATGAGTGAATTCTTTTTATTGTCAGGTTGAAAAGTTTCAGATAGCTAGGTAGATTTCATTATATTGCTTAATGAATAGAGCTCTGAGTCTTGGAGTCAGAAAGACCTGAATTCAAATTTGGTCTTAGACATTTACTAGCCGTTTGATCCTGGGTAAGTCACTTAAGTTTTATTTGCCTCTGAAGAAGGAAATGGTAAACCAGCCTAGTATCCTTGCCAAGAAAATCACATGGACAGTATTGGCATGATATGGTCCACAGGACCACCAAGAATTGGACCTGACTGAACAACAGGTAAATAAGTAGATAGATAAACTGACAAATATACTGATACATGGATGGATGGATAGGTTTTAAAAAGAATATAAATATAATATAATCCTACTGAACAATTCTCAGGTTGGTTATGACTGCTCAGAAAAAAAAAATGGGCTACTGTTATTTTTTAAGCCAATCTTGAATATGCCAGAATAAATTCAGTCCATGTATTTGAGGCTCGCAGAATTTAATAGAACCATTCTGTGCCTAAGTCAAGGCTCAATCAGAAGAGAGTAAAAAAAAAATCATACAATCCTATCTATTATAGCATTTGCACTCATAATACAATGAGGGAAAATTTCAATATGGAATTTAAAAGTTTGGATTTTTCTTAGCAGTTTTTAATCAAAAGAGTTTGAATGAGTTCCAATACATGTTGGAAATTTTGTTAAGCTTCACATCTTTATGAGGCAGGTCATGGTTTCTTTTATTTAGACTTGTGAGGCCATTCCTAGTGAAAGAACCTTTACTTTTAATGAGGCACAGAACTGAAGACCTGAAACTTGGAGAAACTGAGTTCTCTTGATTAGGCGACTGGCAAACTTTTAATGTTAGCATTATTCTATGGGATTTGATTTGTAATCCCTAGGTAAAACTTTTGGTCACTTTTTAAATTAACAAAACATTATTCCATTCCTTTTCATAAAACATTGACGCTTTTAGCAATTTGACTTTAAAAAGTCTGTCCATTTATTTCTTTAATATGGAGTACATCTCATAATAGCCCAGATCTTTTATGAAACATATTCCATTTTCTTATTACAGTTGGTGCATGCTATTACTTAAAGATTTGATACTTGTACTCCTGGGGCCTCCACAAGTCAATCTGATTAAGTATACAAGGCATTAAGAGTTTAAAATGATCCACCAGTTGAACAATAAGCTTATAGAAATGATTCAATACTCAACCTATGATGCATTTAAGTGCAAACAGGGATCTGATTGTCCATCATTTAGATAAAGATCCAAAGGATTATGAAATAAAATTAAAATAATTACATTCTTAACATCTTTAATCAGAGAAAATATGATACAGTTACGATTCATTACAATATCTCAATTCTTCATTACGGGGCTATACAGTTCCATTTATTGGTATTGGGCTGAACTCATTAATTTTAGTGACAAGGTAATGGAAAAAAGTTATATTGCACTATCACTCATGACTGCAAAGTGAAGGTAAAGTGTCATTTTGGATTCCTTTAAGTCTGGACCCTAACATAATGTAAAGTCTACATGCTGAACATCATAAATCTATCAAGTAGGTATAGATAATATTTTTCTTCCTCAATTCTTAATAACTTAAAAAAAACAAATAACAAATGTTATATTACTTCAATCTATTTGTGATCATGATGATAAGAAAAATGTATAAATGTTTGTTTTGGGCTTTAATGATGACCACTTTACATAAACTGTGTCTTTTGATGATATATAATAAACATTTTAATCTGCATCTGTCTTTGCAACTCAGCATTGACTTACAGGCAATGAGGTAGTGGACCAAGCATCAGTTAGATGGTACGATAGATAAAATATTGTTCCTGGAGTCAGAAAGACATGAGTTTGAATCCAGACTCAGACATTTACTTGCTGTGTGACTGGGCAAATCACTTAACCCCTATTTGCCTCAGTTTCCTTACCTGTGAAATGAAGTTAATAGTAATATTCACCTCTTAGGGTTGTGATGAGGACTTAATGAGATAACATTTGCAAAGTTCTTTGAAAATCATAAAGCTCTATATAAATGCGTATGTCATCAATAGTCACAGTCAGTCATAGCTGTAGTTAGAGTTGTAGTGACAGTCAAGCTCCCCCACTGAAAGAAAGCTCTCTTCTCCACTTCATTTACTCTTATTAAAGCTAAGCAGAGGAAGGAATTTGATACTGTTGACTTGAACGTGATGTGTCTGGGGAAAAATACAAAAAACACTGTCTCAACATTTAAGTCATTGAAGTGAAGTACCTTCACAGTGCCACTGTTCTAGTTGCCTCCACTATATAGACAATGACCAGGTTTGGATCAAGTGTCCATTAGCAGGAACAGTGAGAATGGAGTTAGAGCATCTCCTTCCATTCCTATCCATACTCTCATCTCTAATTTTCTACCAAAGAATGGTGTTAGTAGCCTAATGTATGTGTAACCTCTTTCCCCCTCCCACTCACTCCCCGCCCCATTTCATTACTAGAAGTCACCAGCATGTGACTCGTGGTGGGGAGAGGGAAGGTTCTATTAGAAATCTCTATCTGTGATTACTGTTTTCTGACTTCCTTCTCCCAGTTTTCTCTCTACGGGAGTCCTGTACCTTATCCTAGTTGTTTTCTGGTCCATTAACACCACTATCTCTCTCTTGACCTCTCATTAATTCCTATTGTAACCCCTAATGTTCCTGTCTTTCATTAATTTCCACCAAAAAGCCATACCTAATGCTTACTTTTAACATTTCCTTCTTTTAATTATTTCTTATTTTTCCTGTATTCTGCTAATTTTGCACATATTTGTTTGCATGTTGTCTCCCCTATTTAGACTGTAAGCTCCTTGAAGGCAAGGAATGTCTTATGTCCCTTTTTGTATCCCCATTATTTATGGGCCTGGCACAAAGTAGGTACTTAACAAAGGTTTTTTGATTGATGGAATAACTTGTGAAAGAAGCTTCCAGTCCTGATGGACAATGGCTCCTACCTCCAAAAACAATCTACTAAGTGAAGTCACCAATTTAGGTAACTCTATACTTATTAACCAATTGCCAGGCCATAATGATATCATTAGGGCAGGCATAGTCCTGGTTTATCAAAACACCATTAGAATGAGTGCCTCCTGCCTCATTTTAGGAATTTGTTTCGTGAGGGTAGACTACAACCTGTCCCAAGCAACTGAAAAGTCATACCAACAGCATATGTTTCCATTATGTGTTGAAAAATTCTTCCTAATATGGCAGCTTGTTGATACTGCTTCACCGGTTGCATAGCCATAGTGTTAGAAGATGGCTAAGTGGATAAACCCCTAGGCCGAACTATTCCTTTTCCATAGTGGGAATAGTTGGGTATCTCTATCAATAATGTGAAACAGCTAGATAACTCATTGGATAGAACCCTGGCTTAGAGTCAGAAAGATTCGAGACTCACTAGCCATGTGTACCTGGGCAAGTCATTTAATCTCTGTTTGCCTGAATCCACCAGAAAAGGAAATGACAAACCTCTACAGTATCTTTGTCAAGAAAATCACATTCAAGGTCCCAGAGTCAGACATGACTAAACAACAGCAATCAATGTGAACTACACAGGTTTCTAAAAACTATCTGGGATTTTGCTGATGCCTGGCTGTTATACTTGCAAACTTCATACATCCATACCTCTGTCCACAGCTGGTGACTAGGTGGTAGTTATTATTAGGCAGATTCTGACCCTTAGTGAAGTTCTTCAATCTTGTCCCACTGTTCTCTCCTTTTGCCCAATGAGAGTTTCTATCACTCTGAGAAGCAGCTAAGGGACAGAATCCTAGTCTCCTTTAGGATTAATTTCTTCTTCCCAAGTACCCCACCACTAGAGATTCTAGAGGGGATGGTTAAGGGACAACCCTGGCAGAAGAGACTATTCCGAAGGGGCAGGGGGTGATCACCAGTGATGGAAAGATTAAAAAAAAAAAGATGAAGTATGAGAAAGTTCAAACTTAGAGAGAACAGTTGAAATCATATGGTACGAAAAGTAGTACATTTGCAAGAGGTTAAGAACATTGAATATGAAAAAATGAAGGCTTTTATAATTTATCAGTGTGTTGCTGGATGGGTACCTTTAGTTATTACTATAGAATGTCTTAGAAAACAATTCTACTTTAAATAGATTATAATTTTTAAAACTGTCCTTTATTGTTTTAAAATTTGCAAAATTCTTCATATATTTAATCTCATTTGAGCCTTACAGTAACGTTGAGCTGGGTAGCATAAGTTTGACTATTCCATTATATTTGTGGAAACTGAATGTCAAAGAGAAAAAGTGATCTGCTCATGAATGCCAAAATAGAGTTGTCAAAAGCAGGATTTGTACCCAAATCTCTCCTCACTCTGAGTCTATAACACATTCTTCTACACCATACCGCTTATTGGCATGACTAGTGACACAAGTATACTACTGTCTGAAATACATTTAATTATTAATCTTCTTCAATTTTATTCAAAATTTAACATGATTCATGCCAACAGCTGGACAAAGAGGAAATTATTTTGGTAACACTTTAATTTCTTCAAAAGATTACCTATAAAAAAATGATCTGGTCTAGTAAATACTTATTAAGAGACTAGTTTTGACAAGTCTGCTTTGAACACAAACTTTTATATCTTTTCCTCTGCTTTAGCTTCTCTCTGTTTCTGACTGTCAGTAAATAGAAAGGTAGATGACAGATAAACAAACAAATAGATAAATGAATCAAAGTGTGTGACATATATATATATATATATATACGTATATATATATATATATATATACGTATATATATATATGTATGTATGTATATACATATCAGAAAGACGTTTCTTCCTTAGTTCAAATTCGTGAATCAGACACATAACTATGTGACCCTGGGCAAGTGATTTAACTTTATTTGCCTCAGTTTCCTCATCTATAAAATTAACTGGAGAAGGAAATGGAAAACCACTTCAGTATCTTTGTCAAGAAAACCTCAAATGGAGTCATGAAGGGTCAGACATAAGACTGAAACAACTGCATAAAATCTATATGAATGTATCTATGAGTATATATGTAAGTATATAGATGACTTCTCATTACTTAAACCATTTCTTTCTGAGATGCCAAAAATAACAAACAGTAGATTATCTGTAACCTCATTTTGGAAAATATTATTTACTATTTTCTTCTCTAGGGCCTTACACACATTAGGAAAAGAGATATTCTTATACTTCTTAATATTAGGTGAAAAATTTTGTTCAAACCTATTGTTTTTGCCTCATAGTCCAAGAGACATCTTTGCCACTCAGTGTTGGGAAAGCCTTAATGTGCTCTGTAATATGTAATTAAAAGTTATGATGAGTTGGTGTCTCCTCATTAGTGGCCCACACAATCTTCGCTCTTTGAAAATACCTGATAGAAATTATATTTTTCTACTCAGTTTAACTCTTCTAACCCTGAGTCAGCTGTTTAAAACTATGAATTACACAGATAGCAATGAGATTTCAACAGCTGGCTTGAGCATATGGTCTCAGTACTTTTTATTTGCTTAAAGATTGCTGAAGAAAATGAACACCGGGCTTGAAAATAAGGGTGGTTTTAGGATTTGGAGGTAAAAGTATACAGGAAAACACTATATATGAACTTACCACACATACATACATATGTAAATATAGAGATTGTATGTGTGTATGCATGTACACACAGACAGATGGATAGATAGATCTATATGTAACTATGTCTACTGAATTTATTGTTTATTTGTATAAGTAATTCCCTATAAGGTAACTCTTTATACAATATATATTGGCCAGATTGACATCTATTCTGTAGTAGATAGCTTTAGATAATATATACAACTGTATCTAATGTTAGCAATTTCTAGGGGGACAGAAGCAAAAAGGGATAAAAAGAAATTTACATGATAATTTTGTTGTATATTTGAAAGGAATAGCAAATTGTACATAGATTTGCAGTTTCATGTGCAAGCATCTTTTTTATTGTGCTGTATTATGAAATAGTGGGTGTTTTCTGTGAGTTTAAAATAAAATAAGTTAAAAACAAATAAACAAAAAACCAATAAGGGAGGAATTAACAGAAGCAGACTTGTTTTTTCAAATATCCAAACAACTGTCATCTTTCTTTTTCATCGCTATTTTTTATTTTCATTTTGCATAAAAAAGGGAAATTATGGTCATTTGTCCTTTTGTGTGCTTAATAAGGTTATGAGTACAGATGTAGATTTAGGGAAGGCTTGGTCTGGAAAGAGACGAAAAGAGGTTACCTGCTTCATTTTGATGTTCAAGGGGTTGGCAGAGATGACTTCTTTATTGAAAACCTTGGAATCATATTGAGCTAGTGTTTCAAAGACTAATCAAGTTCTTTAAGAAGAAAAGAGTTTTTAAGCAGAAAGTCTAAACATTCACAGTGAATGAAACTCTCAGACATAAGAGAACAGTTCTTGAGGTAAAGGTGAACCAAGGAACCAAAGAATGAGAACTTGTTTAATAGATGTACTTTACATATGCTATCCTTTGGATATATATCTATATAGAGGTACAGAGATATACAGAGATATATATGATTTTAACCAGTGTTTACATACTATCTTTACTGGAGATAGTTTACTCAGTTCCAAGCAACTTTTACCTGAAAGTGAGATGTCTGTGACTTGAGGACCATCTTGACTTGTAGTAACCTTTACCTGTCCCAGACCTTGGGGGCTCAGTTAAATAGGTCAGGTGAATTGATAACATATATGAGCTCTGTTGTGAATCTGTTGCTGCTACCAAAATCCCACCTAAACTTACATGAGAATCTCTCTTCATTGTCATTTAACACTGATAAATATGAGTACTTATTATTATTTTAAATATTTGAAGGACATTGAGTGTAGAAGAGGAATTAGGCTTATTGTGGTCATGTTCAGAGAGTAAAATTTGGAGCCACCAATGGACCTCTCAGTGAAGCACACATCAGCTACTTATAAGGAAAAAGATCTTAATAATCTATTTACCTTCCAAAAACAGGATTGTTTAGAGGTTACTATGGGACATTGTGTGTCTGGAGTTCTCTGAGGAGGGTTGGAGTCCATATAAATGATATTTCTATCCTATCCAGGTTAGACATTGGACTACATGACCTCTGATGGTCCCCCTCGCTTTTTAATTATAAATTTCTGTGGGGCAATACAGGAGAAAGGAAAGGCAAGGTCCTCAGGTTTTGAAATTGATTGGGTTAACATCACATTAACTATTGTACCTGTATATCATTTATCATCTCAGGCTTCAATGTTACTCTATTATTATAGACATTTTTGCAACAGAAGCTACTTATCTCTAGAACATGACATTTTAAAATTTTCTTGGTAATAATGCCTAAACATTTTGGGTTTTTTTGGCAATTCCTGTATTATGGATCCTGGTAGAACTTAATAAAATGAGCGATGAGGGAAAGTAGATTTTACTTTTGTAAAATGATAATTACAGGAGAGAATTAAAATTAGTGAAAATACATAGGACAACTAAGTGGATAGAGTGCTGGAAAATTTATCTTCCCGAGTTCAAATCTGGACTCAGACACTTAGTAGCGGTGTGACCCTGGCAGGTCATTTAACCCTGTTTGCCTAAGTTTTGGTGAGGTAAATGGAGTGCTCAAGGTAGATAGACCAAGCAGGATGCAGGATGTGAGATATGAGATAATATGCAGGATGGGTCAGCTAGAAAAAATGATCAAAGATGACTATGCATTGAAGCCCCCCAGTAGGAACTTACCTGAGTGCTTTCACAAAGCACTCGCTTATCTGACATTCCACAACAACTGTCCTGACTTTCCTGTTCAATTTGCTCATCTGGAGTATATGACATCAGGAGTAGTCCTCTCTTTTCCCCTTTCCTATTCTTCTTGCTTATGACAGAGGCACCTCTGGATTACCTGATGTCCCAGGCATTCCAGAGCCCCACCTTTCCTCTTTCCTTTCCCCGTACTCCATCTTGCTGTATATAGACCAGACAGCTAGCACCAATAATTGCTCTGCCTCCCTTAGGGGAGCAGGATCTGCATCCTGTGCTTTGTTTACCATGTGGATTAGAGGCCAGTGAGATTGATTCATAGGGAACAGGGCTGCATGGGTGTGTCTCCCCACTAAATATCTTTCCTTACCTTGGAGAATTGTCTGAGTGAATTTCTTTCAGGACATTACAACCCACATATCTTTACGCCATCATTTTTGGTGGCACCCCAATATTATTGGAATACAAACTGAATTCCTCAGTTTCCTCATTTGTAAAATGAGATGGAGAAAGAAAGGTATCTTTGCCAAGAAAACCCCAAATGTTGTCACGAAAAGTAAGATACGACTAAACAACAATTTTTCTTCTCTCCCCGTCCTGTTCTAAACCATACTCTCTAATCCTGGGGCTTTATCATCCTGCAACATTCAGTCAATTCTTCAGCCTTTCCAAACCATCACCTCTCTTTAAGTTCTGCTCCTATCTCCAATTGCTAAATTCCTCCTGGAATTTCTATTTTGTGAAGTTGTCTGGGATAGCCTTAAAACCCTCGCAAGCTCTCTTCCTGATAGGGTTCAGACTCTGGAAACCTCCTTGAATACTCCTTGAATCTTTCCATTTAATCTGGTTTTTCATACCCAGATCTATTACCTTAACCTAGCCCTCCATTGTATATTGTCTCCAGATTGCCTCAGGTTGATTCTCATCCTTGTTTACTTCCTACCCAAGTGCTCCATTGTCTGATAGCTACCAATTGCTTCAAGCTGTTTTTCACTCTTGATTAAATCAGTAGTTACCCTAGTCCCATCAAGATCTTCTTTAGACCCCTCCTCCCAGACTACTAGACTCTGGGAAATCTGAACACGTTAGAGAGCTTTTTTTTTTAGGAGCAACTGACTTAAAATGTCATTCAAATATTTGAACTGATTCCAGTGTGAGAATTTATGGCTGAAAACATCATGCTAAAAAGCATAGGAGCAAGCACAGGCCTGTTTCACTCCATTGGTGTCTGACAAGGCACAAGAGCATTGTCCACTATTCAGAGCCTGGACAGAACCCTGTAAGTGACTGCTAATTGTTCATGATTTGTAAGCCTCAGAAAAGTGTCAGACCAATAAGGCCAGTAGAATACCAGTAAATATTATTTTAATGAACTAACCTTAACGTGCTACGTGTAATTTTATGACTTTTATTCAAGTAACTTTATGTATGTATGTAGCTAAATTGGGGGATGCCTGCTAGGCTTTACTGTTGGTTGGTTGTTGTCCTGCTTTCTTGAAGAGCCCCAAAATGGCATCACCCATCACAATGATAAAGTGAAGTTTTGATGTGTACGACTGCGGCTGATCACACCAATACTATTCAGAATGCTCTACTACAGAATGAGCACGGATAGTCTGCATGAATATTTGGGGTAGTTACTCAAAATTTGTGCATCCTATTTTCCTTTCTGCTGTTTCAATTCTGCTTTGCTCTAACTTTGAGATGATGTGGATATATTCATCAATTATTCCTAAGGTGGCATGGATAAGAATCAGTCTGTCCCCTCACCAAAACCCTATGAAAATGAAACCCCTAACTCCTGCCCTCACCATCTAGCACTCCTACATTTGCTACAGGTCCATGCTGCCTGAGTGCTCCCAAATCCAAACCATTGTTAAATAACTATGCTTCTCCCTGTTTCCATTCTCTTCCCCATGCTATGTAGCCGCCTCCTTCTACCACCTCATTTTCCATCCTCACACCGTTTACTGCTCCGCTTCCTGGTCTCTTTGTCTCTACAGTTTTTGTATCTTAATAAAGTGAGATGGAATTCCCCACTTGCTGCCATTGTGGTTTTTCCCAACAAGTATCCAAAGAACTGGGCATGCCTGCCTTCCACTTGAGGGAACCCCTAGTGGTTCCATTGCATTTGCCACAATGAATATTTTCATAAATTAATTAGTAATTTGTGGTACAATGGAGTTTTCTTATAACTCCATTTATCCAGATATCCAACTATCCTCTATCTGGTAGAGGATAGAATTCAGTGGAATAGGACTGGTTTAGGACTCCATTCATGTGGATTTAGTCACTGAAGTCACTGGAAGTATTTCACTATAAAAAAAACATCATAGATAATTCACTTATGAGATAGATATATACTCTAAGGATTATTTATAATGAAGACTAAATTTAATAGGTTTCATACTTTAATGTACAGACTATCCCCTAAGAATTGGTACTCCTAAGAGTAAAGATTAGATTAAAAATAGTAATTTATTTTCATGAAAGTTTAAGCTCAAAATTTCAAATTCAAGAGACCAGATTGTTGAAATGTTATGTAATTTCAAACTGATTAGTGTATATTTTCATGAAGTAGTTATTTCTGTATTGGATCATAGATTTAAAGGTAGAAGGAACCATAGAAATAAACTACCCCAACCACCTCATTTTACAAATATAGACACTGGTCAAGAGTCAGCCACTTATTCATATCATGTGACTACAAGTCAAGGTCCTGGATGACTTTTCACCAGACATTCTTCCTACTAAATCTGAAAATTATTCTTTCTTCTGATCAGGGATTCACAGCTACTAGCTGCATAACCTTAGTAATCTAGTTACCTTTTCCTAGTATGTGTGTGGAAGGAACTTTTAGCTAAGGGAGGAAGAAAGGTACAACACAGCAGTGGCTCAGTAGTGAAGGGATCTGCTTTCAAGTGGTCCTTTGACATTTTTTGGGACTTAGTTTCCTCATCAATAAAATGAAAAGGTTAAACTAGATGACTTCCAAGATCTCTTCTAGGTCTAGATTTTTAACTGTTAGCTGATTTTATTCTTTTTAGAAGGTATCCTGGACTAAGGCTGCTGAGAGGGAAAATAAGATGTTTGTCCAAGGAGTGTTTATGAATTACTGCATTTATTTTACCCAAGCAGCATATTTAGAAACCTCCAGTTCTCACAAATTTATTTTGCCTTGCATATTATCTTTGCTTCTTCCCTTAACTGATGGAGAATGCAGTGAAGTTTTTTGATCCTGGGCATAGTGTTTTATCCTTGGGCTTTTTGTAATATATTTATTTGTTACTTGACAGCATGCTAATATATAATTGCCTCTTGTTATTCAAATTCCATTTCTCCCCCCAAAATTGGTCATACAGAAGCTATTGCAGGTTTTAATTTTCTCCTTCCTTATTGCCTCTTTCCTGAACTAATAACCTTCCAACTGATGTTCTTGATGGAAGTCTCTCTTCATTCTAATTCACCTTCTTAAGCTGCCAAAGTGATTTTTCTAAAGTAAAGGTCTGACTATGTCATTCAATGAAATTGGGGAGCTCTTTGGGATCAGATATCCAGTACTTTTTTGACATTTAAAATATCTCCTGGTCTATCCCCTTTCTATATTTCTAGTCTTCTTAAACTTTACTCCCTTCTATGCACTCTGTGATCCAGTTTACTAGAAATACCTGGAAAAAGACACTGAGTCTCCTGTTTCCAAGTCTCTACCTGGAAAACTAAGCATCTCCCATGTCTGTATCTTAGTTGCTGTGGCTTCTTTCAAGGCTCAGCTCAAAGTCTACCTTTTTCCTATTCCTCCTAGCTTAGGAAGTTAATACCTTCCCATTTCAGATTATCTTCCATCTACTCCATGTATCCTAAGAATGTATATCAAAATATATCTCTCCTATGGATCTAGTTACTTAATTTGTTTCCTTTCCAATAGAATGTTTGCTACTTTAAGGAGGGACTGTTTTTCTTTTTTGCCTTTATTTTTCCCTAGCACTTAATAAGTACTTAATAAATGCTTGTTGATTGATTAATTGATTAATAATAAAACAGACATTTCTTTCAAGCTCTCTGCTCTCTTCCTGTAAACCTAAAGAGCTGGAAGTATGACAGGAGTGGAATATGAATGGGACTAATGCTATAAAATGGACAGGATAGAGCAGACAATGGGTGTGACCACAGATCGATCTTTGACAGAGTGTCAGGTGTGGAGAAAACTCTACTTTGAATGTTGAAAACATTTTGCATATTTTAATATACATGATTAGGAGAAATGAGGGAAGAAAATCTGTCAGCAGTAAACACATTTGTGTAACAATTTGTAAACTTCTCTGACAGCAGAAGTGGAAGTTACTTATTATGTTCCTCTATTGTGTGGAATGAGAAAGTAACAACACCTTACTGAGAGGAAGTGGGCTGGAACAGAAGAGAGGGAGGGTGTTTCAGTCATGGGCTGAAAACACAGACAACTGCTGCCCTAATTTCTCCCTTCAATGGACAAGAAAAATCACAGGATAGGAAAAGGAGCTCTCTCTAAGTCTATGAATTCAGTTACTGTTACACTGGTGTACTGAGAAGCGTAAGAGAGACAACGCCTTAAAGCGTCAACACCTATATTGAGTGCAGAAAGCCAGAATAGATCCAGCTGTGATTTTAACATGGTTGGTGTCTACAAAAGCCTTAAGCCTCAACCACAAGGAGAAACAAAGTTACAGATACTTTGGGCTCATAGAAGTCTTCTAAGTAAAAGTTCCTCCAATAAAAATTACAACCTAAATCCAAGAGGAAAACTGGAGTTTTATTAAGAGAAAATGCTTAGAAAGTTATGACTACAGATTATCATGCTTTGTGGTGCATTGGCAAATGTTTTAACAAATAGCTGTCTGAAAATGAACAATACTTTTTAAAGTTTATTTTACATTAATATTGTTTTTTCCATTACTTCTTTGGGTCTAGATTTATGTAGAGGTGGGGAACCCTGTGGCCTTCTAGGTCCTTGGGGGTGACCAAATTTTACAAAACAAGTCCTTTTATTAAAGGAATTTTTTCTGTGAAGTTTGGATTCGGTAAAAGGGTCACATTTGAGGACCTAGAGGACCACTAATAACATTATTAACTCTCTGTGCTACCTACAGAGAAATCAAGATTTCTGATTTGACCCAAAAGATATCAGAATTGTAACACTTAAGGACAGTACACTAATACTACAGTTTACAGATACATAATCCATAAGCTGATAGGTGATGGCATCATTTGTGCAGCTGGCAATTTTTGAAAATTGTCACCAAATTCAGATTGCCCCGAGTTTTCATTTTATTTTGGAAATTTATATTCTTTGTCATAGTAGGAGCACAGATTTTCCTGAATTAAATAGCAGTTGTTAAATACTCACATATGCGGGTTGGCATCATCCATAAAGCATATGCATATAACGTGACCCTCTTTTTTTTAATTTTTAATTCTCCTTTATAAGAGGAGAGTGGATCTGGAATTCTTTGTAAATAATTATCTCAGATTTTCCTCTACTTCAAGATTTATTCTGCATAATATAATCTAAAAGGGCATAAATATTTAGCTTTGGAAGGCAGCCAGAATTTTCTTTTTATTATGGGCTTCCTGTCCAGAGTTTTAGGATTTTCCCCCCCATAAATTCTCACAATGGAATCTGTTCAAATATTTGAATGACATTTTAGTTAGCTGCTCTTAAAAAAAAAGCGCTCTGTAACATGTTCAGATTTCCCAAAGTATTATGTGCTATCTAATTGTCAGGTTTTTAAATTTCTCACTTTGTCTTTACCGACATCCTCAGCTCCTTTCCATTAGTATTCTGTCTTTGCACATGATGAATGATTCCTGTCTATCTACAAGCTCTTACAGACTGGGGCCCCATTAAGTGCCATCTGATACAGTCTTAAATTTGGCAGTTTTGTTCTTCCTTTTTTTTTTTTAAATCAGCAAAAAGTTTAGCTTCTAATTACTTCAGATACCTTTTCTTCACTGCATATTATCAATGCATTTACAGTAGGTGGATTTTTTAATTTGGAAGCAATTTCACTGTGAGGATTTTTCTCCTAACTGTGACTGAAGTCGTTAGCCTTAATGGCTTCTAATGGCCTCAGTACCACAGAACAATATCTCTTTACAGCTGACAAGGGAAACAAGTTTAAGTATCTAGAGACACCTATGAGCTTTTAGATTACTCAATATTCATGTAAATGTATATTCTCTGAAAATACCTCCATGCAATTTGATTAACTTCCTAAATAGATAACATTGTAATCAAAGGCTGCCAGGAAATTCCTGAGAGGTTCTCAAGGAAATGCTTTATGAGACAAACACAATTATCAAACAAAGTCTCACCACTAGGAAATGGCATATATAGTACATAATCTTCATAGGGTTTGACCGTGGGTACTTTTCCTTTAGGCTCAATACTATGTAGCTTGGAAGCTGGCAGAGATTTCATGAGGTCCCAGAAATGCCCAGCAGGGCCAGAAATGGTGTTGGGGATGGAGGGTGGGGGGAGAGTTATAGAAGAATTGGAGCGAAAAGCCAGAAAGTAAACAGAATTCTGGAGAACTGGAAGAGAGGTCAAATAGGTCTTGTAGCCTTAAGGGGATGTTATACTTGAATATATCTCTTCTACCAGTGTTTGCTCATTTTTTAGGTGCCATGTGCATAAAGATACCAAAGCTTGAGGAGGCTTTACTAACTACATTTTTACAGGATCATTTTTTTGGAGCTGGAGGAAATCTAAGGCTATCAAGACAATCCCCTGGTTTCGCATATAAGGAAGCTGAAACCAGGCAACTAGGTGGTTCAGTGGCTAGAATGCCCAGCCTGGAGGAAGGAAGACTCCTCTTCCTGAGTTAAAATATGGCCTCAGATATTTATCAACTGTGTGACCTTGTGCAAACCTTTCTTTGCCTCAGTTGTCTCATCTGTTACATGAGCTGGAGGAGGAAACAGCAAACTACTCTAATGTCTGCCAAGGAAACCCCAAATGGGATCAGGAAGAGTCAGTAAGACAAGACTGAAGATGGCTGAACAGCAGCAGCAACGGCAGCAAAATCTGAAGCCCAGGGAGGGTAGATGACATGCCAAAGGTCACACAGCTTAAAAGTATCAGAATACTGAATTTAAATCCAGGTCCTTGCACTTCAAGTCCAATTCATATTCCAGTATGCCATGCTGCTTCAGAAACCAAGGCAGGAACAAGCCCAGGCTGCAAATGATAATGAGCTTAATTTTGTTTCTGTGCTTCTCCCCTCCTCCATTCATCTGTATCAGATAGCCAAATGGGGTTGCAGATCGAGACATGAAGGACCCTGGAGTACAAGGACCTCAATAATTTGTCTGAAGAGCACCTGGCAGAATGGATGCTCATTTATAAAAACTGTGAAAAGTCTCAAGACTTGAAATGGAAAAAGTATGGCAGAATCCGGTCTCTCCAGGAGGAGGCTGAGTATTTCTGCTCTAACTAGAAGCTGAACACAAAGAAAAACCTCTACCATCAAAGCACAGGCAATTAAATACAAAATCAATTTGAAGTATTTAATGGCTAGAGTAGAGAGTTAGGGGAATCAAGAATCACCTTTGTAAAACGCAGAATTTGAATTTAACCTTGAAGTCAATTAGGCATTCCTAGAAGTGGAGGTGAAGAAGACAAGTATTCCAGTCATGGGTCTGCAGTTTGGGGATCAATTTTATAATTGTAGAAATTGTGGATTAGTAGTTCCCAGCGCAGTGAAATGGGAGGGAGAAGGGTGTCAAGGTTTAGTTTTATTGTTCCATATATATTTTCCATATATATGGAGCATCAAATAGGCCAGTCTACAGGAACATAAATTGCCTATAATGTGAAATTAGCCTGAAAAGATAGGTAAAAAAAAAATTTTGAAGGGTTATATTTACCAGTGGAGTACTTTGTCCTAGGGGTAATAGATCCCTAAATGAAGCTTCAGGAGCAGCATGTGAAATGTCAGATCAATTTTGAAATTTGTGGGAAATGGAATGAAAAGGGAAACATTAATAGAATTAGACAGGAAAAGCAATAAGGAGAATCCTGCAATAAAGTTAATAAATTTGTATGGTGATCTTCTGAGTGAGAAGATGAGGTGTTTGAGAGATAAGTAAGAATAAAATTGATAATCAGAAAATATTTTATTTACTTTTAAAAATATTTAATATTTTATTTTTTTCCAATTTATATGTAAAAACAATTTTTAACATTCATTTTCAAAACTGTGAGTTCCTATTTTTCTCCTTTCCTCCCTCCCCAACACCCTCATTAAGAAGGCAAGCAATTTAATATAGGTTATACATGTGTAATCATGGAAAACTATAATAGTCTATATTGTAAAGTTGTAAATCATGTTGTAAAAGAAATCAAACAAAAAAAAACCTCAAGAAAAATACTTTTTTTTTAAAGTATGCTTCAGTCTGTAGTCAGATACATCAGTTCTTATTCTAGGAATACATATTATTTTTCATTGTAAGTCCTTCAGAGTTGTCTTAGATCATGGTATTACTGAGAATAACTAAGAAGTCATTCACAGTGATCACCTTACAATATTGTTTTTACTTTGTACACAGTACATTTCACTTTTGCATCAGTTCATTTAAGACTTTTCTGGTTTTTCTAAGAGCATTCTGCTCATTATTTCTTATAGCAAAATATTATTCCATCATAATAATCACATGCCATAATTTGTTTAGCCATTCCCCAATTGATAGTCATTTCCTTAATTTCCTATTCTTTATCCTCAGTAAAGAGCTGCTATAAATATTTTTCATTCATATTTGTCCTTTTTGACTTTTTATCTCTTTTGGGATACAGACCTAGTAGTGGTATTGCTAAGTCAAAGTGTATGCATTGGTTTCATAGCCCTTTGGGCATAAATCCAAATTACTCTATAGAATGGTTGAATCATTTCACAAGTCAACCAAACAGTGTACTAATGTCTCATTTTTCCCACATCCCCTCCATTTTTGTCATTTTCTTTTTCTGTCCTATTAGCTTAAAAAAAATAGGTATGGGGTAGTACCTCAGGAATGCTTTAATTTGCATTTCTCCAATCAATAGTGAGAGTATTTTATAATATGACCATAGACAGGTTTGATTGCTTCAGCTCAAAACTGTTAATATCTTTTGATCATTTATCAGTTGGGGAATAGCCCTTATTTTTTATAAAATTGACTCTCTTCTCTATATGTTTTAGAAATGAGACTTTATCAAAGAAATTCGCTTTAAAATTATCCTCCTGGACCTATCTTCCAGGTCATTTTTTTTCCAATGAGATATTTCCCATTTTTTAAAATTTTTTCATCTTTTGGTTTTGTTTTATTGTTTACTGATTTCTTATAAAGTCATTAGCTTCCATTTATTCAATTCCAATTTTTAAGGAATTGTTATTTTCCTTGATCTTTTATTCCTCCTTTTCCATTTGGCCAATTCAACTTTACGAATTTTTTTTTCTTCAATGAATTTTTGTGCCTCTTAAACCATTTTGGACAATTCTGCTTTTTAAGGCATTCTTATCCTCATTGCTTTTTGTACCTCTTTTACCATTTGTCCCAGCCTGTTTTTTGAAGTTGTTATTTTTTCAGTATTTTTTTTGTGTGTCTCTTTTATCAAGCTGTTGACATTTTTTTTTATTTTTTTGCACCACTCTCATTTCTCTTCCCAATTTTTCCTCTGCCTTTCTTACTTTATTTTCAAAATCTTTTTTGAGCTCTTCCATGGCCTGATAGTAATTCATCTTATTTTTTTAGAGGATTTGAAAGTAGGATCTTTGACTTTGTTTTCTTCTGAGTGTGTACTTTGATTTCTTTGTCACCACAGTAACTTTCTATGGTCAGATTTTTTTTTCCGCTGTTGTTTACTCATTTCCCTTTGACGTTTAACTATTCTTAAAGTAGAACTTTATTTCCAGGGTGGAGGAAGCACTGTTCCGTGGTTCAGGGCTTGTGAAGCTGTTTTTAGAGATACTTCTAGGAACCTGTAATGTTTCAGTTCTTCCAAGGTGGTAGGATCTGAAGAGAGATGCTTACTACTCTCCTGACCTATTCTCTGGTTTCTGAATGAACACAAGCACTCTTTTCTACCCTGCAATTGTGAGGAAGGTCCCTGCTCTACTGTGACTCCAAGCTCTGGTGTGCTAGTGCTCCTCTTTGCCCTAGGACTGCTGCTCAGGAATGTGACCCAGATTCAAGTATAGGCAAAGCAACTGAGTCCTGCCTCAGTGTCAGCAAAGAGACCCTCATAATTTCTTTCTAATTAGTTATTTGACCTTCTTACCATTTGTGGACTGAAAGTTCTGAAGGTAGCCAGTGCCACTGCTGATTCAAGCACTTCAATGATCTGTTCCTGATTTGCTAGGGCAAGGTCTATGTTGACATGGTCCATGCTGGACTAAACTGGACTGTGCTCCTCTCTCACTCTATTGCAACAGGCCATTCCTACTGACCTTTTAAGTTATCTTGGGATGAAAAATTGTTTCACTTCACCTTTTTGTGGGTTATACTACTCTAGAATTTGTTTAGTCATTATTTAAAGTATTTGAACCATCTTGGCTCTGCCTTTCTGAACAAATATTTTAAATTGACTATTATATGCCAGTACCATGTTCAGTGTTGGGAATTCAAAGAAAAACAAAATGTAATTCATGCTTTAAGGAGCTAACAGTTTAATACTTGAAAAAGGATTAATTTTAATGATCATTTTCCTGGAGAAGCAATATTTTATAGTTGAAAAAACCATCAATCTAAGTGTTATTTATTGGGCCCTAAAGGCTTGACTAGACACAAATGACAGTGATTTAAAGTGCTGGGGAGGGGTGGGAAGGCAGTCACTGTTTTCTCCAAAGGAAATACTTTTCTATGGTAAGAAGTCTCTCTTTTTCTGATTTTTCTTGTGACATTTTCTTGATATGATACTATTTACTTTTCTCAGATGCATTTGATCCATATTTGTTCACCAATTTCTGTAAAATCCTACAGTACATAAAAAATATCATTAAAAATGGAGAATATCTTAAGATGAAATCCAATTTCCAACCATTTCTTTCCCTTCCCCTCCTTTCGTCTTCGCTCTTATCTTCCAGTTGGTCACTCTTGGAATGTCATATCATCTAGTCATATCATTTTGCTTTGCTGGACTAGCATTTTTTTTTAATTTCCATTAATGTTCCTGCATATTAAGTGTGCACAGAAGGTGGGACATTTCCAAGTTTATGTAGAAAACTCTCTAACAGTCACCATTTTCTGGGGTCTTCCCTCTATTTTCTTTGAATATGATACTTTTTGGTTTCCTCAACTACAACTTAAGATACAATACAAACAACCCTAAGAGTAAGCTCCACTGAGTTTTTCTCTTCTGGAAGCTCTTGGGAAGAAATTCAACTTCCCACCACAATTTATCTTATTTACATCTTTTCTACTCTTCTAATTGGTCAAACCTCAGGAAAACATCTACACTTGTTGAGTCTCATTCAAGGTCTCAAACCTTTCTCTATAAATTATGAAAAAAGATATGATGAAGCTGGTAAAAACATGGAAAATTAACCAACTACATTGTAGAATGCATAGTAGGACTTTTAAAATTATATAAATGGCTCATATAACTTTTTAATCTTAAATGTTATTGAGCCAAATATGATCTTCCAGATTATATCCCTAGTTCTGTAGCACAGGAACTAAATTTGTGATATCATTGATAAAGTGAAATCCTAGGGATGAAAACATTCTCTGCCAATATGCATGAGTATATTCTTTACCACTCTTAGTTGCCTAGAATACTGAGAGATTAAGGAACTTGCCCTGGGTCACAAAGCTATTATATGTCAGAAATAAGACTTGGTCTCATGTCTTCCTGCTATGGAGTCCAACTATCTATCCATTTTAGGGATAGCTAGGTGGCACAGTGGATAAAGCACTGGGCTTGGAGTTAGGAAAACTCATCTTCATGAGTGTAAATCTAGCCTCAAAAGCTTACTAGCTCTGTCACTTACTAGGCAAGTCACTTATTCCTGTTTCCCTCAGTTCCTCATCTACAAAATGAGCCAAAGAAAGAAATGGCAAACTACCACAGCATGCTTTCCAAGAAAACCCCAAATGGGGTCACAAAAAGTCAGATATATTACTGAAACAATTGAACAACAATAAAATTCATCCATTACATCATGTCTTTCACTAGCACTGTGACTCTAGTTTATTTACTTAATTTCTCTGAACCTTCGTTTACTCATCTGTATAATTGAGATAATTATATTTGTACTATTTGCTTCATAGAATTGTTGTGAGGAATAAATTTTATGGACCTTCAAGGACTGCATAAATTTGAACTAATAACATTATAACTTTGTTCTCATCTTCATGTTAAAATTGCTTCTATTCTAATTATAGGAGATAAAGATTGGACTTGTGATTTTATTAATATATGGAATTCCTGGGTCAGGAAACTCAGTTGTTTGGCACCTTCTCTGAAACTTATAGTTATAGAGAATTACCTAGAGTACTAAAAGTTTAAGTGATTTGTTGCGATAATGATGGCAACAATAAAAGCTAGAGTCTCAGCCTTAGATAGCTATGTGACTTTTGGTTGAGCCTTTCAGGGTTTCAGTTTCTTGATTGTGAACTCAAGGCACTTGTGCTAGATATACCTAATATCATCGTCAGTTTTACAATTCCAGGATTCTTGAATTTTTTTTTTAAAATGAGACTTTATGATCGCAAACAACTTTAACAATTAATGGATACTTTCTATTACATGTTAATGGAAAATTGAGAAACCCAGAAGATAACTAAATAATCATTTCTCTTTTGGTTTTGTTTTGTGATTTCTTG
>CM053773.1:4518326-4549037 GCA_028658325.1 Potorous gilbertii
ACTGGTATAAAACAAACCTTTTATTTGTTAATTGTGCACCTATATTTTAAATATATGACCCCTTACCATTGTGACTTTTTAAAAAATACTGTTATGGTGGAGGGATGCTTGTTCACAGGAAATGTATATGCCATTTATAAAGAAGGTAGTTAAACAGTAATCCAAAGACCTAGCTGGCTCTGGCAATTCCTAATTTGAACAAGTCATTTTATCTCCTTTTTTGGACCTCAGTTTCCTCACATATAAAAATGAGAAGTTTATTCTAGAGCATCTTTAAAGTCCATTCCTCTAATATCCTGTAATCCTAGAGTAAGACACATAGAGTCAAAAATATGAGCATACTTAAGCAGATATAATACTCAAATAAAACTCCACATCCTCTTCTATTTCATAGTATGCTAGCTTATGAGTGTATCCAGCTATCCTTTTCCTTGCCAAGAGATTAGGGAAAACTTCATTAAATGCTGGATTTCAGCCCCAGGAGGTGTCATCAACTCAGCAACATTTCTGCTGAGTCACCAAAATACACCCAGCTAAAAGTATTCATTTTCTTTTTAAAGTATTCTTGAGAGCTGAGCTCTTTCAGAAACATGAGCAAAGTCAGCTGAAAAGTGCAGTCAAATTCACCTTTAAGATGAAAAAAATCAATTTCTTATAAATTGTTGTTATTTATGGGGCAGAGTTTAATACAGTAATCCAACCCACTTCTATAAAGGACCAAGTGGAATGTGTTATATGATCTTAAAAGACTTTTATATGGAAACAGCTTGCTATTTTTTCAGCATAATACCTTGGGATTTGATCCCTCATCTTTGAGGACTGGACTGATACATCACAAAGTTTTGAATTAAAAAAAAAAACCCAAAATATCTATTTTCATTAAAAGTTTGGTTCAGTAACATTCTTCCCTGATTTTCACAATCATAATTTTGTGACCTGGCCAGCACGAAAAATTCTGTGTCTTCTCTGACACAGTGTTTTATGAGGCAACCATATGCTTTACAATATCTTTCTGGTTCTGTCTCTATCTCTCCCTCACTCTGTTCCTCCCTCTCTCTGTGTCTCTTTGTCTCTCTGTCTCTGTCTCTCTGTCTCCCTCTCTCTGTCTCTCTCTTCCTCTCTTCTTGATATAAAATAGTAAATAATTCAACTTGTCAACTGCAGTGGCTTTTATTTGTTGAAATTTTTTATAAGTACAAACTAATTAATCTCCATGACAGGCCTCTATGAGTGAAAAGTAATATATTCATTGTATAATGGAAAAGAGAGGTAACAAGGTTAAATCACTGGGTAAGGACCACAGAAAAATCATCAAATATATTTTGCAAGCTGGTTTGCCCATTCCACAGTCAAATTGTATCCCCTCTCTACATTACTTCTAGTCCCTCCTTTGGGGACATAATAGTTTAATTATATAATACTATATTCCCATGATTTGGTGTGTTAACCTCACAGTTAACATACTGGAAGCAGTGTGAGAAAGTGGATAGAAGGCTAGAGTTTGAATCAAGTAGAGCTGCATTCAGATTCTATCTGTATTCCATTAGTTACCATGGACAAGTCACTTAACTTTCCTTAGCCTCAGTCTCCACATTAGTAAAATCGATAAAATAATACCTTTTATGTCTGATGCCCCAAGTTGCTTTGAGGCTCCAATGAAATGATGTGCAATATGAAAATGCTTTGAAAATCTTAGTGTTATTTAAATGTCAGTTACTTGTGTTGGTAGCATTTAGCCATTTCCTTTATTTGAATAAGTCACTTTTAATGGTAAAATAATAGGGCATCCTAAAAGGTTTATCAAGGAAATATTTTGGTGCTGGTAGACTTTTTGCAGACCTTTCAAAATTGATCTTGTCTGTTGCATTGAAGCTCTTTACTGATTTACAATCAGAAGTTATATGCAAAAAGTTGCCAATGTGCACAAGGTTACTATGTGGGATTTTGGTCGGTACTATTTTCTGATTGGATATTTTGAATGACAGTGTAAGAATTAAGCCTTCTATGCTTCTGCATTATGCCTTCAGAATGCATTTTAATTCAGTTATATTACAACATATTTTTGGAAAGCACTAGCTATGAAATGTATCAGCCTGTTTACCTATCCTCTCCCCTGCTCGTGGTTTATGGCAGTTAGAGCAGAAGATGTTAACAGAAGGAAATTGTGTTTGGATGAGTAAACTGACTTCATTAATTGCTCAATCAACAAGAATTTAAACACCTACTGTGTGCAAGTCACTGGGATAGGCACTAAGGATACAAATACAAAATATGAAATAATCTCTGTCCTCAAGTAGGGTACATTTTACCACAGGATCATCAATTTAGAAAAAGGATGAAGAAAGAAAGAAAATGTCATCCCATTCATTTATTAAAAAATGAAAACAAGCAAAAAATGAAACAAAATGCACAAGAACAGTTTACTTGTGACTTTTAACCTAAGGTTATTTTCTGATACTATCATGTAGCTAAGTCACAATTAGAGCAAATGAATCCCCTGAAAGGGTTGTATATATTCAAATTCACACTATTTGAAGTTATATTTGTGTGAAATATTGTAATTAATTATAGTTTAATGGAAATATGTAATGCAAATTCGAATAATGAAGGCTTCTTAAAAATATATTACTTGCAATAATTGGGACAGAGCCCTGAAGTAACTGAAAAAGTTAAATGAAATAAGCACAATGGTCACTTAGTTCTTCATTTTTCTACCCAGAGACAAGAGATGAGTTACATCATTTATTCCCATGCACCAAGAAAAGTTATTGTAGATAACCAGGCTTTGACTAACTTTCAGTGTTATTTTTATTGAAATTATTGGAGCCGTTTTTCTTAGCTCCCTAATTCACCTTGCATCCATTTCAATTTTAGTGGGACTTCCCTTGTTGTACAAAATTCCTTGTGTTGTGCTTCATTATGGTAAAATATGATTTCATTATATTCATAAGGCACTAGTTGTTGTCACTGACCAATCAAGAGCCACTTATTTTATCTTCAGTTTTTTTTTTCCTACAACAGATAGTAGTGCTATGAGTACATGAGCATACATGGGGCCTTTCTAATTTTGACTTTCTGGGGTACTATGACTTATAATACAGACTGATCATTTTACATTTGAGGCAAGTGAGGACCACAAAGGGAAAGTTGTACTAAGTAGTAAAGTCATGGTTCTAACTGAAGTCTTTTCATTCCCAGATCAGTTCTTTCATCCTTTCTAAGAAACTTGCCATCTGTATCAAATAAGACAACACGATTTTGGCAATCTGTTGACTCAGTATTGCTTCTTCATCACTGGGGAGATGAAATGTTGTCATGGGAAGGGTGTGGGCATAGAGTGAAGCAAGATATGCTTTTCAGTCCCACCTCTGACATTTGCAAGGTCTTTCAAATGGAAATTTTAAATGATATTATGTGCCTCATAAATCTTAAATGTTTTATTCTCTGGACCACTTCAAATTCACTAAATTCTATATTGTCAGTATTCAAAATAGAAATTTAATGTATGCTTCTCTAATTTTCCAACTCTATTTGGGAAAATCTTTCTGACAAGAAGAGCTATACAAAAGAAGAACAGGATGTCCAAGGAGGAAGCAGATTCTTCCTTATTAGAGGTTTGTTAGCAGATATTCTATGGCCACTTGTCAGGAGTATTATAATTACAGATAATCCTGTTTAGATTTATCTGGAATGAACCAGATAGCCTTGGAGGTCTAGGTCTGATTGTGTATTTACTAATGAACCATTGTTACAGAATTCACATGAGCTAGAACTTGACACTCAGACCAACTCTCTAATCACTGGGCCCGACTAACTCTGATACATATATGTGTGCATATGGATACGTATGGATATGTATATATGTATATGGGAATGGATGTGTATGTGTGTATAAGTATATATAAGTATAAATATTACACACACATATATACATATACATATGCACATGTAGGTATATCCACATAGATACACATGCATATGTGTGTATTTATATATACATAAGTGTATATATGCACATATATGAACAGATGCATGTGTGTGAAATGCATGTGTGTATGTAGGGGGTCTATGAGTAGGTAGTGGTGAGTTGATATATGTATGAGCTACAAGTAAGATATAGAAAAAATATATACTCATACTCATGGATCCCCAAATATAACAGGTGTTATAGTTTTGGTGTATGATCTGATATAACATGTAATAGGCACTAACCAACGTAACATAACTTATGTATCATACAACCACTCAAGTGGAATATTTTGATTAATACTTACTCCAACCTGTGCTAATTCAGGCAGTTCTGTTTCCAAAGATAGAAAACCATCACATGGCTTCATGGCTTCCTTCAAGCTCTCACAGTGTCCTAGGTATCATCCCATTGAGGGCAGTGCATTTCTACTCACCACACTAGCTTGCGAATCTCCATCTTAGGTGTGTCCTATTCATGTAATCACTGATTTAGATCTTAAACATAGCGATAAAATTACCACAGCTATCACTATATATTAAAGTCAATGCATAAATAATAAAATACATCATTATACCTATATAAACCTGAGTCACATTTTCAAACAAATGCATTGAATATTTATGGTAAAAATTAGATACTCACCTACTGGACCTTGTGAGGCAAGCACATGAGAGAGGGAAATTCATTGTTGTTCTGAGTAACTAACAGCTCAGGACTGTGCACTTTGATACAGTTCTTTTCAGGAACACAAGCACCACAGGAAGCTGATTCTGTGTTCAGTGCTTAGCTTAGATCTACATCACACTTCAGGTAGGCAAATCCTCTTCTCTTAGGTAGTCAAACACAGAATCTACAGACAATTTCAACTTAACATATGAACTTTAAATGTGTCATCTCTTAATGTGAACAGCAAAGCTTTTTAAGCCAGAGAACTGACTTTAATGCCAAACAATAATTTTTATTTAATCTTGGAGTTAATAGGAAGTTCCTAAAGTTTTCTGAGTGGGGATTGGTGAGGATGACATGGTCAAATCTGTGCTTTAGGAAGATTACTTTGGTAGCTGAATGGAGACTGGATCAGAAGGAGAGAATTGAGGGAGATCAGTGAGAAGTCTATTTCAACAGTCCAGGAAAAAAGATAATGAAGATATGAACAAAGGCTATGGTTGTATAAGTAGAGAGAACCTTTGGATATGTGAGCAACATTGAGATACATGATCTGAGTGAGAATAATGTGGAGGTTGCAAGGATGAGAGCCTGGGTAAATGGGAGGATGGTATTGTCCAGGACATTAATAGGAAAGTTTAGAAGACACGAAAGTCTGGAAGAGAAAAATAAAGAGTTTTGTTTAAAACATGATGAGTATGCATTACCTCTGGGAAACTGAGTTCAAGATGAACAAAAAGAAATTTATGTTATAAGACTGAAGCATGAGAAAGTTTAGCATTAAACATAGAGGTTTTGCAAGTATCTATATAAAGATGATAATTAAACTGATGGATGTTGATAGTAACGCAGAACCAGCCAAAGAAGATGAAGAAGGAGCAGACAGGAAGAAAAAAGAAGAGATATTAGTGTCATAAAAAGGAAGGAGTAGCCATGTCAACTGGAATAAATATACCAGGAAGGATGGCATTTGAGAAGAGGTCTTTAGATTTGACATGGAAGAGACCCCTGGTAACTGTAGAAAGCATTATCATTGAGCAGAGGTCAAGAAGTCACATTGCAAAGGGTTTCACTCATCTCTTAGTGTTCCCTGCCTCAGAATTACTCTGCATTGCTTATCTATATATAGTTAGTTTTCCCCTTGTAGAATACTATTTCCTTGAAGAAAGAGGCTTTTTATTTTTAATGTAAGTAGCTCTGGGTCTTAAAAATAGCCGTAAAATTGAATTGGCAGAAGAAGCACCCCACTGAAGAAATTATAGATCTTTTGCAGTATTCTAATAAGCGTATTTTACACTCTGTGTTAAGTATCACATAATGGTTAAATTACTATAGACATGGTGTAGTGCACTTCTTTTCCACTCTTTCCAGCAACTCCCCAGATCACATTTCTTATGGTAGTTGTAAAGATAAACATCAAATATTGCACAAGTACATGAGGAAGGAGAGACTATTTCATTCTACATTCATATTCTTCAATATGTTCATTCCCTTCAACAGCTCATTCCCTCATTATGCGGAGAACAAATAGGACTAAATAAAGCCCAGTAGTTAGAGTGAAATTAAGCCTTTCAATATCCTGCTAAATAATCCTAGCGACCTAGAGCTTTCCCACACACTTTAACGTTCTCCCAAATTGGCCTTGCTTTCCTGAACATTATTTTAAACTTTCAATATAAACATGCAAATGAAAAGATTATGACCTATTAGAATGCCATATTTTAATTAAGAATAGTCATTAATCAGTAAATAATGGAACCATTCATTCTCTCTGGCTATCCTGGGGGATATTGGAAATATTTGCATTTCAAATTTTGCTTCTTGTGAAATAAACTTTTAAAATGATCTCTCTTTGTTATTACACTGGTGGTTAGCCTCAACTTCAGCTAATATCCATTATCTATGCCATCTGTCATTCAGAATTGTCCCCCCAGGTCCCAACCACAAACACAATAAAACTGGCTCTTTTCCCTGGAAATTAAATGTTCTATATAAAATCTTCAGTATGATACTGTATATTTACCAGGTCAATAGTACTAATCATTGCTTGTTGGTAGTTTCTTGTGGAAATAAAATGAGTGTTATATAAAAAAATTCCCAAATCAAATGTTTGAAAAGGATTCCTAGTTACCATCCACACTCCCCTTAGCTATTTTAAATTGTACTCATTTTCACCAAATTATCTAGCTTCTCCATGAAACCTTTCTGGTCTCCCAACCACGAAGACTTTCTCTTCTGAGTCCTAATATGACATTGTTTCTGCCTCTCCTGAGCGTTCTGATCTATTTTGAAAAGGCAACTAGGTATCTGGCTTATGGAGTTCTGGATTTGAAATCAAGAAGAATGGAAATTAAATTCTGCCTTGGACACTTGTTAATTATGTCCCTCTCAATAAGTCACTCTTCCCAGTCTTCATTTTTTTATACCTGAAATGAGGATAATGACAGAACTTATTTTGCAGGATTGCTATGAGGGTCAGACACACACACACACACACACACACACACACACACACACACATGCATCGGTATATATCTATGTATGAATGGTGGTATATCTTTGTAAATCCTAAAGAGCTGTATAAATGTTAGACTTTTTATAATATTTTTATATGAATCTTATCTTTCCTACTGTAACATGAGGTCTTGAAGAAAAAGATCAAGTCATATTTATTTCCTCTCACCCTCTCCTCCTACGACAGGTCTAATATAATGCCTTGCACAGGAAAAGAAATTCAGAAATGTTAAACTGAATGAAAATAATGGAGTAAACTTTGCTTCTATAGCTGACTTTACTTAAAATATAGTTTATTACTAGCTATGTGACCTGGGGAACATTGTTTACTAAACTTCCTGAACGCATTTTCCATTTTGGAAGCTGTGAGGAAAAAGTTTTTCCCATGTTAATATGATGTATGATTTTTTTGTATTTTTATTTAATCTCACTTTAGTGACATTATAATAAATTCTTTTTCAGAAGATAAAAGGGGAAAGTTATGTTTCATTTATTACATACTTCTCTTTAAGCTTCAAATGTTTCAATGTAACTTCATGCATTATATCACTTTTCTACTTATCTATAAAAAGAGAGTAAGATTGTATTGGAAGAGACACTTAGTAAAATTCTCTTTTTTATAAATGAGGAAACTGAGCCTTGCCTAAAAGCACACAGGAAGTAAAGGACAGGCCTGACATACAAATCCTAGTCTGATAATTCCAGCATGTGAAAGGACAGTAGCGAGGTAGTTTAGTGGATATGTTGTGAACCTAAAGACATGAAGACCTGACCTTCAATCTTGCCTCAGACATTAATAGCTACAAGACCTTAAATAAGTCACATATTCAATGTCTGCCTGAGTTTCCTCAACTGTGAAAAGTATAACAGCACCTATCTTCCAAACTTGTTGTGACACTCAAGAGAGATATTAGCTCAATGTCGGGCACATAAACGCTTAATGATGCTTACTCCCTCTCTCACCCTTACAACAAAACTAAACTATGTAGCATGGGTGCATAATGTTGACCCTCCTTTCTCCAAGATCATGCCAGGGAACCTAAATTCTGGTAGATCTCAACAAGATGGAAAAGCTTAAATCATCTTTGCAATGATGGAGAAGCTAACCAAGGACCAAGTTCCATCACTAAAAGTTTGGCCACCAAGGGTTAAAAGTTTATAGCCAGAGGAACTAGTGGTCCAAGGTATGAAGAGCTCACCAACAATTGCTTCAGGAGATAAGTGAAATCACAGTTCTTCAAATGTGTTCCTGCAAATGTCAGTACAGCTTACCAATGTGAAATGTGATAAGAGGTTATCACAGGCTACAAATGGGAAGTGATTTTTAATAACCACCTGACAAACTCATGACTCTGATGGAAGAGGGTAGAAGTCATACTCTTGGTGACAGAGGGCAGTGACTTACCTGGGCAGCTGTCTCTTATGAGATTCATAGTGCTCAGAGTAAAACAAATCCCTAGGTTTCAAGAAGCAAAATGTAATAAAATAACCAAATGCTTAGCCAATTCTATTTCCTTTATTTTTTTGCCAATAAAACATTCAGCTCTGCTTGACAACAACCTGAAGAATGAGTGGAGAGCCAGGCAAAGGCTAGTACAGCATACATTATTACTTTGCCAGCAAAATGCTCTCTTGATGTGTTTTGTCAAGAGAGAAGTTGATATTGACCTAGGGTGAAGTTTGGAAAAAAAACATCCTAAAGTTCAAATTTGTTACTTAAAAAAAACTTTCTAGAAAAGAAACTAAAACAACTGTAAATTTTTGAAAAGCAATTGACAGGAACATATGGAAAATCACATGAATACTTCTTTATTGTTTCTCCTCTTGAAAATCTGTATTACATGATGCAATTAAATATTGTCAGGAATTTAAACAAAGGCCACGGTCATTTCCTTTGACACAGAAAAACAAAATTTCCTCAAACTAGACAAACTGTTATAGACAAAATGGGTATTTTTATGGCTAACTCCTGGTCATAAAATGTGTTATAAATGGCCCCTTGGCCATTGGATTGATTTGAAGGAAAGCCTAAATCATAAGTTCACTATAAAGATTGATACTTCACATGGTTTAACCTTGGTAAGGAGTAAGATTGGGGCAGCTAGGTAGAGCAGTGGATAAAGTGTGAGGGAGGGAGTCAGGGAGACTCCTCTTCCTGAGTTGAAATCTGGCCTCAGATACTTACTAGTTATATAACTCCAGGCAAGTCACTTAACCATGTTTGCCTCAGTTCCTCAATGTGTAAAATGAGCTGGAGAAGGAAATGGCTAACTACTCCAATATTTTTTCCAAGAAAAACTCTAATAGCACAATGATGACATCACAGAAATAGCTAGACAACAAATGGAGTAAGGCTTTCTCATCATGAGCTTCAAAGAAGATAGTGTTAGAAGGCATCCAAGTGACAGCAAATAAAGCCAGGAGAAGAAGGAGCTAACCATTTGTGAATTCATTTTTTTCAGGAAAAAATATCCAACATTTTCAACTTTGTAGGTAAGTGTATGGGAAGCCATAGGAGGTTTGATGAGAGATGAAAAGGTTTGGAATAGCTGCTGTATAGAGTGGAAAAGTACATTGATGAGATTCCAGTTAAAGTTGTGTATCATAAACTTGTAGTGAACCTGGTTAGAGAGGATGTTTTTTTCCTCCTTTATTCAGTGGTATGTATACAGGAGCAAAAGAAGTAAATGGTGGGAGTGAAGCAAGATGGAGGCTTATCAGGCTTCAACTGATGAGATGTGAAGGAACTCAAAAGAGTGGGGCAGGATCAAGTTGGATTCATTGACCAAGGGAAAAGAGGAGAAAATTGCTAGCACTGGAGAGCTGGATTGGGAGAGCATTGAAGAATCAAGTAATTGGAAGTCATGGTATAGGAGAAGAGCAGGGTTTTGAAAGGAAAGGCAGAGGGAGAAATAAGAAGACAGTAGACTCCGGTTAGACAGAAAAAGAATTGATTCATGTCCTTTAGAAGATGCCAAGAATTCTGCCTAATAACAATAGCAAACATTAGTATAACTTACTATGTAGAAAGCATTGTACTTTACGATAATTACCTCATTTGATTCTAACAGCAACTCTAGAAGGTAAATTCTGTTATTATTCCCATTTTACAGACGAGGAAACTGAGGCCAACAGAGGTTAAATGTCTTTCTCTAGGTCACATGGTTAGTAACTACCTGAAGTCTGCCTTGAACTCATATCTTCCAGACTCCAGGCCCAGCTCTCTATTTATTGTGCTACCTAGAAGTTGCCAATAGCAAAAGCTCCTCATTCTGTTTGTGGCTGATAAGAATATAATAAGGGCTGTCAGGTAGGTAGGCCTAAAAAGTGCAACCAGTTGCAAAACGTCTAATATATTTTGCTCACATGTCATCATAATCTCTTGGAGGTTGTATTCTAGCCTCTCCATGTGGAAAAGCCATTTCAGGTTATCTGGGCATGTTGCTAGACTCCTATTACATAACAAGAAATCTCTCTTCCAGACTTTAGAATAGACAAAAATAGACCAAATTTTTACAAATATAACTATAAAAACAAAGAATTTCAGTCAGTCAACATGCATTTGCTAAATGTTTACTATGTTCCAGGCATTATGGTAAGCATCAGGGTCATGGAGACAGGAAAAATATAGTCCCTAATCTCAAGAAGGTCACATTCTAAATAGGAAGACAACATGAAAAAAAAGTGTGTCATTTTTTGTGTCATGGATCTATTTGTCTTTCATGAGGAGCTTATGGATCCCTTATCAATGTAATGAGGTGAGGTATATGTCTTAAGCACCTTAGATGACATTCCTCCAAATGGAAAAAAAACACACAAAAAAACTATGGAGCTACTTCTGAGAAAATCATGAGATGTAAAGAAAGTGCCTTAAAGACAACAGAGCAAGCAGCAATAATCTAGGACTGATTCCAGTTGGCTAAAATGCTTGGTGAAGGGGTTGTTCATTGTTTTGAAGGCATTCAAAAAGGCTTTTCAATTTTAGTGACTTGCTCTTTGCTCTCTTCAACTTGTCATTAGCTATAGTCTAGTGGTATAACAAGTTTTTGGAAAGACCATGGAGACAAAGAACCTTTCCATTCCGAAGCCATATGTTCTTAAGAAACAGGATCTTCTCATCCTGTTCATTCATTCTTTTCTATCATAAATCCAGGGAATGTACCCTCCAATCTGGTTTGGGAGTTCACATTATGTAAATCTACTAGCCATATTCCAGGTCAATGCTCTGAGGGTAAAGAAGGTTATTTTTTTGGAAAGGATCTTTGGATTTCCATTCCACCCTAAGATCTCATTATGTAGTGATGTCATTTTCAATAATGAAACTGAAATCCATGCTATATAGAAATAGAAATAATTTATCAATCAATTACTTCTGAAAGAAATTCTCTACCATCACCTAAAAACTTCTTAGACTGTATACATGTAATTGTTATATCATTGAAGTATTTCTTTATAAAAGCTACCCAATGCTAACTGGTTAAATGCTACTGGAATACTATTAACTGGGGCCCTAACAAATAAAAGAACATAAGGGAAGTAGGTGAAGTGGAGTATCAAATTCACAGCAATAAAGAACAGTAGAGAAAAGACAGATCCAAACACTTCAGGGTATTTGAGAACCTTTAGAAAGAGATGAAACCAGCCTGATTCTGGGAGAGATAAGCCCTGGCACTCTCATTGCATCAGAATTATAAGGATGTATAAGGATTCCAAGGAAACCAATTTTATTCCACTATAGATACCAATAATGGTAAAAAATAAACAAACAAACAAACAAACAAGTTTCCAGATATAGGGTTAGAAATCCATTATCTTGACAAAGAGAGCTGTGAAGTCATGTGACTTGGTAAAGAAAATCTGAGGAATAGATGAATGACTCATCTAGTAAAATGGTAGGCAGAAGTGCTTATAAGAAAAAAAAGTGAAAAGAGCAAATAGAGATAAATGGAAAGATAAGTTAAGATAGATGAGATTAAAAGAGAAAGTCTCTAAAGCCATGAAGAATGTTTTAAAGACTGGCAGAGTGAAATTAACAACACAGGAATCTGATAAGAAATATACCTGTTTGTAGTAAGATGCTTTATAATTTATTTGTTACTTTGAAATTTATTAATTCAGTTTAGTTGGATTTAATCAAGATAATTACACCTGATCTCTTTAAACATGAATATTTTTTTTGATTGTATCATGTGATTCTATTCTATGTGGGAGCAGCATCAATGTATCACCTGTACAGGTACAAAAATAAAAATATTAACCTCAAAATTTTGAAGCAGCAATGGATCATTTACGAATAATTTTGGAGAATTGGTATTTTTAAAATACAGCAAAACAAGTTCTTTCTAAAGGACTTATTCTACTTCTCCAAAATAAGATTCAACATTCCTGGTTGTCTTTAGTGGATCTACATGATACTTGTAATTTTAGTAAAGTTAGTCAAACTCTATGAAGCAGGTTGCTTTTAAAGCAAATATCTTCTTTATTTTAATAAGCAAAGATCCACCTTCTCACTGTTCCACCTTTACCCCAATTGAGAACACAGGAAAAACAAAACCGATTACAAAAATATGGTATTAACTCTATAGAAGAAAAGATTCACTGGTCACTTCCTAAAAGAAATACACTAATGAAAATTCCCAGGAATGTCAGAGAGAAAATCCAGAGTTTTCAAGTCAAAGGAAAAAAATACTGCATGAAGGCAGAAAGAAAGAATTCAGGTACTGAGGAGACAAAATCAGAATCACAGTGCCATTGTTACAAAGAAGTCACGAACGTGAAATATACTATTTTAGAGAGTAACATTTGTGGGCTCTTGTCTTTGCAATGATAGCATTGTGATTCTGATTGTGTCTCCTCAGTGCCTGAATTCTTTCTTTTTGCTTTCATTCAGTACTTTTTTCCTTTGATGTGAAAACTCTGAATTTTTTTTCTATGGTATTTCCTGGGAGAGTTTCCTTTAGGAACTGACTAGTGAATCTTTTCTATTTCTGATTTGACCTCTGATTCTAAAGGAAATAGACAATTTTCTTTTAATATTTCTTGAAACATGATATCTAGGCTTTTTTTGGTTATGGACTCAGATAATCCAATGATTCCTATGCTTTTTCTCAATCTGTTTTACAGGTCAATGATTTTTGCTATGAAATACCTTATTTTATCTATTTTTTCAGCCTTTTGACTTTGTTTTAATATTTCTTATTATAACATGAAGTCACTGGTTTCTGTTTTATCCATTTTTATTTTCAGTGAGTTTATTGCATGGAGGTTTTGTAACTTGTATGTAACTTGTGTTAATTACACTTTCAAGTATTCCTTCCATAGCTTTCATTTCTTTTCCAATTTTTCCCCAAAATTGTTCTTGTTCCATTTATGAAAATATCTTAACTCTTTTTTTTTTATTAAACTCTTGTTTCATCTTTTCAATAGTCTTAATTGAGTTTGTGACCTGACTATTTTTTTCTAAGGATTCACTTGTAAATGTCATTCTCTTCTCCATCATTGTCTTGTGTGCCCTGGCTCCCATGATAGCTCATTATAATGGAGTTCTTTTCCTGTTCACTTATTCTTTCAGACTACTTCCTGTTAAGGCTAGGTTTCACTTCTGGACGGAAGTACTGGGTTGCTATTTTTGCAGCTTTCTTATTGAGTGTTGTTTTGTTTTGTTTTCCATCATCTCAGAGACATACTGGAGACCTGTGAGTTTTTAATGCTTCTAACTAAAGTGATTCAGGGTAAAGTCTGAATGCTACCACTCTGCTCTGAGCTCTGCAATTTCATGACCTGAATTTTGGGTTGTACAAGAGTATAGAGTTGCTGGACTGTGCCACTATCAGCCGGCCATAAATCTCATTTGGTTTGGAGTATAGGCTTCCCAATGATATGGGATTCCTGCCTTGGTTATTCCTTTGCAGGCTTGACTCCATGCTGGAAGTGAGAACATGCTTTGAACTTGGACCACAAAGTTGCTGCTGGTTTCTGTTCTTCCTCCTTTCTCAGCATACTGACCAGAGATTCCCTATCTGAGGACCACTACCCTGTGTGCAGATCTTCTTCTTACTCTGCCATGCATCTGTGACCCAGAACTGATCAGTGGGCAACAAAGCTACCATTTGGCACCTGTCCCCATTGTTCTGCCCCGATAATGTTCCAGTACAGCCATGGTATGATCTGGGATCTTCTCTTGCACTTTTTCACTGTAGCCTTTTTCCTGGGCATTCTAGCACTTTGCTCATTGAGATCCAGACTTTACCCTATCCCTAGTAACCATAGATCTCCTTGATTGTTTCCCTATGCCATATTGGGCTGGACAAATGACTCACTGTGATTTTTTTTCTGAATTTCCCCTTCAAGATTCAGTCCGGCAAATTTTCTGGATATGTTTAAAGGAGTTTGTGGAGAAGAGTCCACCATACTGCTTCCTTTCACTCTGTCATCTTGGTTCCTTCCCTAATCAGAACATTTTTTATAGATGGGTCATACCATCATTCATTTCATCCAATGAACATGATTGGCCACCAATGGTATCATGTTTAAGATGCTATACTTGATACCGACATTAATAATACTGTGGTTTGAATTTGAGTTACCCGCCTATGGTAAACTATGGAAAATTTAAGCATCCAACACTAATTGTTAGAATTTCAGTGCTACCACTTGTTCTTTGTCCCTTGTTCTCAAAGGGCACCATGACATGAGGGAGATAATGCCATGACATGCAAGTGAATTGGATTTAAGTGAGAAAGGTCTATGCACAGTCACCAGCCTCTCTTTCATCTCCAGAGCCATCTGGGTCCAGTGGTAAGATATAGATCAGGATGACTGGAGATGGCCCTCCAATATTACCAATACAACTCAGGCAGATGGTTTTCCAAACTTGCCTGTTGATGTGGGTCTGCTAAAATGCTAAGAACATCTCCAACTGGTAACAGAGCACCTTTTGTAATTTGTATTACATATACAAATGTCTGGTTCAACATGTAGAGTGCTGACTTTGGACTCGGGTTCAAATCACACTTCTGAAATGTACCAGCCACAATGGCCATGAGGAAATAATTTAATTTTTTTACAACCCAATTTCCTCATCTTTATCATGAAGATAACAATACCTTTATTACCCACTTTAAAGTATTGCTATGAGACTAAAATAAAAGGACATATGTAAAACAATTATTATTAAAGGTAGACATTTTGTAGATAATATATAGAGAATTCTGGAGAAACTGGTTTAATATACCCACGCAAATATGTAAAAATAGTTTCTAGAGATAAATGTTACTTTCACTATGAAATTCTTAATATTGTCATAAGCATGTTAGCATAATGAGGTTATGCCAATTATAAATAAGGATAGTCATTGTAGCCGTTATTTACATGCTGCTTTTGTTTACCAGGGCTTTTCCAAGTTCATTGGATCCTTACAATGACTTTATGAAACAAGTACTATTTTTATCCCATTTTAGAGAGGAGGAAATTGATGCTGAAAGAGGTAAAATGACGTACTTGCTCAATCACAAAGCTACTAAGTTTCTGAAGCAGGATTTTAACTCTGGTCTTTCTACTTCGGAATTTGGCACTTTACTATCACATCTAGTAGTTTCCTTGAACTACAGACAACTTGGTTGATGGAAGTGTATAAGTGCTAAGGTCTTTAAGATACATCAATGAATTAACAAGAAAATAAAACAAACAAACAAAAGATGAATAGACATGGAGCACATGCAAGGAAATCTATAGTCTGTAGCATGGGATTTCAGATATAATGGAGGGAAAAGATTGAAGGAGAGACCCAAGGAGTGCTAAGTATCTGACTTCTCAAAGGATGATGAATGCCATAGTTACTAATGCCTCCATATTCTTCAGGGAAGGGATAGAGAGGAGATGACATAGAGGAAGAGAAAAGAAAGAGACTAATCAGTCATCCCTTTGTTAAGAACCTATATGTTCCCAAATACTTGAACTTTGACCTTTGGCTAGTTACCAAGAAACATTTCTTCCTGGTTCACCTTACATCGATGGCCACATCTTGTCCCCTTAAGGGTCAGGCTAATTGAGGGTTATACCCTGACACTGGCAGAAAGAAAGGAAGACTGAAATCAGAACAGTAAAAAATTAATGATTAATGGATATTTCCCACCTTTTGTTTTGCTCCAGGTTGTTGTTTACAAGTGCCTAATAAAATAGTCATGCTGTCAATAGATCTAAGAGACTGGACCTCTTATTAGATAAACAATCAGAGAAATAATTTTATGTAATCAAGTTATAGAATGATCATTTTCATTCAATAAATATTTACATCTGCCCAGAAGATAACTGTTAGTAGCAACTACTTTATTTTAAGAAACAGCTACCAATTCCAAACCTATTCCCAATTCTATGGTCAGATTGGATTTTTGAGCTGAAAACTTTAGCACTTTCATTGAAAATGTCATCGACTTTAGGGTGTACTGGGAACATGCCTGGAAGCTAGAAAGCTGCTGTAAGTGTTGGGCTACTGTGAGTAATACTTACTTGAAGGAGGCTACAGAACAGTTTCAAAGTAAACTAGGTTCCAACCTGTAAAATGAAGAAAATACAAAAATGGACCAAAGGTAGCTTAGTATTGCCTATCGTCATCAGATTGTGGGTCAGAAGGATCACTAATCTATTCCTTACCTAAGGGTAGCTCTCCATTACCTGTTTATGGTTACTTTGAATTGAAGTCAACAGAGCCTCAGAGATATTCTCAGACATGAGTCTACTGAGTCTAAACTAAGGCCCAAGTTAATCATCCACTCAAAAAGTTCAGGTCAGCCCTTGCTTCTTCCCACTATGAAATTCATAGACATAGCACACAGGTGTGAGTCGATTGTCATGACTTGACTGCTTTGCAAATTATTGGGGCCTAAAAAGCTATTTAACTAATTTGCAAAGGGGTGAGGAACTCCTCTCCACTTAGCAAGGTTAGTCCTTAGATAATAGACATATGTTCTACATCCAGACCCATACTCAGAGTCTTTTCATCTAGTAAAAGCTACAAAACTTTTGTCTCCTACTTTCATAGTCTACAGATAAAAATAACATAAAACAAGTTCACCACCATATCATGATCAGGCACCAGGCACCAGAGAAGGACTTTAGGGAAAAATGTATGTGTTTATGTGTGTGTGGTATATATACATATATATGTACATATACATATATATGTACGTATGTATGTATTTAATGAATTTTACAGTAAGAAGGTATCAGACCTTTTAAGAAAAGATGTTTTAATAGATTTAGTCAGTCATTCAGTCAATAAGCATTAAATACCTAATATGTGCCAGGAACTGTTATAAACAGAATGATCTTCAAGGCACCTAATGCATAAAAAAGAATGAGGAATAAAATGAAAGGCAGAAAGGACACATAAAGAAGAAGTTAGAGGTACTGAATAAAATTTTCTCCACAGTCTTATCTAAATGTATAACAGTAGAACCATTTTTCTAATACACCATTCATGCACAAGACCAACCCAGACTATATTATGAATGAATATACTTAGGTTTAGGGAGGGGGAGGGTAACACATGATACAGCCTGTTAAAAGTCATGTAAATGACCATATTGTACTGAATTTGATTCTAGTCAACAAGTATTATTAAGCACCTTCTATGATCCAAGCTTAATGCTAAGATGCATTGCGGGGTGGGGGGGGGAGGAAAAATACGGAAAGAGAGAGAGAGGGAGAGACAGAGACAGAGACAGAGAGTCCTTACTCTCAAGTTGCTTATCTTCTATTAGAGAAAGGGGTTGGTGGGAAGGAAAGGAAACAAGTTTTTGTAAAAGTACCTACTATGTGTCAGACATTGTGTTAAGTTGGTCTATTTGTCTGATTTTTTTGTTGATGTGTCTGCCCTAGATATTTAATACTGAAAAGGGTGCCTTGCTATTTGTATATGTATCTGATGGGGTGATTGGACCTCAGCTAAGGACCATGTCTCTAACAGTAACACATGATTGGACCCAGTGAGGAAAACTATTCCTTCTGGCTGCAGGAACAAGCTGATCCTGTAGAACTTTTTGTGCAGACAGAAGTATTCTGTACTGACTCCCATAGTCACTATATAAAATCCAAGTTACTGACATCACCTTCCCAGTCTATCTTGTATAAAGACGACCTTGGCTAATAACAAGCAAGATATCCATGATCACTAGTTGATTTACTGACATAACAGACCTAAAAACACACCCTTAGAAGTCTCTCCTCCAGGGTATCCTGCAGTGAATTCTGGGTATGACAACTGTGCACAAGGTACAGAAACTGTTTGTTCCTTTAAGAAATAAGTGCTCCTTGATTCTATGCTGGACCACCTAATTTGCATAGTTGGCACACCAAGCTCTGACCTTTCCCCATAAAAGCTTTTATTTCACCTCCATTAGTTTATGAGTTGCCTAAGGGGCTCAGCCTTCTTTATAGTGTCACAATAAGGTTTTGCCCTTGACTTGAAGATGGACTGAATCCAAAAATTCTTTCCAGATAAGCACTTCCCCATGCTCCAATATTTTTGGCATTTCCTATGACACAACATATCCAAGAAGATAAAAGTAATGTGAAATATGGGTCAAAATTTCTGTCTTAAAGAAGATTGGACATTATTTTCCTTCTCTGTAAAGGACTTTGATCTGTCACTTGAGTCCATTGCAATGTCATATACTCTGGAAAGAGGCTGGCATCTTTTATGGTTTCCTACTTCTTGCTATTCTTCTTCCTTAGGCTTAAATCATGAATGGGTATTGCCTCTAACCACCTGAGACAAAGTGAATTCTGAGAAAGACTTTAGCTTAAAAAGACCAAGGTCTCCCAAAATATCCGGGGTCTGTCATCCTGAACTGTGTCATGTCACTGACCTCAGATGATCCTGGAAGGGAGAGTGAGGCTAATACAACCCTGACTACCTTAAATCCAGTTCACTTGCAAATCAAGACATCAACCTCCTGATGTCATTGGTCCTCAGAGAATCGACAATATTCTTGATGTTCAGGAAAATTTCAGTTTCATGTTATCAACATAAATATTATTCCTATACTATCTAATTCCTGTACTTTCTTTTACTTATTTAACAATTTATAAACTCTTCTTTATGGTAAGCTCCATTAGCTTAGGGGGTTCTGTCTTATCTAGATTTATCTTTCCTTTGTTCTAATAACATACTTCATATTTTTTTTATTATTGAATTGAACTGAATAGGCCTATCCTTTTTCCTCCTAGAGTCCAAGATGGACTTTCAATCAGGCAGTAACTTGTATCTAAACTTCTCAAGTTGTTTGTAGGTTTTACTCAACCAACACGTATGCCCAAAAGGAAAGCACTATGCCACTATCATTAGCTCAAGACTTAGCCCTTTCAAAAAAAAAAACACAGAACAGTAACGTCAATTTTGCTCTTCTTGTATTTTTAAAATGAAAGAATAAGGATGTATATTTTCTGTTTCTAATAAACACACTTGGTTAAAATTTCAATACCAATATTCTTCATTTCCACACAGTCATATGATGAGAAATTTATTGCTTAAAAGTGGAACTTCTTCATTGCTCAGATGATCATCTTATGTTATTTTAGTTATACATCAATGACCAAATAATAGTAGGAATGAAAATAACCAGTGAACATAACCTAGATTCATTTTAAATGACCCCATTTAAACCTAATGGCAAAATCTTTAAAATAAAATTATATGTCGGAAACCAGAGCAACATACCCAAATGAACCTTTTCATTTGCAGCTTGCTGAAAGGATCCGTAACTATCCACCAGATGACTACTTACATATTTTACTAATAATATTATTGGTATATTTTAAATTATTTAGAATATATGCATGATTAATCACAATGATACTATTACTCCCTTCCCTAGGAAATGGATGTTATTAATTTTTTATGTGAGTTACTGATAAAACATAACAAAGTCCACAATTAACAAATCATGCCATAATAATGTTTATCAAGGGAATTTTCTTCTCTTAATGATAATATATTATATTTCTGAGCTTTTATGTCAAGCCCTAGAAATTCTCCACAAAATAAGAATTTTGAACTTTATAGTCATAAAAGCATTAGATCATCACAATTCGATTCAGTATTAACATTTTGGATTAGTCATGCCTTCCCTTATCAGAGGAACACTTGCCTTCCCTGCTAAACAATCAAATTCCATTAACTAATTCTTATGTCACCAGAGTAAGACAGCAAACAAACTCAGGTGGTCTCTAAAGGGTAACAAATATAAACATTTGGCTTGAATAAATGAACTTGGATGGTCTCTATAGTATAACAAATATGAAAATTGGCAAGAAGTGAACTGCATAGGATTGTGAGTGGCAGGGGAAAGCAAGTAAAGTAAAACCTAGATCATCCAGAAGCCTTTGCAATTAATCATTTTGAATAGTAACATTTTCTAGTCAGAGTTCACAATTTAATTGCTGAATCTTTTAAAAGTTGATTGTTATCTTTTGTTTTTACTTTTTCTTTATTCCAAAAATTTGCTTCCTCACTCCATACCCAGAGAGTCAGCATCTATAACTAATATATGTATATATACACATATACATATATGTATGCATATGCACATATACACATGTATGTATACTTATGTGGGTGTATATGTATATATATATATATATATATATATATATATATATATATATATATAAAATTCTATATCCACATCACCCAACCAATAGTCTTACCTCTCTACAAAATAGTGGAGGAAGGTTTATTCTTACATCTCTTTTTATCATTATAATCCTAGTCAGTATAATTATATAACATTGTTATTTTTTTGTTTCTGTATACCTTGTTCAAATCAGTGAATATATTATTTTGCTGGGTCTTTGTAGCAGTTCATTAACTTTCCATGTTTCTTTCTGTATTCATCATACTTATTATTCCTTTTGGTATAATATTATATCTATACCATACTATACTATGCTATAATTTGCTTAGCCCCTCACCAATTGAAGTATATCTTCTTTTCTTCAGTTCTTTGCTACAACAAAAAGTGCCACTGCACATATTTTTCATGTATGTTTGGCCTTACTTTTTATCTTTGACCTCTTTGGAGAATTTTTCCATCAATGGGATCCTTTGTCAGAGTATAAACATTTTACTCATTGTTCGGTTAATTCTCAGTTATTTTCTGAAATGGCTGGATCACTTTACAACTTTGTCAACCATCCATAAGAGTTCCTTTCTTTTCAGAACCCTTCCAGCATTGACACTTCCCATTTTTGTTATTTCTGCTAATCTGTTGGGTGCGATATAGAAAGATTTGTTTTATATCAAAATTTTTATTAAATGTTGTATATGCTTCCCAGGCTTCTGAGAATATTAAACATAAAGAGATATCCTGAAAAACTCTTTTGCTGCAAATTTCAATTCATAGGTTTCACTGAAACTTGGTGGAATGAAACTCATACTTGAAATATGGAGCTGGTTGGGTTTACTATGTTCAAAATAAATAGAATAGGTTAAAAATGGGTATATATAGCATTGTATACTTGGGAGGATTCTGAGGAGGAAAATCTAGTTCAATGCATTTTGGGTGAACAATCTAGGGAGAAATAAAAGTGACTTTTGTCATCAACAAATCAAAAAGCTTTTGTTTAGCAGCTATTATGAGTCTTACACTGTACTACTCATCAGTAGAGAGACAGATACAAACATATATAATCACATCAATTTCCAGGGAGCTTACATGCTATTGGAGGGGACAACGTGGTGTGTGTGTGTGTGTGTGTGTGTGTGTGTGTGTGTGTGTGTTAAGCATATTGGACAGAATGCAGAACAAATACAAGATAGAGTGGGATAGTACTAGAATCTAGGTCAGGAGAGAAAATGCTTCATATAGTAGATAGTCAATGAGCAGTATCTTGAATGATGAGAAGAACTGAGGAAGAAAGCCTGGAAGACAACTTAAAGACTGGAGATGGAGAGCTATATGTGTGACAGCCGTAGAATACAAAAAGAAGAGTAATTCTTGACGCTGGAGACTATGTTGGTCTTGCTGTGAAGGTTATTAAAGGTCAGACTGAGTTTATGTTTGATCTTAGTATAAATAAGGAGTTGCTGGAATTTATTGAGTAAGGGAGTGCTGTAATCTGATATGTTTTTAAGGAAAAACCATTTTTGTAGATGTGTAGAGGATATAATGGAATGGAAAAGACTTAAGGAAAACAACTTCAAGGCTGCTGCAAGAGTGGAAGTGATATATAATGAAGGCCTGAATTAAGGTGTTGATTGTGTAAGGAGAGAGAAGGGGATGGATACATGGGATGATGTAGAGGTAGAAATACTGTGATTGGAAAATAGACCAGCTACATTGAGTTGGAGAAAGAGAAAAGGCAGGAATAATACTGATGTTATCAACTCGGTAGCCTTAAAAATAGTAGAGCCTTATATAGAAGTAAGGGAGTTTGAAAGATGAGTATTCAATATCTCTTGAGTTCTACTGGATATCGTGATGTCAAGATGTTTGCAGGACAATTCAGTTTAAATGTTGAGTAGGCACTTCCTACTATGAGTTCCAGGAAATAGACCAGTACAAAATATCTAGATCTATGAATCATAAACCTAAATACAATAATTTATCCATAACTCATGAACTTACTGAAAGAGGGTATAGACAATGAATGGTAGAAAAGCCCTGCACAGTCTTGGATAATGCTACAATGACAAGGCATGATATGAATGATGAGATAGTGCAATGATAATTTAAGTGGGAAGATCTTTCTCATTCATTACTAGGCCTGCTCAAGTCAAATAAAAGTCCGAGTCATGTGAGTCAAGTCACATGAAACAGGAAGGGGTAGAGCAGGAAGGGTGGAAAAGGAAGAGGCAGAGCTAGAGCAGATCTGAGAGGAGGTTAGTCAGAGAGCAGTCAGAACTGGGAAAGACACAGGCAAGAAGGCACAGACAGGTTCCTGAGGGTTTGTTTGTGTCATAATGGAATTTAGTAGGACTCTTTCTTTACCAGTTTTATCAAAAAGTTTATTTATTATTGGCAATAATATTCTTTAAATGTTGGCAAAAATTTGGCAATAAAACTCCTTAAATATTCCTTAAATTTCAAGGAATGCCTTCAAATTCCTTGAAAATTCATCTAATCCTGGAGATCTTTTTTAGGGAGCTTATTTATGACCTATTCTTTTTTTCTTTCTTTTTTGGAGGAGAAAGACAAGGCAATTGGGGTTAAGTGACTTGCCCAAGGTCACACAGCTAGCAAGCATCAAGTGCCTGAGGCCAGATTTGAACTCAAATCTTCCTGATTTCAGGTCCAGTGCTCTATTCACTATACCACCTAGTTATTTAAAATAGGGCTATTTAAGTAATTAATTTCTTTCTATTTTGTAAATATTTATTCATTTCACTTAAATTATCAATTTTACTGTCATATAATTGGGAAAAATAACTCCTATTAATTACTTTGTTTTCACGTTCATTGGCAATACCTTCACTATTTTTATTTTTATTTAATCATTCTTTCATTCTTTTAAAAAATCTAATTAATCTTGATTAGTTATTGTATTGTTTTTTCATAAAATGACCTAGTTTTATTGGTTCAATTGTGTTTTTATTTCAATTTTATTATCTCTCCTTTGATTTTTTTGAAATTTCCAAGTTAATCTTTAATTTGGGATTTTTAATTTTTTCCTTTTCTAGTTGTTGTTTTTGGTAGCATGTCCTAGTAGCATGTGATCTACTTTTTCTCTTTTATTGATGTACATATTTAGAGATACAAATTTTCTCCTAAGGACTGCTTTGGTTGCATCCCATAATTTTTGTATTGTGTCTAATTTTTCTCATTCTTTTAACTGAAATTATTGTTTGTTTCTATGATCTGTTCTTTAATCCATTCATTCATCAATGAATAATTTAGCTTCAAATTACTTTCAATCTGCACTAACATGATTTATTTTCATGTAATTTCTAATGCATTTTAGCCTGAAAATTGTGTATTTTAAATTACTACTTTTCTCTATTTGTAGGTGAGGATTTTATGCCCTACTATTTGATAAATTTTTGTAAAAGTGACATAAACTGCTGAGAAAAAAAAGGTATGTTCTTTTCTATTTGCTATTCAGTTTTATCCAGAGGTCTATCACATCTAAGTTTGCTAAGATTCGATTCATCACCTAAACTTCTTCCTTATTTATATTCTGGTTAGAATGTATTTCCAACAGGGGAAGGACACTCACTGTGATAGACTTACTAGAAACAATGCTATATGAGATTTGATTAAAGGGAGTGAGATTAGAAGACTAAGTCAGATATATGAATGAAGAAATAGACATTTGGTTTGACTGCAGAGAACAGAATGGATGATAAGGGGACACAGGGATTTCAGTTTCATTAAGAAAAAGTTTACTAATAATTGAACTGTCCCAAAATAGAATGGTCAGCTTTAGGACATAATGGATAACTCATTGCAGGAGATCTTCAAATAGAGGTTGAAGAACAGTTGTCAGAATGACTATAGAGGGAATTACTATTCAGGTGTGGGTTGAACTAGAATGAAGGCTCAAGACCCCTTTTCATATTTGTGTTCAGAACCAAGACTTCAGTGAAACTGCATGATGCAACACAGGAAAGTACAGAAACATCTTGGATTCCTTACATGTTTGATTCTTTTTATCTTTTTGTAAAATATTTTATTGATTATAGTTTACAACATTCATTTCCACAAGCATTTTGGTTTTAAATTCTCTCCCCTTACTTTCAGTCCCCTCCCCAAGATAATGTGCAATATGATATAGGTTCTATATATGTGTGTTTGTCCTTTATTCTCAAAGAGGACCATGAAATCAAGATGATGACATGACTTACAGTTGACTTTGATTTGAGTGATGTAGGACTATGCAAGGTCACCAACCTCACCTTCTTCTCCTGAGTCATCTGGGTCCAGTGGCATGATATTCATTAGAATAACTAGCCTCTACATGTACATTCATATTAAAAATATTTTCACTTTAATCGTTTTGTAAAGAAGAATTATAATAATGAACCATGACAAAGAAGAAACAAAACAACAAAAAAGTGAGAGGGAACAGACAGTATGCTTTGATCTACATCCAGACTCCATAATTATGTCTATGAATATGGATAGCATTTTCCATCATAAGCCTTTTGGAGTTCTTTTAGGACCTTGCATTGCTGAGAAAAAGCCAAGTCTATCCAAGTTAGTCATCACACAATGTAACTGTAAATGTGTACAATGTTCTCCTGGTTCTGTTCCCCTCCTTCAGCATCAGTTCATGTAAGTCTTTACAGGTTTTTCTGAAGTTCACCTACTCACCATTTCTTATAGCACAATTGTATTCCATTACATTCATATACCACAACATGTTCGGCCATTCTCCAATTGATGGGCATAAACTCAATTTCCAATTCTTTGCCTATATGTTTGCTTTTTAATTAATTTTTCATCATTGTGCTTTCAGAAACCTTCTACTGTTGCCAAAACTTTTGGAATCCCACATAAGGTTATGACCCACAATTTAGGAAGCACTAACTAGATGACAGCTGAGCCTCCTTTTAACTGATATTTTCAGATGTATGATGATAGCTTAGGCAAAACATATACATTCTTTATCATGAATGGAAGTTGAAAATTCTTCAACCATAACTCTCTCAAATCTTGCCTTTAATGTTTGATTTCAATACTGGCTTACATAGAGTATACATGCTTAATAAATGTTGGTTAAATTTAACTGAACTGAATAAAGAGAACTGCAAACAACATTTTAAAAATCTTCTTTGATGTAAAATAAGAATGACAAGCCTGTACAGTGCCTGATTGATGCATTTAGTTTTGCATGAAGACAGTTCATAAAATGCAACATAATAAACAAGAACAAATGCCTTGTAGAAATGAGGTAATGTTGAAATGGTAAATCTACTTCCAGATAATCCTTCTTTGTAGGGTAAGCCCAACAGTTATGTAGCAGTGGAGAGGCTTTGTCGTCTTCAGTTATGCCATGGACACTTACCCTCTTTTGAGAATCTTAGCTTATTAATTTTTTAACGCCATGAATAACAATGAGGCTGAAAAATAGCTTCAGATTATATTGGTTAAAATTGCACAGTGAAATGCAAAATTTAAATTTTATCATCTTTAATCTAAAGGCACAATGTCAACTGCAAGCTAAATCAAAGCAAAACAAAATATTTAGGTAAGAAACATTACTTTGTATTTCAGTCCCAAAGAGAATTCCCAACATAGGATACAAATTGTACTAAACTTTGTTCAACCAATTTTCCCATTCCTATGCTTGATTTGAAGAGGGAAGACTAATCCTACCATTTGAGACTATTAGATCAAAAGCCATGAGCAAAGTGAATGAAAACTAGTTAACAGTGTCAGTGAAATACCTGATTTAGTGGAAAACAAATAAAAGAAGAATAAATATTTTATTCAAATACAACAATTATACAGTTACTATGAACTTTCTAAAATTTGATCCTCCCATATCACATGTATAATTAAGGGCTAGTAACCTTAAAAACTTTAGGAACATGGCTGAACCACTGAAAATTTTATATTTCATGCAAAGCAAGTTGATTTTCCAAGGGGCCTAGGTTCTCTAAGGGCATAATTTTAAAAATCAATCACTCAAAACTCTACTTTCTTCTTGCTTGCCTTTCTTTTCTTATGTTTCCATTGGCTCATAATCCTAGTGCAAAGTTTCCATATGAAGGAAACTTGTCTTTATTACACTCTATCACTCACTTATATGGTAAAAGGATAAGTTCTTCTCTGCTTTAACACCAATTAACTGAATGAAATCTCTGACATTGCAGTCTAGGGTAGCATTCTTGCTTCTCAGGCACAGGGGCAATGTTTTTCTCAATTCAGCTTCACTAGACCAATCATGTGAGAAGAATGGATGACAAGAGTATTCACCAGTGAGTTGAAGGATGGCAATCAAAACCAAGGCAAGAAAAAGGTGTTCAATGATGCACTGACAGAGAATTGGAAGCTGTGTAGCATCACTGTGGACAGTAGGGATGACATTGAGAACAAACCTTATGTGACATGGTAAATAGAAAACCAAGACACACCAAAATATATTTTTTATTCTGTTTCACAAAACTTGTGTCATATCTACAAGGACTTGAAACATATAAATGAATATGGAGGGGGATGTGTACTAGAAAAGTCCATATTTTACAATGATTTACCATAACTGTCCTCAAATCACACAAGTAGTAGGTATCCAAAGCAATATTTGAAACTTTGTTTTTGTCAATAAGCACATGCGCACAAATAACATAAATGAACAATAAGCATTACTATGGACCAGTCACTGTGCAAGGCACTGGACATATAAAGAAAGGCAAAAAGTGATCACTCATCTCAAGAAGGTCACCATGAAATGCCAGGGAACATAACACAACATGTATACAATCAAGTTCAAGCTGAAATAATCTCAGAGGGTAGAGTGGGGAAGACTTCTTGTAAAATTTGGAACTTTAACTAAGGCTTGAAGGATGCTTGATAAGCTAGAAGGCAAAGATTAGGAAGGAAAGCATTCCAGACATGGAGGACAACTAGTGAAAAAGCCCAAAGTCAGAGACACACAGTTGTCTGTGCCAAATAGCAATGAGTGAGGCTAGTGTCACTGGAAGACAAAGTATGTAGGGGGTAGAAGTTTGTAAGGTGTAAGAAGTCTGGAAGGTTGGAAGGGTTCCGTTTATGGAAAGTGTTATAAGTCAAATGAAATTTTGCATTTTACTCTTGAGGAATAGAGAGAAATGGAATTGATAAAAATGGTGAGAGTAAAAAAAGCACAGACGTGCTATAAGAAGATCATTTTGACAGCTGAGTGGAGAATGGATTAGAATGTGTAAAAATGATGTATAGAGACAAACCAGAAGGCTATTGCAATGATCCAGGTATGAAGTGATGAGGACCTAAATCAAAGTGGTTGTAGTATCAAAGAAGAAAAGGAGGCATATGAGAGATATCACAAAGGCAAAAATGATAGGACTTGACAATTGATTGGATGGGAGAGTTGTGGTAAGAGAGGGAAGAGTAAAGAATAACATCTAGTTTTGGATCCTGGGACTAAAAGAATAGTGGTATCATGGACAGTAATAGGGAATTTAGCAAAAGAAAAGGATTTGGGGAGAGAATATAAGGAGTTCAATTCTGGACATGTTGAGTTCAAGATGTCTACAGAACATCCAGTGTGAGATGTCTTATTGGCATTTGGAGATGTGAGACTACAGTTACCAGAGTTATGAAGAGAGATTAGGGCTGAACATGTAGAATTGAGAAACATCTACAATGTGATGATAATTAAATCCAGTGCAACTGATGAAATCACCAAGCAAAATAGTATAAAAGGAGAAGAGAATAAGGCCTTTGACAGAACCCAAGAAACATACACAGTTGCTGGGCATGATCGAGATGAAGAACCAGTAAAAATGACTAAGGAAGAGAGTATGGAGAAAAATAGAGGATATAAATTCCATGAAAATGTAAAAAGAATAGGGTATCAAGAAGACAATGATCAGCATGCTCAAATTCTACAGGGAGGTCAAGACTGCAGAGCACTGAGAAGGGGTCATTAGATTTGGCAATCAAGAAATCATTGGTAACTTTAGAGAGAGCACTTTCAGTTAAATAATGAGATTTTTAATCAGAATAAAGACAATTAACAAGAAAGTGAGAGGAAAGGAAATGGAGGAACTTGTAGATGAACTTTTCAAGGACTTGCACCACAAAAGGGAAAATTGATATAAGATGATGGCTAACAGGGACTGTTGAGTTAAGTGAAGGGTTTTTTGAAAGTGGTGGAGACATACACATGTTTGTAGGCAGCATGGAAACAGCCTGTGCCCATGGGGAAAACTGGAGATCAGTAAGAGAGAAGGGGTGATAGAGAAGACATTCTACTGAAAAAATTGAGATGGAATGAGATGACTTGTACATGTTGAGAGGTTTGCTTCAGCAAATAGAAAGACACCTTTTTCTGCTGAAACAGGAGTTAAGGAAGAGAAGTTAGTGGAATCCATTGGAGTAACGTGAGATAAGGCAGAAGCTGAAAAGAGAGTTCTTGGCAATTTTTTCAGTGAAATATGATGTAAAATTCTTGACTAAGAGTATGGAGAAAGTGGAGATTTGAAAAGAGATAAAAATGTTTAGGAAAGTCAACATAATCTAGAGTCAACTGGGGTGTTGCAAAAGATTTATCCTATCTTAGTAAGGGATAAATAGGGACTAGATATTATCAATTTTAATGTTTTTCTCCATCTTAATTTAGCAGTATTTGAGGAGTCAAGGCAGCAGATGTTGGAAGTAATCCAAAGCTGTAACTTTACCATTCAAAATCTTTAATAGGATAAGGAACAAGGGGTTAGAAAAACAGGATGGTGTAGAAAGAAATTGTTTCACCAAAGGGTCAAGAGGAGAAAGAGAGGAGAGTTTAGCTAGGTCAATTGTGACGATTTGGGAAAGAATTGAGGGATGGCTGACCTGAACGTATTAACAAGGAAAAAGAACAGTTTTGAGGGTATCAAGGCAGAGGAAAGGTAGAATAACAGTTTTTAATTAAGGGAATTTCAGAATTTATTAACTTGGAAATGGCATATTTGAAGGTGATAGCAAAATCAAGGAAATGGGCATTTATGCTCCGTAGGGAAACAGATCATGGGAAATGAGTAAGTAGAAGAATTGGGAAGTTGTATTAGGGCAGGAACTGAGGAGGAAAGAAAGATTAAGAGCCAAGTATTAAAGTCATTAAAGACGGCAAGAGAGTATCCTGGAAGTCTGCAGAAAATAGTCACCAGAAGCATGGCGGATGAAAAATATAGATTGAATGAACCTCAGAGCAGCAGAGGTTAGAGTGATTACAGTAGTGATAAAGCCTGGAAGTAGCAATGGACGGTAAGGAAGAATCATAATTCCCCACCATGATGTGTGTATGATGGAAAGAGTGACCAGGAAAGTTGTGTTGTCAGCAGAGAACCAGGTTTCATGGAGTACAAAAGATGAAGAGAATGAGAAGGCAGAAGTTTAAGACAAAATCTAGTTTGTTTCGTATGGACCAGAGCAGGGACCACGGTGTTTGGGGTAACTTTAGAGTAAGATGAGACTGATAATCATTTGAAGGATTGAAAGCAAGGGCTTGGTCAAGAGGGAACCAGGATGGGGTTTGAACAATGGCCACTAGGAGTTCAAAATCACCGAGTAATGGTGTGGCAGTAGGTTAGTCATCAGGAAATGAGTTTAGGTGAGTTATTATTGTCCCTAATGGTTCAGGCTAGACATGGAACTGTCTCAGGGTATGAGATTGTTTGTGGGTGGAAGGGAATGTGGAGCAGATGGCCCCCAAGAAGAAAGGAAAGGAAACTGCTGTGAAGAGTAGGTGGCCACAGAGAATATGACTTCATGATGAAATGGTGTTCAGATAGGCAAGAAAGCCTTCCCAGGCAACCATAGACTAGGAGAGGAGAGCAAACTATATAGCAAACTATAACAAATAGTAGATTTAGACTTTGAAAAAAAGTCTGAAAAAGTCTTGAAAAGCCTCTACTTTTT
>CM053773.1:4549537-4560670 GCA_028658325.1 Potorous gilbertii
GAACAACTGTTGAGCATTGTTCTTTCTACTAGAAAATAAGAAATACAGGTAATGGGGAATAGAAAGTTATCTGACCCTATAGGACAAAAGAGAAGATGGGGTAATGGAAGGGAGGGATGAAAGAAGAGAGGGCAGATTGGTGACATGGGTAATTAGAATGTTCAGTGTATTGGGGAGGGGGAGGGAACAAATGGGGAGAAAATTTTGCAACCCAAAATCTTGTGAAAATTAATGTAAACAGTTAAATAAATAAATTTAGAAAAAAAAAAAAACCTTTCCTGTCCCAAAAAAGGTTATTGGGGGAAAGGGGTGGACATTGCACGCTGGAAAATAATTAGAAAATACATTAAAAAACATTTCGGATGAAAAAATAAATTAGAAACTGAGAATTGAATATCTAAAATAGAGGAAAATTATCAGGACTAGAGATATGTACTACTAAATATGTAATTAGAGGTATTGGGGTAAATTAGATTATTGACAGTCTATTGGGAGGACCCATACTGTTAGTAGCTACAGAAAAGTCAAGGTGATTAAAAAATCTCTCTCTCTCTCTCTCTCTCTCCTCTTTCCTTCCCTCCCTGCCTGGTTCCACAGAGATATAAATATATAGATATCTATACAATCTATGTATCTATCTATCTAGTTAACTATCTATCTATCTATCTATCTAGCTATGTGTCTACCTACCTATCTATCTACCTACTATCAATCTATCTTTCTCTCTCTCTCTCTATACATTTATATATGTATATATATATATATATATATATATATATATATATATGGATATAGATATAGTTATAGATGTAGATGTAGGTAGGTGACACAGAGAATACAGTACAGGCCTGAATTCAAATATGATTTCAAATACTTACTAGCTATGTAACCTTCGGCAAGTCACCTAACCATTTGCCTCATTTTCTCATCTATAACATGAGCTAGAGAAGGAAGTGACAAGTCATTCTAGTATCTTTGCCAAGAGACACCCCAAATGGTGTCACGAAGAATCAGACATGATTGAAAAAGACTAAACAACTACAAAACATGTATATATGTATGCATACATACATATTTGTAATTTTACACAGACACATATGCACATACATATGTGTGTATGTCCATCAGGTATAGCAATTAGTACATCATTTCTTCTTATTCAGTTCCTTCAGTTATGTTAGATTTTATATTCTTGGGCTCAAAGTTGACTGCAGATGGCAACTGCAGCCATAAAATTGAAAGATACTTGCTCTTTGAAAGGAAAGTTAGGGTAAATCTGGAAAGCATGTTAAAGAGCAGAGAGTCAAAAAAGGTCCATACAGTTAAAGTGATGGTTTTTCTAGTAGGAATATTTGACTGTGAGAGTTAGATTATAAGGGAACCTGAGCACCTCAGAATCAATACTTTTGAATTGTGGTCTTGGGGAAGACTTTTGAGAGTTCCTTGGGCAGCAAAGGTAATCAAATCAGTCAATACGTAAAGAAATTAATTCAGACTATTCATTGGAAAGTCAGATTCTGAAATTGAAGCTTAAATACTTTGTTCACATAATCAGAAGACTGGATGTATTAGAAAAGACCCTGATGTTGGGAAAGATGGAAAATAAAAGAAAGAAATGACAGAGAATGAAATCGATAATGTTGGACCGATGGTGTCATGTAAACAAAGAGCATGAGCTTGGGCAGATCTGGGGACAATAATGGAGGATGTAAGAGTCAGGAATGTAATGGTCCATGGGGCCAGAAAGAGTCAGATATGATTGGACAACTGGACAACATCACCAAGACCATTTGCAGCTGTTGCGATGGAATGGACAAAAGTTGAGGAAGGACTAAATGGTGAAGTAGAAACACTCTGTGTAGACAACTTTTTTCAAAAAATTAAGCAGTTGAAGGAATGATAAAAATGAGATGAAAACTGAAAGTTTCACATGAAGACTGCTTTATGTCTAGGAGGACATACTTGATTCACTTTAAATTAATTCATAAATGTCTTCCAAGAATTTGATGAATTTCCAACTCTAGTGATTTCTGTTACTGCAATAATATTCCTTTACATAACAAAGTTGGTTCAGTCACATCTGAAGTCATGGACACCTTTGTTTCAACATTTTCATATAAGAAAAGAAGTCCTGAAATTTAGCTATAATATTCTGGGCATCTTTATTTAGTGATCTCTTTCCTTTTATTTCTATTGTACCTCTAGTTCTAGGATGTTCTTTATAAATTTTTGAAAATGACATTGAGGTTCTTCCTTTGAACATGGATTTCAGGTGGTTTTAGTAATTTTAAATTCTTCTTGATCTATATTCAAAGTCAGTTGTTTTTTCCAATAAGATATTTCATGTTCTGTTCAATGTTTTTCAGTCTTTTGATTTTGTTTCTTGTTTCTTGATGTCTCATGGAGTCATTAGCTTCCTCTTTCCAATTCTAATTTTTTAGGAATTTTGTTTTCTTTAATGGGCTTTTGTTCCTTTATTTCCATTTGGTCAATTCTGCTTTTTAAGGTACTTGGTATTTTTTGTGCCTTTTTTAACAGTATTTTCCATGATTTTCTTGCATTGCTCTCATTCCTTCTCTCATTTTTTCCTTGACCACTTTGATTTTTAAAATCATTTTAGTTCTTCCAGAAATTCTTATTGGGCTTGGGTCTGATTCACACTTTTCTGTTCAGGCTTTGCTTATGGTGGTTTTGACATACTTGAATTCTTTTGAGGTTGCATCTTGATTTTCCCTGTCATCATAGTAGCTTTGTTATAATAAGGTACTTTTGTGTTTGTAGCTTGCTCATTTTTCCCAACCTATTTCTTGACATTGAAATTAATATGCTAAGATTTGACTCTGTGCTGAGAGTAAGGTGGGTGGGTGGGGGAGGACACTGTTCTAACCTTCAGGCTTTTTTGTACTTCTGTTTTCAGAGCTAGTTCTAGAAGTTTGGAAGTTTTTGGTGCCACCAAGGTATTGTGATCTGGGCAAAGTTGTGGTCATCACAACTGATTGTTGGTGGTCTCTGCAGTGGTCCTTACCCAGGAAAAGTTTCTGATCTTTTGTGGATATCCACAAAGTCTATTACTCCTCAGGACCCCCTCTCCCTTGGGGCCACAAGGTGATCTTGCTCCTCAGGGCCCCTTTTCCATTAGGGTCAAAAGCACATACTTTCCTTCAGGCCCAGGTAACTGAAAGTGTCCCTTTCTACCCTAGAACTATGATCTTGACCCTGGTGAATGCAATGGATTTATTTACCTTTGTTTAACCTTTCACCCAATGCTAGCACAGGAGTCCTCTCTCCCTTACTTTGCAGTTGTTTAATCACCTCATCATCTATAACTTGGGAGCTCCCAAAGCTGCTGCTGCTGCTCTCACTGCTGCCAAGTAGCACAGCTTGCATGCCACAATGCTACATGCATTGTCAGTTATCCTTTACCTCAGTGTCACAGACCTCTCTTTCTGACTTCCTAAGTTTTATTGGACTGGAAAAAAAACCTGTCTTATCCCAAATTTTTATTGACTCTGCCATTCTGAAATTTGATTTAAAATGTCCTTTTTTAATCATTTGGAGTGGAATGTTGGGAGAGGTCAGCTATAGTGCTTCCTCTACTCAGACATCTTGGCTCCACCATAAAGGGTTCTTAGGGACTGTCTTTCTGCTTTTATTTGTATGCCTAGTCCTTAGGACAGTTCCTAGAACATAATAAGATCTTAATAAATGTTTATTGACTGGACTGGACTTGAAGACAAGGGGACTTGCTTGTAATTCAACTGAGGAGTCAACTATAGGGTCAAGATTGACTATGGAAATAAAGGAAATAAGCTGTGGACATGGTATTTCAGCATAGGGATGACTCCAAGGACCAGGGATCTTGTAAAGGATAACTATGTATTGTACGAGCAAGAAAGTAGAGATAGCAGGAGTTTATTTTCTGAGAGTGGAATTTCAAACTTCTATTTTCTTGGTATGGTGTTATTCTGAAAATTCTGCCATAAATTTTGAGCATGATGGTGTACAGGTAAAGTAGAGCAGAAGAAGTAATTGTGGGAGTTAAAGAGGGAGAGGAAAATGGGGAATTTGATGATAAGAAGAAATAGCATTTTGTGAGAGGACCATACTTGTTAGTACAACATTTAACAGATACATACACACACATACACACACATACATATATATATATATATATATATATATATATATATGTATATACATATTAATAGGAACCTCTCATTTGTTAGTAGTAGTTGCAAGATTATATACATATACTATCATATTTCAGGAGGAACAAAGATTTATACTGTCAGAATTGGCCTATTGTCAGGCTCTATGTGACAGAAGTGACTCTATGGTTGCCACCAATTGCACTTTCTATATACTAGGAAATTCCTATATACTTCAGTTACATTTAGGTTTGGGAATGTAAGGGTTAGCAAACTATCAGTTTAGCAGAATTTATCTAATGCCAGTATATAAAGTAAGTAACATTTACTAATAATAGTGAACTTATAGTTGATGAAGGGTATGTATGTGTGTGCGTGTAGGCGGAAATGTCTACTGATTGAGTGCCTTCAAAATTTCCCTTTCACTCAATGCTTGTGAAACTGTCTAGCAACAACAATCAGATTTAAGTTCAGACTCAGAAAACCTAGACTCTGTAGTGGATGTATAACTCAGAATACCTAAGCCATCTTTGTTGTTGTAGGACTATAGGTTAAAGTTGTCACATATGTTTAAATGCCTGTGATTACTAAACTAATTCCTGATTTTTGGGTGTTGAGATTCTTTCTCAAGACCTGCTTGCATATACATATATTTCTCTGCTGTCCTGAAGTGTGAAATTATGTAGAGAATTTTGATGGTAAATGCAGAACTTAGGTGGGATAGTGTACTATTCAAATTACTTCTGTTTCTGCATCCCCAAACCAGAGACAAGATATACCTTATAATAGATGATTTTTTTCTGACATTATGACATTACATCTTGCTTCCAGCTGTGCTAAAAATTCCATGAGAACATTCTGTGAGATGAGATGTAATTAGTAATGGCAGGAACTTTTCTACATATAGACAACAGAGATTATAGATAGACAGAGATGGGGCAGTAATACTTTAGCAGTATACCCCCATTCAAGCCTCAGGGATATCAGCAAATTTGAGAATCTCATGTATGACTAAGTTATGAAGAGAGTTTATAGTGTTATAACTATAAACTTTAAAATGAATGTGTTGAAAGATAAGGTATGGGTTCTTCTCACCTAATTTCTAAAATCTGTATGTATTCAGTTAAAACTATTACCAAAACCTTCAAGATTTCCATCACGACTGAATGGATAGAGTGCTGAATGTGGAGTCAAGGAAGCCTGGGTTCAAGTATTATCCAATACCTATGTGACCACAGGTAAGTCCCAGTCTCTATTTTCTCATCTGCAAAATGGGAACAATAATACCTGTAGACTCTACTGGGTCATTTTGAGGTATAGATGAGATCATATCCATAAACAGTTCACAAATTTTAAAGGACTATGTACTGCTCAGCCATTATGATATGGTCAAATGTTCTCATATCGCTTTGGCAGAGTCATACTAATGAAACTAGGCTAAGTCTAGGTAGGCAAGCTTACCCTAAGATCATTGGACAAGAATTCAGGAGACCTGGGGTCTACTCTTAGTTTTACCACTATCATGTCTTTTATCCTCGTTGGGTCATGTATTAGTTTCCTCATCTCTTATATGAAATATCTAAGGGTAGTCACTTCACATAAGTAGACCTATGTTTCTTCCTTTTAAAACGAGGGAAAAGATGCAATTTTTAAGATCTCTTGCAATTTTATGCTTGTGATCCTACAATGACTAGTTAACCCCTAAGGTTCTTTCCTCTTCCAAAACTATCTCTACCCAAAATGCCATAGAAAATTAAAATTTTAATCTGCATTTCACAATGTGCTTAAGAAACAGTACACCATGCTTTTGAAGACTTTTATCTCATATTTAATGCCTACAGTTTTCCATTTAATATTAATTTTGTTTTTTATCAATTACTTGTAAAAATAATATTCATTTTCAATAATTTTTGATTTCACAATTCTCTTCCTGTCTTATTCCCTCCTCAGGCTCATCTTGAAAAAAAACAAGCCCTCAGGCTCATCTTGAAAAAAACAAGCAATTTGATACCTTTTATACATGTGCAGTCATGAAAAACATTTCCATATTAGCCATTTTGCAAAAAAAAACACAGAGCAAGAAAATATTAAAGTTATAAAAGAGCATATTTTCCATCTGTGTTCAATGCTATATTGATAATGCCTTTTTTGGTTAATTAAGTCCCTCTGATTGAATAATATGATTAAAGAATAACGTGATTTAAGGTCCATTAATGGGTCGGGAAAGATTTGTAGGAAGACTCACACCTGTTGTTAATGAGGCACTGCTTCTCAAGGGTTGTGATGCCCCCTGACTGTAAATAAATAAATAAATAAATACACACACACACACACACACACACACACACACACACACACACATATGTGTTTATATATAAATATATATGTCTATATATATATATATATATATATATATATATAGTTTTTGGAAGAAGGTTTGTGTGCCAGATGAAACTCTGAGAAGCCACTAAGCATCCCCTCCCTACCCCGGCTTTGAAAACCCAGATATTATTGCTTCCCTCTCTGGTAACTATGTATGTAGGGTCAGGCAGTTGCATCTTTCTATTGATTTATGATGTATGTATTACTTACTGTCAGACAGTTTGAAAGTACTGTCTGTTGATTTAGATTTCTCTGTATTTTCCCTGAAGTTCATGATGCTGGCTTTTTTCCCTGAACTAAGTGAATGATACATATGCTTGATTAAAGTGATTTTTAATCCCTCAAAAGTTGCTTTTCCTTTTAGAAAAACAGATTAAAGAAACTCTGGTAACAGGTCCTGCGGTTTATGTTGGGGTGCTTAGTGATACAAGTGCCATCATCAGTCTGTTCTCTTGAAGTAGATAGTATTTTTTATTATAAATTATTTAGGATTGTTTTGGATCATTGCATTACTGAGAACTGTCTTTCACAGATGATCATCATACAATATTGTTGCTGCTACGTACAGTGTTCTGATTCTACTCCCTTCACTTTGCTTCAGTTTCATGTAAGTCTTCCCAGGTTTTCTTGAAAACATCCTTTTTATCATTTCTTGTAACACAATTGTATTCCATCATAATTATATACCATAACCTTGTTCAGTTCCTTGTTCAATCCCTTATCATTTTATTTGTGTCATGTTAGCCAATATGATAGGTGTGAGGTGGTATCTCAGAGTTATTCTAATTTGTATTTATAGATCAATACAAAATCAAGAGTAATTTAGAGCATTTTTTCACATGACTATATATAATTTTGATTTCTTGTAAAGATTACCCATTCATATCTTTTGACCATTTAACAATTAGGTGATGACTCATATTCTTATAAATTTGACTAATAATATTTGAGAAATGAGACCTTAATCAAATAAACTTTGTGTAAATGCCCTATTCCCAGTTTCTGCTTTCCTTTTAATATTGGATGATTTGTTCATACATGTATGTACATGTGTATGCAAACCTTTTTCATTTGATACTATAAAAATTATCCTTTGTATTTGTCATAATGCTCTCTGTCTCTTTTTTGGTCATAAATTCTTTCTTTATCAGTAAATCTGACAGGTAAAATATTCCATTCTCTTCTAATATCATAAATATTACCCATTATGTTGGAGTCAGGCACCTATTTTGACCCTATTTTGATATATGACATGAAATGTGGGTCTATATCTATTTTCTGCCAAATTAATTTCCAGTTTTCTTAGAAACTTTTGTCAAATAGTGATTTCTTGTCCGAAAATCTTGGTTCTTTGAGTTTGTCAAATACTAGATTGCCATGACCTTTTACTACTGTGTATTATAAATCAAATGAATTCCACTGATATACCACTATTTTTTTGGCCAATACCAGATTATTTTGATGATTATCATTTTATAATACAAATTGAGATCTAATACTACTAATGTGTCTACATATTTTTAATGAAGCTCAAGCACCTGCTTATAATGATGCATTTTATAATTAATTTAAAATAGGAAACATTCGAGCAGCTATGTGGTACAGTAGATAGAGCACTGGGGCTTGAAACCAGAAACACGTCACTTCATGAATTCAAATCTGGCCTCAGACACTTACTCACCTTGTGTCCCTGGGCAAGTGGATTAACCCTTCTTTGGCTCATTTTTTCATCGATAAAATAAATTATAGAAAGAAATGGCAAACCACTTTTGTATCTTTTCCATGAAAACCTCAAAACATGGAATCATGAAGAGTTGGATATGACTAAAACAACTTAAAAAATGACATTTGGAATTCAGGGGAGTATTCAGGACCTTGGCTTTGTCATAAAAAATATATAACTAATCTCTTTCATTTTTCATTTTTTTATCCTCCGGAGAAGATACAACAGTTTTACCAGCTCACTGAGTTGAAAGTATTGCAAAGTTTCTCTGTTTAATGACCTTCCACTACTTTTTCCTTTACATGTCCTCCATAAATTTTTTTTGTTTTGTTTTGTTTTGTTTTGCCATGGACAAAAAAGATCACATTAAATCCTTGAAGGAAAATGTCTCCCTCCAGTTGTTTTTCTACTCAAGAGTTACTTACTTCTTCATTGCTCTGTCCTCTTGTGACACAAACCTCTCATTATCAAGTAGGTGCTACTTTAATTATATTTTTAAATCGAGGAAGTTATATTAATGCTCTATAAAGTAAGATCAGTGTATTGATGAGGAAGGAAAATGTTCTCTTTTCACCAAATGTTTAAGCTAAAAATTCTGCAACAATATTTAGCATAAATTCTAAAACTTTTCTTCAGTCATCTATGATTAATTCTTTTTCAGAATTGTCCTTTATTCATCTTATCTCATATCCTCAGGAGTATCATTCATTCATGAAACTACTTTAGACACTTTTATATTTTCAAATAGGAGAAATGCATGGAATTTAATTGGGACTAGTAAAATTAAACCAATGAACTTTTAGAGCTGAATGATACCCTAGAGATAACCCAGTCCAACCTTTCCTATGAAAGATGAGGCAATTGAGTTCAGAGATGGAGGAGATAAATGACCTCCCCAGGGTCACACTGCTAGGTAAGGGGAAAACTGAAGACTATAAGTCAGATCTCTTGACTCCTAGAACAGTGTTCTTTCTCTCACACATCTACCTCTCAAGAATCTGATACATGTCTGTCAAAACTCAAGTCTTCATTGATAAAACTAGAATTGTTTTATCCTCCTAAGTCTGGCCCAAAAAGGTCAGAATTTATAAATAGTTTTGAGTTAGAAGATATAACTCCATATTTCTCCTTTTCCCTTTTCTCACTCAGAAAAAATATTTTCTCAGCATGAGGAACACATCTCCCATCTCCCTCTTATCCCACATCCTCATCCACCACATCTAGCTTTTCAGGCTTTACCTACCTTTTACTCTACTTTCAAAGAAAGCAATAAGGGGGTGATTGTAGCCCACCTTCAAGTAGGCAGGCATTTATGACTCCAATTCAGCAAGAGGTCATAGATTAAGGTTTCACTAAGTGGGGAGAGAAATGTGTTTCCTATTTCATAATTCTCTGAATGACTTTATTCTGTAGACATAGGTAAGTCAGAGCTCTAAGTGACAGGGGAGGGAATTGTACTTGTCTATCAGAACCAGGTCAATCTGTCTTTTTCAGGTTCTTTTTGCTGATATGTATAATTATCTTTCTTAGACTTATATATAGAGTTTTCCCCAAGATTTGGTTTAAATAATATAAACAATAAAAATAGGAACTCAGGCTGCTGTAGAGAGTGGTTCAATTATTATATGGGTCTTTAGCAATTGTTTTTCTCCTTGTGATTTAGCCACATTTCCATATGCCACTCAGAATGTTTAATTAGGAAAACAAACAGTATTCATAATTTGAACAATCTTTGAAATAGTTTCATTTTGGACTAAAAATGTAAATTATCCTGCTGAGTGGTATATTTCTTGCCATTTTATAATAAACAGGTTATATGCTAAAAAGGAAAAAATTCACTGGAGATTGACCTTGCTTGGAAAAAGTAGCTTTGAATATACAAAACATTGAGTTGCACCGTATAATTTTATGGAAATTTGATACAAGAATTTATTTAATTTATGCACTAAGTTATGATAACTCTAGGCTTTCTCCTCTGATTTATGCTGGAGGAAGTGTGGGAAAAGAGAACATTATTTTGTGGTCATGCCCAGTAATTGCTACATGCTGTAAAGATTGTACTATAGCAAATCGAAATAATTACAAAGATATCTGTACAATATGACATGCTTTTTATACTCCTGGGATAGTATACCAGATCAGAAATCCTGAAAACTTCACTTAAGCAGATAGTATCTCACCAATTAATTGTTAAATTTGTGATCACTGGACAACAGAAAACACTTGAAATACAGACAATCCATCTGATGTATGAGGAAAGACTCACCTTGGCTGGCATAGGAAAGAGAGATAACAGTGAGGAAATATGGGAAACTGTCATCCTGCATTTTATATTAACTGATATGCAATATATGTTTCTGTGGAGGAGCCTCAAAAACAAATGGTAAAATTGAGAGTGACATTGCCAAGTCCATGTAGGACAGCTAAAAAGAATGGAGTCATTTTGATATTCTTGCCCATTCATCTAATTTGATGTGTGTGATAAAATGAATGTGTGTATGTATTTTAAGCAAAATACTAGAAGCTATCTTTTTTTCATTAAAGATTTTTCATCTTATTAGAAACACACATACACATGTACACTAAGCAATTGTCCACCATGGCTAAATGTAGAATCCAATGCAAAAGTAGAGACTCTATGTCAATGAGACCCTAAATGATAAGTTTTTTTTCTCAATATTAGGTATTTGCTCATATAATAGGGAATTACTTGGTGGACTTTAAAATGCACAATTGTACTACCTGCACTATAGTTCTCTGAAACTTCAATGTGACCTTCTTATGACCACATTTTCTCCAAGGTTATGACAAATGAACACAAATTTTAACAGATCATATTGAGCTAGATAGTTTTCAAGTAGGGAGTCAGTGACAGACTGT
>CM053773.1:4560770-4587969 GCA_028658325.1 Potorous gilbertii
GTGAGTGCCCACACCATTGACATCACGGATTTTTCTTCCTATAGTGAAGCACATCAATGTCTCTATATCAAGTCATGATTGTAAGATATAGGCAGGTAGGCAGGTAGGTGGTTAATGGATAAAGCACAGGACTTGGAGTCTGGAAGACTTGAGTTCAAATTTTGCCTGAGAGAGTTACTAGCTGTGTGATCCTGGAAAAGTCAAATAGCCTTCCTGGGCTTCCTCTTTCTTATCCAGAAAATGAGAACCATAAGGCTGTTACAAGGATTAAATGTTCTAAAGCATTTGGCAAACCTTAAAGCCCAATATAAATAATGGCTAATATTATAATGACTATTATTGCAGCTGTTATTGTCGTTGAGATGACGATGATGATGACATTTATGGAGAAATATTTTACATAAAAAGAAAATCATACTGAATAAAGTGCTTTAATTCCCTTCCCATTCCTCTCCTGGCTCTCTCTCCAAATGGCAGTTAGGGCCATTTGTAAGGATCTTTAAACTCCAAACTAAAAAGCTTATATTTGATACAAGGAGCAATAGGCAAACACTGAATTTTTTTTAGCAGTGTTAAAACTTTCTTGAGCAGATAAAGAGAAAAAAAGCTTTATATATTCCCCTTTCATACTAGTTGAAACTTGGTGAAGTGTCAGATCAATGACTCTGAAATGACTCAGGAGGAGAGCATGGGTTGTCTCATTGTCCGTCTATAAGCCTAAAATAGCTAGCAAAGCATATTGTGCATAGTAGGAATTGAATGTGTGCTGAATTGAACAGAATTTTTTTAAAAAATCAGCAGAAAGAGGCTAATTTAATAGTTCTAAGTCCACATGGAATGATTATATTAGAAATCTAGCTATATACTAAGATTTATATAATGTGTATTCTTACATATATGTTAACATGTATATGCATTCACACACATATATGTGTATATATTGTTAGGTTAAAGTTAAGAAAGAAAAGCATAGACAATTCAGTATACTGAAAATACAGTTCAGTATATAGAACCCTTTCAGGGCTCTATATACAACTGCGAATAGATATGTCAATGTCACTCAAGTCAGAGTCAGTATCATATGATGCTTTCCTGCCCATAATACAGGGGAACCAGACCACGTTCCTTTACACAGAGGAGAGAAGAGAAGTTAGAAAGAATTAGCCAGAAAACTTGATGTATTCCTGAAATAACTAAAGGGACTCTATCCACCATATGTGTTCCTATCCTTATCTAGTTTACTCATAATTACTCTCTTTCCAAAGGTATCCAGGGTTTGTTAATGCATTTGATAAAGACTTCAAAGTCCTTTCCCAGTGTGTCAATATATAAAAGTCCTATGTCTAGCTGTCATGACCTGGCAACCTAGCCTAAATTCTGTGTGGTGTTAGTGTTGCCTTTACTGATTATGTTTCTTTGCTTTTCAGTGGAGTTGTAATTAGTGTAAGTGAGGAGTTGGGGTTTTGAATCAAGGCATTAACAACTACGAGGGAGCTAGGTGGTACAGTGGATAGAATACCAGGCATGGAGTCAGAAAGATTCATCTTTTTTTAATTCAATCAGACACTGACTAGCTGTGTGAGCCTGGACAACTCACTTGATCCTGTTTGCTTAAGGTTCCTTATCTATAAATGAGCTGGAGAAGAAAATGATGAAGCACTACAATGCCTTTGCCAAGAAAATCCCATATGGGGTCATGAAGACAAGGACATGATTGGAAAACAACTGAATAACAACTAAATTAACAATATGACTTTGGTGATACTCTGTCCTTTTCTGTTACTCACTAACCAGGCCCCTCCCCACTTGGTTACCCAGTTCAATTGCTTCCAATCATGGTGGCCTCTCCTCTGTGTCCCTCAAGCTACATCCCCTCTACATTTTAGGGACTAGACTAGATAGCTTGAGAATTTGACTAGCAGAACCAACTGGAATTCCTTGCATCCTTAGAGTATAACCTTGATGGTTTATATCCATAATCCCCATGGAGACTCTGTCTGTTTCATTCCTTTAGATGTAGATCTGGAATAATTTACTGACTAAAAAGAGAGATAAGAGAAAAACAGTCAACCAAGAAAGTAAGCATCTGCAGTTTTTCCAAACTGATTTTACATAATATAGTCTATCCTCTCATATCATGCAACAGAGAAGTAGGAACTGGGGAATTTGGGTCCTGCTCCTTCCCTGCCAGTCATTTGTTGGGAGCCCTGGGACACTCCTCTGATTCAAGCATCTCTAACAAACTTGTGTTGAGATCTTTATATAGTCTGTGAAAGACACTGTGCTAAGTGTTAGAGATGTAGTGGCAAACGAACAGTATTTTTTGTTAAGAAGTTTAAAAATTGACTTCTCCATGTAGCTGTAATATGTTTCCTAATTTTCTCATTCAAATGCTTTGAGGGCTAATTTGCTTGCTATAAAAATGATTCAACAAGTCAGAGTCCTTGGAGATAGGCACTATATAGTCTCTATTATTAGCCATATTAAAAACCAAAGCTGTGAGCCATGCCATTCTTGTCTCCATAGAAGTTAATAATTAATTATATTCATTATTATTTTTCATTTTTAGAACATTATTTCTCAAGGGTAGTCAATAACTTTATAGAGATTTGTGATGAGTGAGTATAGCATATCAAAACTTTCCTAAAATTATCCTCTGGTCCAGTTAATCAGAGTTACAAAGCAAATTAGAGTAGGATGTTAGCAATTTAGACAACAGAAAGATTGTGAATATATTTGGACTCTTCTTTCTATCACCTTGTGGTTTGGTTTTTATGATAAATGGGCAGCAGTGGAACTCTAACCAGGTCCATATTAGGTTAATTGTGTGATTTACAATCTTCTGGTGTAACAGGATTACCAATGAATACCTTTAGAAAAAAACACAGGTTCTTTAGCCTAATTAGGTATTTGTGGCCATGTCACTTCATGTCTTTCCACTTATCTGTGCTATGAGGATATTGTGTAGTCACTTCATATTTCTAAGAACAGAGTCATTAGAAATGAGTTCAATATTGTTGGTAAAGTGATTCTGGTTTCTCTTACTCTCCAGTAATCAGTAAATTAGGTACACACACACACACACACACACACACACAGACACTAGCTATTTTTCCTTGTTTAATACAAGCTCCTTAAGGGGAGAATTTTAATTTTTATCTTTGTATGTCTCCCACCTAGAATTTTTTTGTCCTCACTTGTGATTTTGTCTACTTATTGTCTACTTATAATACCTATCATATTGGTGTAAGGAACTGTTTAGGGAATTACAAGGACAAAATTCTATCCATGTAGATTGTCAACAGTTCAGGTTTAAAAGAATGGGTGTAGCAGTGGAGAGGGGCTTTTAAAGGTTGTAAGATATTCTCAAGGTCCAAAAACCAGAAAATTACAGGAGCTGAAGGAAGATCTGAACCTACATCTTCCTGATTTAGACAGCAGCTCCATCTGCTACCAGCAAAAACAAAATGCCTCTTCTTTGGTATAGGCTCATTGAATTGGACTAGAACCCATGGGAAGTAGACACCAATAGGTATTGCATCTCTTATGATATACATGCATCACACATGTATGTGTATATGTGTATATGCAAATGCATGTATATATGTATGTACATACTTGTGTATGTATGTGTTTACATGTGTGTATACATGTATGTATATGCATGTATCACTGTATTTTTAGGAAACTCCTATGATTACTAGAAATAGAATAAGTGAAGTGACTGGAACTCAGAGAGGTTTTGTCTTTCTCAGAGTCAAATAAACAATGTAAATTTCTGGAAGACTTTTTAAAAATTTTTTTCCTCCTTGCTACCATCAATACAAGTCTTATGCCTGGTACAGAGTAGGTGCTTCATAAACGCTATTCATTTGATTTGACATATGTCAGATTTTTTTAACCCAGATTTTTTGGCTTTGAGGCAAACTTTCTATCCACTATACTAATCTACCAGCTAGTGAAAGTGGATGTATTCCATTCCTTTAGCAGCAATTTCAATTTACTTTATTTCTCATGGGGAATGGAGGCTGGAAAAGAGAAAAGGACTCTTCTAGAATCCTTCTTTTTACCTACCTCAAGCCCACCCAAGCCCTAAATGTGTTCCCTGAAAGGGAGGATTTCTGTCTGACATAATCTGGACCCTGCTGTAAATACTGAAAGTCCTTCAGGGACAAATTTTGGAGGCTTTTTACTTCCTGGGAAAGTCTGCTTGTATCTGTGGGACTTGTTCTGCTTTGGCAGATCATTTAATTTTTATAAATTAAGGGCTAAGTGGAGAAGAAGGGGAGTATGACATTGAGGAGTGGATGGATATTATAAAGGTGACTGAAACTGAAAAGGGTAAGGCAAAAAGAGGGGTGAAGGAGATATTAGGAGAAGTTCTCACCAGCATGGAATGGATTTACCCTTTTCCTCTGGCTTCTTTCAATTTCTTTCCCTGTGGTGCTTTTTCTGGTCCTGTCCGTATCTATCCCTCTGTTCTCATTATTCCCTCCTACTAACCCAGAAAAATCCTTATGTCTGATTTTAAAGGTATTGACTTAAAGTTATCTCCTGCCAGGCCTCTTCGGCTAATGGACCTCACACTAATGGTTTAATCATTAGGAAAAATACACCTATAAGAAGTATGTGTTTGTTCTCACACTCTCTTTCAACCTTGATGATGGAGACCATTCAAAAAAATCAGGGGAAAAAGACACCTTCTGGCAAAAATAATTGGTGATACTCTACTTGGAATATGAGCACTAGGAGAAGCTTCAGAGATCCCTGGGGGTTTACTACGTGGGACTCAGATTTAGGGGATTTTTTTTTTTGTATTTCTAACCACTCTGAAGTCAACTAGGTGAAAGTGTGGGCCAGACATTGCACAGAAGTCAGGAAGTGATAGAAGTATTTATTTCTCTATATTATGTGAAAGGCAACTATGGACTAGAGAAGTCTGAGATTAAAAAAAAAACTGAGGCAGAAAGAGGTTTAGAAACTTGTCCAAGGTCACATAGCTAGCAAGTGTCTAAGGTCGTATTTAAACTCAGGACTTCCTGAGTCTAGACCTTTAATCTATTTCTCATTTTACAAATCAGGAAACTGGGGCTTAATAAGATTGCTTGATAAGTCGTAATTGGAGTAGTCAGATTTCAAATTTCAAATCTAGAATTTTTTCCCCCCTACTAATTTCCATTGTAGTGAATAGTAGGTTGGAGTCTGGGTAGAATAGTGAGTTCAACATTTTACATAGATAAACAAATTAAAGATTATTTGAGGTAGGAAAGGACATTTGAGGTAGGAAAGGACATTAACTCTAAGGATCAGAGGAAGATTAATATGAGAGTTGATGTCTCACTTGAAATTTGTAAGAAGGTGGTAAGGATTATGAGGGACAGAAATACAGATGAAGATCTGTGAAGTCATGTGTCTTTAGTTGGACATTCCTCAGTGAAAGATTTTACACACACACACAGACACACACACATACATACACACATACCCCTGAGTGATTTTTATATATCATTATATATTACATATTATTTATATATATATATATATATATATATATATATATGGATATGTGTAAGAAAGAGGGGATATGCATAGCCCCCTCTCCAGCTTATTTGATACAGTCCCAGAAAATAATCACATGTGATGAGGTATTGATATTTTTAAAATATGCTCAGTTATAACTTTATGAGGTAAGAATACCTCTTTTATTAGTGAGGAAAGAAAAAAAATAGTTAGGCAGAGCAACTAAATTATCCACTACTCTGGAGACTTTAGCAAAATCCTAGATGAATTTCAGGGTTCAGAAGTTGGAGAGATAGGAAATCAGGTGGTGTTTGAGGAGAAACCACCTATGGGTCAAACAGGAGGGTGTATCTACTCCTCCCCTAACTGTCCTAGTATTTTTAAAGGATAGCTAATCAGCAAGTAGGCAATACTCCATCTAGCAGCACACTCTAAGTGTACTCTAAATGATAGATATAATAAATGAATAAGTAGCAACTAAGGATGCAATCCCAGGCAGCAGCAAAGAGAATCAGACTAAGGTAAGTTGTAGACCGAGGGAGTACAGTGGAATGACTCAAATAGAAGAGTCCCTGTGCTCTGGGAGAAGCAAAGCCAAGTGAGCAAACCATACAGCATGAATGCGACACACAGAAAGGAGCTTTGTGAGGACTCTAAAAAAAAAAAAAAAAGAGAGAGGGAAAAAACCCCTTAAGGTAATTCCATAACAGAAATTGTGAATTATATTTCAAAGACATGTAGTCTAGATGTAAGCCTCACTATAAGTCAATGTTTCATCTCCATGTGCATATTTTTTTGGAAAAGAATACTTCACATTTGTTGGGGAATTACTTGTAACTACTCTTCTTTCTGTGCATTCTGAGTAAATAATTGTCTTTGGTATGATCTAGTTGAATCTGTTGACTGATTTTTATTTCTATTTTTTGCTTGTTTTCTTTATTTATTTTTGGTTTTCAACATTAATTTCCACAGAATTTTGAGTTCGAAAGTTTCTCCCCATCTCTTCCCTCCCCGATCTCAATATGCCTTGCATTCTGATTACTCTTTCCCTCAAGATGCCTTCTCTTCTATCACACCCCTCCCTTCCCTTATGCCCATCTTTGAGGTCCACCTTCTCTCCCTTCCTCCCTCTCTACCCATCCCCATTGAGAAGGCAAGCAATTCAATATAGACTATATATGTCTAGTTTTGCAAAAGACTTCCACAATAGTCATGTTGTGTAAGACTAACTATATTTCCCTCCATCCTATCCTGCCCCCATTTATTTTATTCTCTCTTTTGACCTTGTCCCTCTCCAGAACTGCTTATTTCTGACAACTCCCTCCTTCCATTTGGCCTCTCTTCTATCATCTCCCCATTTCACTTGTCCCCTTGTCCCCTACTTTCTTGTAGTGTAAGATAGATTTTCATACCAAATTGAGGGGGCATGTTATTCCCTCCTTAAGTCAAATTGTGGAGAGTGAGCTTCATTTTTTCTCTCTCACATCCTCTGTTTTCTCCTCCACTGAAAAAGCTTTTTCTTACCTCTTTTATGAGAGATAATGTGCCCTATTCCATTTCTATCTTTCTCTTCCCAGTATATTTGTCTCTCATTTCTTAATTTTATTTTTTTTAGATATCATCCTTTCTTATTCAACTCATCTGTGCTCTCTGTATATATATATACATATATGTAAAATGTATATATGTATGTATATGTGTGATATATTTCATATATATATAAAATATATATATATATATATTAATGTGTGTTTGTGTATAATCCCTCAAATTACCCAAATACTGAGAAATGTTTCAAGAGTTACAAATACTATCTGTCCATGTAGGAATGTAAGTAGTTCAGTGTTAGAAAGTCCCTTATGATTTCTCTTTCCTGTTTATCTTTTCATGCTTCTCTTGATTCTTGTGTTTGAAAGTCAAAATTTCTATTCAGTTCTGATCTTTTTCATCAAGATAATTGAAAGTCCCCTATTTCATTGAATGACTATGTTTTCCCTTGAAGTATTATACACAGTTTTGCTGGATAGGTGATTCTTGGTTTTAATCCTAGTTCCTTTGACTTCTGGAATATCATATACCAAGGCCTTCAATCCTTCACTGTAGCAACTGCTAGATTTTGTGTTATTATGATTGTATTTCCTTAATACTCGAATTATTTCTTTCTACTGCTTTCAATATTTTCTTCTTGACTTGGGAATTCTGAAATTTGGCTACAATATTTCTAGGAGTTTTTATTTTTGGATCACTCTCAGGAGGTGATCAATGGATTCTTCCAATATTTATTTTGTCCCCTGTTTCTAGAATATTAGGGTAGTTTTCCTTAGTAATACCATGAAAGATGATGTTTAGGTTCTTTTTATGATCAAGGCTTTCAGGTAGTCTCATAATTTTTAAATTTCCTCTCCAGGATCTAATTTTGAGGTCACTTGTTTTTTCCAATGAGATCTTTCACAGTGTCTTTTTTTTTCATTCTTTTAGTTTTGTTTTGTAATTTCTTGGTTTCTTATAAAGTCATTAGCTTCTATCTGATCCATTGTAATTTTTAAAGAACTATTTTCTCCAGTGAGTTTTGAATCTCCTTTCTCACTTGGTTAATTCTATTTTTTAAAGAATCCTTCTCCTCATTGACTTTTTAGACCTCTTTTGCCATTCTGGTTAGTATGTTTTGAAATGTGTTATTTTCTTCAACATTTTTTGGGTCTCCTTTAGGAAGCTGTTGACTTGCTTTTCATGATTTTCCTTCATTGCTCTCATTTCTATTCCCAGTTTTCCTCTACTTCTCTTATTTGATTTTCAAAATCTTTTTTGAGCTCTTCCATGGCCCGAGATCATTACATATTTATTTTGGAGGTTTTGGATGTAGAAGCCTTGACTTTGATGTCTTCCTCTAATGGATGGAGGAAAATACCTGTTCACCAAGAAAGGAACCTTCTACAGTCTTATTTTTTCCTCATTTTGGGGCCTTTTAACAGCCAGTTACTTGACTTTTCAGTCCTTTGTCAAGAGGAAAGTACACTCTGGGGCCTTTGAAGCTGACTTTGGCATGTGTGGGTTGAGCAATCTGGGAACTGCTGCTGCCAGTGGTGCCGTGAAGCCTGTTCTGGGTCCTGTCCCTGCTGCACTGCCTGGCCCACAGTGGGCTCCACCCTGCTCTGTGCCTGGTGTGATAGACCTTTCCTGTCAGCCTTCCAGGCTGTCTTGGGCTTGAAATCTCTTTCAGTCTCTCGTTTTGTGACTTCTGCTGCTAAGATTTTGTTTGTTCTTCATTGCCAAAGAAGACCATGCCATCATGATGAGAAATGATGATATGATTTGTACTTGACTTTCTTTTGAATGAGGGAGGACTGTGTAATTGTTATTAGTCTCACTTCTCTTCCAGAGCCATCTTCATTGAGTGATTTTTAAAGAGAAGCATACTGGTGGAGGCTAATAAATTATAAGATTAGGAAAGTAGGAAAGTACACCATATAATCTTTAGAACCCAGAGTAATAGCAGCTCCATGGAAAATCAATCCAGTGAATACAATTTAATGGTGTAACCAAAATTACCCCTTTATACATCTTTAAATGGAGAGTGAATGGCCTACTTATTGAAATATCCATGTGATGTAGATGGAAGGCCCACCCAGGCTTGAAATAGGTCGTTTCTGATGATGACCTCTGACAATTCTGAGATTCTTTAGATTTAGGAGACAGCATGACAGTAAGGGGCAAAATCAGCAAATCAACAAACATTTATTAAATTCCTATCTGCAAAGTTTTGCACTTTTTGTTAAACCTACTAAACTAATAAGTAAAACTATTCCTGATCTCAATAGGTTTACATATCAATATGTTATTAATAAAAGGAAACTGAAAAATCAAGCTGACTCAAAAAAACAGTTCAGTTAACTCACAATTTTACTTACCTAGTAGTCAGTCAATGGACAAGCACTTACTTTATGCCAGATAGTGTACTAATTGTTGCAGTATACAAAGCATGGCAAAAAAATAGTTTTTCTGCTCAAGAAACACACATTTTAATGGAAAAACAACATGTAAATAACTATATGTTCAGAGGATGTATACTGGGCAAATTGGAAGGAGTATCAGAGGGAATGAATTAGCATTAAGGGAGACCAGGAAGAACTTCTTTCAGCAGGTAGAATTTTAATGGAGACTAGAAGAAAGGCAGCCCAGGAAAATAGAAGGCAGGGATTTCATGGAGCCATTTGTGGCAGAGTAGATAGGCAGGAAAATGCGGAGTTGAGCGATTGAAAATCCTTTGTGGAAAATAGCAAGAGAGCATAAAGTAAATGGAGAAGAGTCAAATGTAAGAATACTGGGAAGGTAGAAAAAAGGCCAGATTACAAGAGAAATTAAAAGTCAATTCCAAAAAGACAATATTACATGATCCACAAGATAGAGGACTAGACATTTTCTCTGATCCCAATAATTTATCAATCTTCTCCAAAACAGAAATTATGGACAAAAGATTGAGTGATTTCATTTATCTTCATGTACAGGACGAATCTAAAAGAAGGTTTTAAAAATTGACTTGTACAGATTCACTTACAAAGTGCTGATTAACAAAGAATAACTTAAATGATTGAAGGAATATTCAATGCTCATGGCTCGGCTACATTAATACAATGAAATCATAATCATAAAACCAAAAGAAATGGAAATAAAGGAGGAATTGAATTTTTAGACTTCAAACTATATCGTAAAGCAGAAGCCATCAAAAGTGCCAGATATTTGGTTAAAAATATATAGAGATAGATCAATGGAACAGACTAGACAAATGAGAACCAGAAATAATAGCATACAATATCACAGGGTGGTATCAAATGGAAAACAAAGATTAACTAGGAAAAAACTTCTTATTTGATGAAACTTTTGAGAAAATGGGAAAGCACTCTGCCAGAAATTAAACTTGGATCAATACCTTACACCCTATTCCATAATACATTTTAAGTGGATATGTGACCTTAACACTTATGACACACTAAAAAATAGAAGAGAAGCACATCATATACTTCGGACAGCTAGGGGTAGCAGATAAATTATTACCCAAACAAGAGGTAAAGGCAATTACAAAAGATAAAATTGATAACTTTGATTAAATGAAACTGAAAAGCTTCTGTACAGACAAAATTAATGCCTGTAGGATAAGATGAAAAGTGTTTGGATAGAGAAAAACAAAACTATGTATCAACTTTCTCTAATAAGGGTTTAGTATCAAAGATATTTAAACATTTCTATATCTACACGGATACATACGTACATTTTATAAATTAATAGTCATCTCCCAACAAGTAACCATTCAAGAAATGTGAACGAATGGTTCTCAAAAGAAAAGTTGCATAGTACTCACAAGCACATGAAAGAATGCTACAAGTTACTAACTAATAACAAAAATGAAAATCAGGACAAGCTTTAGGTTTCACCTCACACCTGCAAATTGGCAATGAGAAAAAATAGCAATAATCTTTTTTGGAGGCTTTGTGGAAAGCTAGGCACACTAATACATTTTTGGTGTAATTGTGAAATGGCATAATCATTTTGGTAAGCAATTTGGAATTATGGAAAAAAATGTGACTAAAATGTTTATACCCTTTGAACTAGAGACCTTGTTTCTGGGCTCATGCCCCAAGGAAGCCATCAATAAGAATGGAGTCCAAAATATTTATAATAGAACTTTCTGATAACAAAGAATTGTAAAGAAAATATGTACCCACTGACTGGGGAATGACTAAACAAACTAGTGGTACATGAACATAATATAATATTATGACTTTGTAAAACAAAATATATGTATGTGATGAATACAGAAAAGCATGGAAAGATAAATGAATTGATGCATAGTGAATTAAGCTAAGCCAAGAAAACAATATACACATCTCCTTTTATTCAGATGCCTTCTGAACTTTCTTCTCCATCACCTCCATCTCACTTACTGAATGGACTTACTCCTTACCGAAACTAAGCCCTCTTCTTGTTCTAATGATCCTGTTCTATCCTGACTCCTTCAACAGATCACTCCCTCTATCATCTCTACTCTTTCACTTGTTTTCAATTTTTCTCTATGTCTCATTCCTTTCTGCTTACAAATATGTACATCTTTCTTATTCTGAGAACAAAATCCTCACTTGATCCTTTCCTTCCTACTATCATCCTGTATTTCTTCTGCACTTTGTACCTAAACTCAAAATCATCATCTACAGCAGGTGCCTCCACTTTCTTTCCTATTACTTTCTTCTTCAGTCCTTACAATCTGATTTCTCATCTCCTCATTTTACCAAAATTGCTCTCTCCAAAGTTATTAATGATCTCTTAGTTGTCAAACTCAATGACATTTTTTCCAATTCTCTTTCTCCTTGATGTCTCTGCAGTCTTTGAAATAGTTCATTACTCTCTCCTCTTTGATATTCTCTTATTTCTACATATTTGGGACAGTACTTCTCTTGGTTTTCCTCCCATCTATCTGACTGCTCTGTCTCTGTTTCCTTTACTAGATATTCCTCCAGATAGTATCCTCTAACTCTGCAGGTTCCTCAGGTTTCTGTCTTGGACCTGCCTCTTTTCTCTCTATATATTACCTCATGTGGTGATCTCATTTGCTTCCATGATTTAATTACCATATTTATGATGATAATTCTGGAATCTACCTTTCTCTCTTCTGACTTTCAATCTTAAATTTCCAACTATCTGCTAGACATCTCAAGCTGGATGTCCAGTAGACATCTTAAACACGGTATGTCCAAAACAGAACTCATTTTTCCCTCTAAACCTCCTCACCTCCTACTTTGCCTATTACTGTAGAAGGCAACCCTATCCTTCCACTCAGTCAACTCAGAACCTAGGAGTTATCCTTGATATCTCATTATTTCTTATCCTCCCTCTTCATCCAATTTGTTGGCAAGGTCTGCTTTTTTTCACCTTTAGAACATCTATCAAATAAGTCCCTTTTCCTTTTCTGACACTGCCACCAGTCTAATGTAGGCCCTCCTTTCATACCTGGATTATTGGGATAGCTGGCTTATTGGTCTATCTCAAGTCTTTCAAATTTAATCCATTCTCCATTTAGGTACAAGTGATTTTCTTGAAGTACATTTCAGATTAGGTCATCCCCCTAATCAATAAACTCCAGTTGTTTCCTATTGTTTCCACAATCAAATACAAAATGTTCAATTTAGCATTCAAATCCCTTTATAAACTAGCCCCCTCCTGCATTTATTACACCTTACCCTCCTGTGTTCACTCTTCTATCTAGTAATATCAGACTCCTTGCTGTCCACAAATAAGAGTCTGTCTCTCAGCTCCAGGATTTCCCCCCTTCCCAGAAGAGGCTCCTTCCTCCCCTTCAAGCAATGAACTGACTTCCTTTAAGTCCCAACTAAAATCCAGTCCTCTGTAGGAAACTTTTTCCAAGCCCTCTTAACATCAATTCCTTCAGTCTGTTAATTATTGCCTCTTTTTCTAGTATGTAGTTCATTTCTTGTATATTTGTTTACATTAGATTATAAGTTCCTTGAGGGCAGGATCTGTCTTTCCTTTTTTTGGTATGTTCAGTGTAAAGCACAGTGCCTGGAAGATAGTAAGCATGCAATAATGTTTGCTGATGGATTGAATGGATTACCACACATCAAACATTGTGATTATAAATGAAATTATATCTATCAAACATGATCTGAAGGAAGAGATATGAGGATAACTTGATCCTATGCCTACATGCCTATGGGAAGGTCACAGTTGTTAAACATCATGCAAGTCTTAGGACTTTTATGGTTTGGGGACTTTTTCCATTTTCAGGGTTTTTTTCATCAGTTATGATTATTTTATTACCTCTTTAAAATAATGACTAATATGGAGATACGTTTTGCATAATTACATATGTTTCATGTATACCAAACTGCTTACCATATCAAGGGGAAGGGTAAGAAGGGAGGGAGGGAGAGAATTTAGAACTTAAAAAGATTGTTAAAGTTATTTTTACATATAATTGGAAAAAATGATAAAATATTACTAAAAACAAATTAAAAATACTATTTTTATATGGGATGGCTATCTGGGATTAACAGGGGAAAAATACTTGTCACAACTATGAAAATATTTTTTTTTAAATCCCAGAAGGCATGAAAAAAATTCACTTATGAAAGCCAAAGGATTTTGTATTTTATCCTGGAGTTAATAGTGAGCCACTAGTGAGTAACAAGGAGGGAGGTGACATGGTCATACTTGAGCTTTAGGAAGATCACTTTGGTCAGTGAGTGAGGGATGGATCAGACTGGAGAGCTGAAGGGAGATCAACCAGCATGGTATTGTAATACTCCAAGTATGAGTTGATTAATCCTGAACCAAGGCTGTGAGAGGCATAGGAGACAGGCATATTGCCAATATTTTTATCTTCAGTTTTTCTAGAAACAATGATCAAAAGTACCCCATGTCCTCTCAAACAATCTTATAGTTTAACAGAAACAATCATTTTATTCTTGGATAGAAATATCCATGCCAAAAAAAATCAATGATAACTTAAGAGTAGGGTATTTATATTATCACATTTATAACTGCCAAAAAACATTTGTCCTGACTTTTCAACCTATGACAGTATCTCACAAATGATAGGCAATTATTATGCAATTCTCCACCCTACAAAACTGAGATTACTTGGATTGTTAGTGGTTTTATTCATAATCTGAAGGTCCTAGAGTTTTAAATATCATCTCTAGGGCTTCTCCATGATGAGCAGAATATTTTATCCTGTTATTCATCTGACACAAAGCAATAAACCCTTTCAATTTTCTTATGATTCTGGCAAGTTAAGCCATTCTAGGGTCATTTTAGTCATAGCCAATTACATCCTTTTATTTCAAAATGTCCATGAAGAATATGCAAACAATCAACTTAGTCCTTGTGAAGAGCAGAATGCACACATATACAAGTATCATGTATATATGTATGTTTATGAGTGCATATATACACATATAATCCATATATGCACAACATTACATTACATAACATATGCCCACCTAGTATGTGTATTTATATGAATGTATATGTATCATATTCATATGTATCTGTATATGCATGCAAATACATATATACATGCATATGAGTTTGTTCATTATCCATGTATATACACATCACCTCTATTTGGTGATACAAACATATGTAGACATATGTGGTGATACAAACATGTCTTGACATGTGGTTACATAATGCACATGAAAACATACCTGTACATGCATGTATATATGCAAAACTGTGTTTATATACAAACCAATTTTTTTCTGTGGTGGACCCCTTTGGTGATTTGGTGAAGCCTATGGAGTCTCCTCAATATAAGATTTTTAAATGCATAAAATGAAGTAAATTATATTGAAATATATTTAGCATAATGTTAAAAATGCACAGAGTTCATGTTAAGAAATATATATGTATATATAATACACATATATATTATCTGTTATTTTATTATGTACAGTTATTTGGTCATTTTAGTCTTATCTGACTCTCTGTTACCCCATTTGAGGTTTTATTGGCAAAGATATTGGAGCAGTTTTCCACTTCCTTCTCCAGGTCATTTTACAGACAGAGAAACTGAAGCAAACAGGGTGAAGTGACTTGACCAGTGTCACACAGTTAGCAAGTATCTGAGGTCAGATTTGAACTTGCAAAGATGAGTCTTCTTGACTCTAGGCTCACCATTCTATTCACTGTACCACCTAGCAGTCTCATTTTATTATTAACAGTAAAAAACAATTATATGATTCTAATCTTTTATGATGGTGTTGGATCAAAGCAGTCCAAGGACAAGTTACTATTCTGGTTTAGTCTTATTACTTAATGCCTTGCAGATGATTACACTGCAAAAATGACTATTTTTTCATTCTTGCAGTAGAAATGTAAAATGTGAGGTTATTTTTATATATCCTCATTGAAATCTTCCTTTGGGACAACTTCAATATGTCATATATGTCTTGTCATGTTTTCAACATAGTTTTAGAGACTTCTTTTAAGTCTCTAAATTTTGAAAACTTTTCATTTCATGTAGTTTAGAGATTATAAATATTTGGTATGACAATATAAACTTTAAACGTTCTTATATTTTTAAGGAGTAATGTTTGTTCAAGGTTGCTATGGGCACCCACCACCTTTGTCTGTAATATTGTTTCATGTCCAGGAGAGTTGGTTGAATCCTCAAAGGCACCCATAAGTTTGAATTTTGAGCCCTGGAGATTAGTGGTCTTTTATTCAATAAGACTAGTGAGTGAGATGTATAATTCTAACTACCTGTCCGTGTTTTTCTAGGCAAAAATTCAGTGTTAAAATGTTGCTACCTGTAGTGATACGTTGCATGGTTTCCACTACTTTGTCGCATAATCTTCATCAATCAGTACATCTACTCTGCTTAATAATAATAATGTTTCCACGATTTCTAGTGACAATAACCAGATCAAGAATTGTTATCATATACTTGTATGTTTCTGTGGACAAATGTATGAGCACCATTTGTTCAATTTTTGTTGTTGTTATATATATGCAACAAAATAAAGTTCTTAATTCACATGAATGTTGATCATGTAGTGATCCCCTCATCATGATTTTAGTCTTGAATCTTAGCCATTACTTGAACAGTGTGTTTCTGTTGTCAGACTTCACCGTTACTTTTTGCAGTGAGGCCTATGTGTTGCTAGAATATTTCTAACTTCTTATTGTGTTGTAAGGTATTGTAATTAATTCTCATTCTCCACTTTGACTAGCAAATGGTAATCTTTCTCTAGTGTCCTTGGATTGATTAAAATTGTTTCATTAAAATTGTATGGGTTTTTTTTGATACTTTATAGATTCATTGTCATCGACTACATTGCAAAACATATGTCACCTACAACTGCTATTGTGCAAGTTTTAATAACTGTCAAAGTGTTCTTCCCTTTAAAATTTAACTTCAGGATTCCAATCAATCTCTTGAGTATTCACTGCCTCAGCTTTGTTTTTGATGTTCTTATTTTCATTGAGTCTTGTGTGGAAGATATTGACAATATCTGTAAATTTCACCGTCATCCACTGGTTCAATATGATCCCTGATTTCAAGCTCATTGACTTCAGTCATTACTCTTTTTTGGGGGGAAGGTCACAAATTAAATCTTTCATGTTTATTGAAGTTGAGTGACTTTCTCATTTGTAGAAAGTTTCTATGAAATAAAGACTTCATTGTGTTTTTAGTGGAAACACACAAGCTGATATCATTATGTACAATAATTGGTTAATATAATGTGTTGTTATGATGACTTGCTTATAATGACCTTTTTGATCATTCTCATTCTTTCATTCAAAGTAAAGATTTAAGGCTAGACAGAATGAGAGTTGGTATCCATTGGTGGCATGTATAAAACAAACAAAAAAAAATTCCATGGGAACATCACACAATTAAGTCATGAGTCAAAGGTTTTGTGATAATAAAGGAGGTTAAGTATTATTAAGATATTTTTCAGTATTAAGAATTTTAATTTTTAAGATAGTTTTCAGTAGATTGTTCAATAATCACCAAAGTGATTTTGAGATGCTAATTGTCCAGTATTCTGTCTTGTGGATCACATAAAATGGAAGTTTCTCTGATTGACTTTTAATTTCTATCATAACTTTGCCTCTTCCTACTTTTTCAGTGTTAACATTTTTTTAAAACCCTCGCTTTTAAAATTTTTGAGTTAAGATCTTTCTTTTGTCCTTAGTGAATAAATAGTTTTCTCACAAATGTACATAGATACCATTAACAATTACCTAAACACAATTGGCTTATAGTGTTCTCATGATAATAAGTATACCATGCTTTAAAAAGAAAGAAAATAGAGGCATATATATATAACCCACAGAGGAAATCTGCCTTTCTTCCTTCTATTACCTTCTCTATTCCTCTGGATTCTTAACATGCCATAGGATACAGTTCATATTGTTGTATGCATTTTTGTCATCTTTTAAAAATTACTGTTTTATTATATTGAGTCTGTTAGTTGCATTCATACTATACAATTCAAAAAGGGCTTTCTGAAAATCTGGTCTGAGTGCATCCATTTCTTTTTCAAAATTATTTAACACAATAGGTTGTTGGAGCCAACATGTTGGAGTAGAAGTAGAAACACGCCTGAGCTGTGCTCCCAACCCCCTCAAAATATATGTAAAAATGACTCTAAACACATTATGGAGCAGCAGAAGCCACAAAATGACAGAGTGAAATAGATTTCCAGTCCAAGACAATCTGGAAGGCCCACAGGAAAGGTCTATTGCACCAGTGGAGCATAACCCAGCCCAGCATGGTCCCACTGGCACAAACAGAACAGGAGAAGGTTATTGGGCACTGAAACAGGCATCTGTAGCCATTTGGAAACTTCTCAACCCACAAACAACAAAGACAGCTTCAAAAGTCAGTGAGAAAGCTTTCTCACCCAGGTGAGAGAGCTTGAAATGCCCCAGCAGCACCTTCTTCTGGAACTGTTGGCCTATAGATGATGGGTGAAATTGAGTGACTGATCTGGGTTGCAGGCCTTGGTGGTGGTACTAGGGTGAGGAGGAGCACTGGAGTAGCAGAACTGGTGGTGATTGTGGAGAGGGAAACATACTTGCAGTTTCAGGGCAGAAAATAATGCTTGTTGTTGCTCACAGACCAGAGTGTAGGCCAAGAAAGGAGAAATCACATCTCCTTTGATCATAGCACTTTGGAGAAACTGAGAATTTATAGGTTACCAGAGACATCTCTGAAAACATCTGCACAAAACGCCTGAAACTTGGGGTATTCCACATTCCAATTAACAAAGAACTCAAAAGTCAAGCAATTGGCTTGGTAAATGATCAAAAAGGGGAAAAATAAGACTATAAAAGGTTATACTCTTAGGGAAAAAGTATTTTCTTACATCTCTGGGGATGAGAAATATCAAAACATACAAGAGGAAGATCAAAGCATACAACTGGAGTAAGACAGAAGGTCAAGGCTCCAAAATCCAAAGCCTCCAAGAAAAACATGAAATTATCTCATATCATAAAGAGCTCATAAAGGATTTTGAAAATCAAGTAAGAGAAATAGAAGAAAAATTAGGAAGATAAATGAGAGCAATGTAAGAAAATCATGAAAATACAGTCAACAGTTTCCTAAAGGAGACCCAAAAAATGCCGAAGAAAATATCACCTTTAAAAACAGAGTAACCAAAATGGCAAAAGAGGTCCAAAAAGTCAATGAGGAGAAGAATACCTTAAATAGAAGAATTGACCAAATGGACAAGGAGATCCAAAAGTTCCCTGAAGAAAATAACACCTTCAAAATTAGAATGGAGGAAATGGAAGCTAATGACTTTATGAGAAATCAAGAAATTATAAAACAAAACCAAAAGAATGAAAAAATAGAAGACAATGGGAAATATGTCATTGGAAAAAGCACTGACCTGGAAAATAGATCCAGGAGAGAGAACTTTAAAAATTATTGGATAACTGGAAGGTGATGATCCAAAAAAAGAGCCTAGATATCATTTTTAAAGAAATCATCAAGGAAAACTGTCTTGGAATTCTACAAACAGAGGGTGAAATAGAAATGGCAAGAATCCATCAATCACCTCCTTAAAGAGATCACAAAAGGAATACTCCTAGTCAAATTCCAGAATTCCCAGGTCAAAGAGAAAATATTACAAGCAGTTAGAAAGAAACAATTGAAGTATTGTGTAAAAACAATCAGAATAACACAGGGTATTTTTTTCAAATTTATTTATTTATTTTTAGTTTTCAACATTCACTTCACAAAATTTTGAGTTCCAAATTTTCTCCTCATCTCTACTTTACCCCACCCAAGATACCACGCATTCTGATTACTCCTTCCCTCAATTTACCCTCCCTTCTATCACACTCCTCCTTTCCCTTATCAGTATCTTCTCTCTTGTAGGGCAAGATAGATTTCTATACCCCATTACCTGTATCTTTTATTTATCAGTTGCATGTAAAAGCAATTCTCAACATTCTTTCCTAAAACTTTGAGTTCCAATTGCTCTCCCTCCTTCCCTTCCTCCTTACTGAGTAGGCAAGCAATTCAATATAGGCTATAAATGAGTGGTTTTGCAAAGACTTCCATAACAGTCATGTTGTAAAAGACTAACTATATTTCCCTCCATCCTATGCTGACCCCCATTTATTCTATTTGCTCTTTTGAGTTTGTCCTTCCCCAAAAGTGTTTACTTGTAATTACTTGCTCCTCCCATTTGCCCTCCCTTCTATCATCCCCCACATCCCACTTTTCTCCTTCTCCCCTACTTTTCTATAGGGTAAGATAGATTTTTATACCAAGTTGAATATGCATGTTATTCCCTCCTTAAGCCAAATGTGAGGAAAGTATGCTTCACTTTTCCCTCTAACCTCCCCCCTTTTTCCATCCATTGAAAAAACTTTTTGTTGACTATTTCATGAGAGAAAATTTTCCCCATTCCATTTCTCCCTTTCTCCTCCTAATATATTCCTCTCTCACCTCTAAATTTTATTTTTTTAAGGATCATCCTTTCCTATTCAACTCACCCTGTGTCCTCTGTTTATATGTATATAATCCCTCCAACTATCCGAATACTGAGAAAAGACTCAAGAGTTACAAATATGATTTTTCCATATAGGAAAGTAAACAGTTCAACTTTAATAAGTCCCTTATGATTTCTCTTTCTTGTTTACCTTTTCATGCTTCTCTTCTTTCTTGTGTTAGAAAGTCAAATTTTCTATTCAGTTCCAGTCTTTTTATCAAAAATGCTTGAAAGTGCTCTATTTCATTTAATGACCATTTTCCCCCCTGAAATATACACAGTTTTGCTGAGTGGGTGATTCTTGGTTTTAATCCTAGTTCCTTTGACTTCTGAAATATCATATTCCAAGCCTTTTAATCCCTTAATGTTGAAGTTGCCAGATCTGTGTTATCCTGATTGTATTTCCACAATACTCGAATTGTTTCCTTCTGACTGCTTGCAATTTTTGCTCTTTGAACTGGGAACTCTGGAATTTGGCTGCAATATTACTAAAAGTTTTTCTTTTTGGATCTCTCTCAGGAGGTGATCAATGGATTCTTTCAATTTGTATTTTGTCCTCTGGTTTTAGAATATCAGGGCAATTTTCCTTCATAATGTCATGAAAGATGATGTCTAGGCTCCTTTTATGATCAAGGCTTTCGGGTAGTCCCATAATTTTTAAATTGTCTCTCCTGGATCTACTTTTCAGGTTAGTTGCTTTTCCAGTGAGACCTTTCACAGTGTCTTTTTTTTCATTCTTTTAGTTTTGTTTTGTAATTTCTTGGTTTCTTATAAAGTCATTAGCTTCTATCTGATCCATTCTAATTTTTAAAGAACTGTTTTCTCCAGTGAGTTTTGAATCTCCTTTCTCATTTGGTTAATTCTGTTTTTTAAAGCATTCTTCTCCTCATTGATTTTTGGACCTCTTTTGCCATTATGGTTAATCTGTTTTTAAAGATGTTATTTTCTTCAGCATTTCTTGGGTCTCCTTTAGCAAGCTGTTGACTTGCTTTTCATGATTTTCTTGCATTGCTCTCATTTCTATTCCCAGTTTTCCTCCACCTCTCTTACTTGATTTTTAAAATCATTTTTTGAGGTCTTCCATGGCCTGAGACCACTACATATTTATTTTGGAGGTTTTGGATGTATAAGCCTTGACTTTGATATCTTCCTCTAATAGTATGCTTTGTTCTTCCTCACCTGAAAGGATGGAGGAAAATACCTGTTCACCAAGAAAGGAACCTTCTACAGTCTTATTTTTTTCCTCATTTTTGGGGCTTTTAGCAGCCAGTTACTTGACTTTTCAGTCCTTTGTCAAGAGGAAAGTACACTCTGGGGTCTTTGAAGCTGACTTTGGCATGTGTGGGTTGAGCAATCTGGGAACTGCTGCTGCCAGTGGTGCCCTGAAGCCTGTTCTGGGCCCTGTCTCTGCTGCACTGCCTGGAGCACAGTGGGCTCCACCCTGCTCTGTGCCTGGCGTGATAGACCTTTCCTGTCAGCCTTCCAGGCTGTCTTGGGCTTGAAATCTCTTTCACTCTCTCGTTTTGTGACTTCTGCTGCTAGGATTTTGTTTGTCCTTCTTTGCCAAAGAAGACCATGCCATCATGATGAGAAATAATGGCATGACTTTTACTTGACTTTCTTTTGAAAAGTACTTGACTTTCTTTTGAATGAGGGAGGGCTGTGCTAGTCATCAGTCTCACTTCTCCTCTAGAGCCATCTTTATTGAGTGCAATGGACTTTTCCTGTTGGCCTTCCAGGCTGCCTTGGACTGGAAATCTCTTTCCCTCTTTCATTTTGTCACTTCTGCTGCTCTAGAATTTCTTTAGCGTCATTTTTTTCCACGTATTTTATGAGCTTTGGGGGGAGAGCTTCTACAGGTATGTCCTTCTATTCTACCATCTTGGCTCCACCCAAATAAAATAGGATTTAGCAGTTTCTGCATTAAGGGATTGGAGGGCTTGGACTATGATCATCTAGAAGTCAAAGGAGTTAGGATTAAAATCATTAAAACCTACCCAGCAACACTGAGTATAATAATTCAGGGGAAAAAAACACCCAAAATTTCAATGAAATAAAGGATTTCTGAGCATTCCTCTTGAAAATCTGAATATAAAATTTAGCTTTCACATACAAGAATCAAGAGAAACATGAAAAGGTAAACAGGAAAGAGACACCCTAAGGGATTCATTAAAGTTCAACTGTTTACATTCCTACGTGGAAAGATGATATATGTAACTCATGAGACCTTTTTCAGTTTTAGGGTAGTTAGAGGGAATCTATCTATCTATGTGAAAATATATATACATATTCATATGTGTGCTTATGTATGTATGTGTATACTATATATTTAGGTATGTGTATGTATACATGTGTGTGTGTGTGTGTGTGTGTATATATATATATATATATATATGCATGCATGTTAATTACCATCAAAATTATTTAGAATTGTTAAAATGTAAAACATAGTCTAATGGAACAGAATAGAGATATCATAAATATATGTGTGTTTGTCTCTCTGTGTGTTTGTGTATGTGTGTGTATATATGTATGACTGCTGTTCAGCTAAGCAATAGAAAATATATGCTAATAGAAGCATTCATTAATACATGTTCTTGGCAAAACTGGATAGGAAAATGATAGAAAATATATTTATATCATGCTTTTGCATCATGTAACAAATTCCATTTTGATTTAGATATTAACATTATACAAAATTAAAACAGAAAAAGTAAATTTTATATCTCAGTTGAGGAGAGGAGTTACAATTTTACTTATTGAACAAAACATGGTACTGGGGAAGGAATGAGGATTCTGGATTCAGAGCTCTGACTTGTTTTAATTACTTGCATCACCATCTTTGGCAATTCATTTAATTTCTCTAGGTTCACACTATTTTAATTTTTTCTTCCTCTAAAAGCTACACCCCTGAGCATCCTGAACTTTCTCTACAGTCCTGTAGAAATCAAATTCAAAGACTGAAAGTACCTTCTGGCCCCATAACCTCCTCCTTTGGTTGTCTAGCTCCTCCCAGAACTTCATTTTCAGGCTAACAATTTCATCATTTTTCTCAGGGTGTATTCCTGACTCTCATACATTTTCTCTACAATGTTCCAATGTGGTACCTTTATTGATTTCCTACCTATCCCTTTTCAGATTCCTTTTATATAGTTCATTTCTGTGTTGGAAAGTAAGCTGCTTGAAGGGAGGATCAGTCCCTTCACTTCTACATCTTGTGTTTATTTGTATTCCCAGCACTTAGTCTAATGCCAAACACTGTGTTCAATAAATACTTGTTTACATACTACTTTCTCCACCTAGAAGAATGATAGAATTAGACCAGATTTCTTTGGAGGTACCTTTCAATTCTGGATATATGATCCTGTGATACTAAGAATTATGTTGTATAATACAGATTATTTCAAGTACATATAGGTATTTCATAGATTCATATATTATACATATGCATAGATATGATACATACCTCAGAATAATGAGCAAAACAGAATGAGAAAGTATTTTGTTAAAATGATCTTATCAGATACCTAATGAATAATTAAATACATAACTGTATAGTTTACAAATTTGTAAACTACATATAATTACTTGGAAAAATGGTCAAACATGCTAAAAAAGAAAGACATACACAAGGAAATAATTTTATTTACCACTATAAATCACCTTACTACTACATGCTATCTCCTACTCATTAGACTGGCACAATCAATATCAATGAGGAAATTCAAACGAGTTTTGGTTATGGAGTAGCAGGTACACTCATATAAGGCTGACAGAATCCTTTTGGACATTATTTTTCCAAAGTATTTTGAGTGATTAAAAAAAAACCCTCAGATTCAATATATTTTCTACTATAACACATTGCCTTGTTCCACTAATTGTAGCCATGGGAGGTCAATAGGAAAATAGCATATTTTTTTAAAGCAACACAGGATTGTCACAAGCCCTTTGTAATTTCCTGTATTTTCAGTCTACTATTTTCTAATTCCTATTCAATTCTAGGTCAGCTTAATGTGTTTTTTTGTAGTAGTAGTCCAACAACTATGTATTGATGTAAGAACACAGTGGTTAACCCATCTAACCACATGATGTACTCTGGGCAAAACTCATGAAAAGGAAAATAAGCCATGTGTTAATTCCTGTGTGATTTGCTGTGAATGGGAACTTCCTAGTAAAGAGAAAGGAGTCCTGATTTCAGTAATAGGATGTGAATTAAGTCTTACTTCTGCAACTTACTACCTGCTTCAGTTTTACCATCTCCAAAATGTAAAATTGGAAGTTTGATCTAGATGACCTGATAGAGCTCATTCCTTTGAATGAATATAGATATCATTTAGGAGACTTTATAGTTTTGTGGGGCTTGATGTAATCAGCACAATGTCAAACACATATAGAACATCTGGAGAACCTTATCACCCATAAGGAAGATTGCTCTCATTGAATATTCTACACAACATCCTTCATGAAAGCAAACATTTTTGCAAGTCCCTAATCATTTTTATATCTTCATGAAATACAATAAATTAAAAAGTAATAAAATTACCTTGGGAGAAGAAACACATAAAGCAAGCATCTGGAATCTAGGGACAAAGGAAAAATAAATTGCAACACATCAGGTGAAGGATTTAAATATTTATTTAGCCATTGAATCAAAATACCCCTAGCGACTCCCTGCTATATGAACCCCTGCTAGCCAGTGAGATGTAAAGATGACTAAGACAAACCCTAACTTCACGAAGGTCCCTCTATCCACAGACTCACAGGTCAGTGAGATACGGGCTGAGAGGGGAGTGGGGTGTCTCCGGGACTTGGACCCCCTTGGGAGGCAGCAGCAGTGGCAGCGGTGGCCAGAGGCTCCCGGAGCAGGTGGCCAGAGGCTCCTGGAGGAGGCAGGGGCTCCGCAGCAGCTTCATTACAAAAGGTCTCTGCATAAACCCCCTGAGGGAACTGAGACTGGGAGGCGGCCCTGCCCCCAACTGAGGACCTGATTTAATCTTATCCTGAATAGCAGCCCCACCTGCCACTGAAAGCTTTGAGACTGGGGAGCAGCACTTGAATCTCAGAGCCCCAACCACTAGCTGGGCAGATCTAGGTGGGGGTGGCCAGGAATCTCAGAAGTCAAGTAACTGGCTGGGAAAATGCCCAGAAAAGGGAAAAAAAATAAGACGATAGAAGATTACTTTCTTGATGAGCAGATGATTCCGCTATTCCACTCTGACGAAGAAAACCAATGCTTACCATCAGGTAAAGACATAGGAGTCAAGGCCTCTGTATCCCAAACATCTGAAATAGGTATCCCATGGACTCAGGCCATGGAAGAGCTCAAAAGGATTTTGAAAATCAAGTTAGAGAGGTGGAGGAGAAACTGGGAAGAAAAATGAGAGAGATGCAAGAAAAGATGCATGAAAAACAGGTCAATACCTTGATAAAGGAGACCCCAAAAAATTCTGAAGAAAATGACACCATGAAAAATAGACTAACTCAATTGGCAAAAGAGGTTCAAAAAGCCAATGCGGAGAAGAATGCTTTCCAAAGCAGAATTAGCCAAATGGAAAAAGAGGTTCAAAAGCTCTCTGAAGAAAATAGTTCTCTCAAAATTAGAATGGAACAGATGGAGGCTAATGACTTTCTGAGAAACCAAGAAATAACAAAACAAAACCAAAAGAAGGAAAAAATGGAAGAGAATGTGAAATATCTCCTTGGAAAAATAACTGGCCTGGAAAATAGATCCAGGAGAGACAATTTAAAAATTATGGGACTAGAGGGGTGGAGCCAAGATGGCAGAGTAGAAAGACTCACATATGCTAGCTCTGAACCCACAGCCCATAATTATCTATAAAAAGAACTTCCAACAAATTCTGGAACAGTGCAGCCACACAGCAATGGGGTGAAGGAGATTTCTGTTCCAGAGAGCCCTGAAAAACCGATTCCAAAGGTCCCTTGTACACCGGACAGGAGTGGAACCCAGCCCTGCCCTGGCCGCACAGCACTGAGAGGAGTGAGCAGATCCGAGCAGGCTTCAGGGACAGAATCTCCAGCAGCCGTGAAGGTTCCCTCCACCCACAGATGCACAGGTCAGTGAGAGAGACGTCTGGATGGCCTGAAAGGAGAGCAAGGTGTCTCCGGGACTCAGGCCGCCTCGGGAGGCAGCGGCAGAGGCAGGAGCAGAGGCAGCAGGTGGCCAGAGGCTGAGCAGGCATTAGCTCCACCATAGTTCCATTACAGAAGGTCTCTGCTTAAACCACCTGAGCCTGGGAGGTGGACCTGCCCCAACCTGAGCACCAGAACTTAAGCTTCCATTCAATAGCAGCCAGGCTGGCTGCCGAAAAGCCCTGAGGCTGGGGAGCAGCATTTGAATCTCAGACTCCAAGCACTAGCTGGGTGGACCTAGGCAGGGGGTGGAGAGGACTCTCAGAAGTCAAGTAACTGGCTGGGAAAATGCCCAGAAAAGGGAAAAAAAATAAGACCATAGAAGGTTATTTTCTTGGGGAACAGATGATTCCAACCTTCCTCTCTGATGAGGAAGAAAACTGCTTACCATCAGGAAAAGACATAAGAGTCAAGGCCTCTATATCCCAAACATCTGAAATAGATATCCAATGGGCTCAGGCCATGGAAGAGCTCAAAAAGGATTTTGAAAATCAAGTTAGACAAGTGCAGGAAAAACTGGGAAGAGAAATGAGAGAGATGCAAGAAACGCATGGAAAGGACGTCAATACCTTGATAAAGGAGACCCAAGGAAATGCTGAAGAAAATAACACCTTGAAAAATAGGCTAACTCATTTGGCAAAAGAGGTTCAAAAAGCCAATGCGGAGAAGAATGCCTTCAAAAGCAGAATTAGTTAAGTGGAAAAAGAGGTGCAAAAGCTCACTGAAGAAAATAGTTCTCTCAAAATCAGAATGGAACAGATAGAAGCTAATGACTTTCTGAGAAACCAAGAAATCACAAAACAAAACTAAAAGAATGAAAATATGGAAGATAATGTGAAATATCTCATGGGAAAAACAACTGACCTGGAAAATAGATCCAGGAGAGACAATTTAAAAATTATGGGACTACCTGAAAGCCATGATCAAAAAAAGAGCCTAGACATCATCCTTCATGAAATTATCAAGGAAAATTGCCCTGATATTCTAGAACCAGAGGGCAAAAT
>CM053773.1:4588469-4606121 GCA_028658325.1 Potorous gilbertii
ATCAAGGTAAATGGTGAGAGAGAAATGTAGTGGAAGGAGAGAGGGTGAAATGGAATGGGGTAAATTATCTCTCATAGAAGAGGCAAGCAGGAGACTTCTTAGTGGAGGGAAAAAGAGGAGAGCTGAGAAAAAAAAACATGAAGTTAAAGGAAGGAATAAAATGCTCAGTCATTTTGGTATGAAAACCTATATTACAATACAGGAAATTGAGGAAGAAGGAGATAAGCAGGGTTGGGGGGGGATGATGGAAGGGAGGGCAATGGGAGGAGGGAGCAATTTGAAGTCAACCCTCTTTGGGAGGGACAGGATCAAAAGAGAGAATAGAAAAAATGCGGGGCAGGATAGGAGGGAGGGAAATATAGTTAGTCTTACACAACACGACTATTATGGAAGTCATTTGCAAAACTACACAGATATGGCCTATCTTGAATTGCCTGCCCTCTCAAAGGGAATGGGTGGGGAGCGAGGGATGGGGAGAAGGTGGAACTCAAAGTTTTAGGAACAACTGTTGAGTATTGTTCTTGCTACTACGAAGAAAGAAATACAGGTAATGGGAATAGAAAGTTATCTGGCCCTACAGTACAAAAGATAAGTTGGGGACAAGAGAAGGGAGGGACGATAGAAGAGAGGGTAGATTGGTGATAGGGGAAATTAGAACGCTCGGTGTATTGGGGTGGGTGGAGGGGACAAAATGTGGAACCCAAAATTTTGTGAAAATGAATGTAAAAAGTTAAATAAATTTATATTAAAAAAAGAACAAATTGAAAATCCCCAAGGAATTGCCAAATTAAAAATACTAAAAACCAAAGGATAGATTAATAAAATTGAAATTAAGAAAACTGTTGCATTAATAAATAAAAGCAATAGTTTGTATTAGGAAAAACACAATAAATCTGATAAAGCTTTGGTCAATCTAATTAAAAAAAGAAAGAAAAAATCAAGTGACTAAAATAAAAAATGAAACAGGTGAACTCACCTCCAATGAGTAGGAAATTAAAACAATAATTAGAAATTATTTTGCCCCCTGTATACCCATAAATATGATAATCTAAATGAGATAGATAAGTATTTTAAAAAATACAAATTGCCCAGATTAACAGAAGAGGAAGTTGAATACTTCAACAACCTCATCTCAGGAAAAGATACTGAACAAGTCACCAATGAACTCCCTAGGAAAAAAGAACTCCAGGTTTGGATGGATTTACAAGTGAATTCTAGTAAAAATTTAAAGAACAGTTAATTCCAGTACTATATAGCCTATTTTTGAAAATTGGGGAAAAAGGAGTCCTCCAAAATTCTTTTTATGATACAAATATGGTTTTGATACCTAAACCAAGAAGAGACATACAGGGAAAGAAAATTATAAATCAATTTCTCTAATATAGATGCAAAAATTTTAAATAAGATTTTAGCAAAATGAATACAGCAACTTATCCCAAGAATAATACATTATGATCAGGTAGGATTCATAATCAGGAATGCAGGGCTGGTTCAATATTAGGAAAACTATTAGCATCATTGACCATATCAGCAACAATCCTAACAGAAATCACATGATTATCTCAATAGATTAAAAAAAATTTTTTTTTTTACAAAATACAAAATACAATGACTTTTGACAAAATACAACACCCATTCCTATAAAAACCACTGGAGAGTATAGGAATAAAGGGAACTTTCCAAAAAATAATAAGTAGTATCTACCTAAAACCTTCTGCAAGCATTATATGCAATGATGATAAGCTAGATGCATTTCCAATAAGATCAGGGGTGAAACAAATGTGTCCATTATCACCATTATTATTCAATATGATACCAGAAATGTTAGCTACAGTATTTAGACAAGATAAAGAAAGTGAAGGAATTAGAATAGGCAAAGAAGAAACTAAGTTGTCACTCTTTGCAGATGATATGATGATATACTTAGAAAATCCCAGAGATTCAAATATAAATCTACTTGAAACAACAAACAGCTTTGGCAAAGTTACAGATTACAAAATAAAGCCACACAAATCTTCTGCATTTCTATATAGTAGTAATAAAAACCTACAGAAGGAATAGAAAAAGAAATCCCATTTAAATCTAGAGTAGACACTATAAAATATTTGGGAGTTTACCTGCCAAAACAAACCCAGGGATTCTATGCATACAACTACAAAACACTTTTCACACACAAAGAAAGTCAGATCTAAGTAAATGGAAAAACATCAGTTGCTCGTGGGATGGCCTAGTCAATGTAATAAAAATGACAATTCTACCTAAGTTAATTTAATTATTTAGTGCCCTACAAATTAAATTGTTAGATAATTGTTTTCTAGACTTGGAAAAAATACTATCAAAATTCATCTGGATGGTCCAGAATATCAAGGGGACTAATGAAAAGAAATGCTGGGGAAGGTGTCCTAGTGCTACTAGTTCTCAAATTGTATTATAAAGCAGCAGTTTTCAAAACAACTTGATACTGGCTAAGAAACAGAAGGGTAGACAAGTGGAACAAGTGAGGTACTCAAGACACATTAGACAATGAATATAGCAATCTATTGTTTGATAAACCCAAAGACCCCAGCTTCTGGGATAAGAACTCACTGTTTAACAAAAAATTGGTGGGAAAACTGGATAAAAGTGTGGCAGAAACTAGACATAGACCAATGCCTGTCACTGTACACAAGAATAAAATCCAAATGGATACAGAATCTAGGTATAAAAATGAATAATATGGAAAAATTGGTAGAGCAAAGAACATTGTATTTATCAGATTTATGGAGAAGGGAAAAATTTTTTACTAAAGAAGAGATAGAGAGCATTATGAGATGCAAGATGGATAATTTTGATTCCATTAAACTTAAAAGTTTTTGCACAACCAAACTCAATGCACCAAAATTCAGAGGGATATAGAAAACTGGGAAAGAATTTTTATAGCTAATCTTGGGGATAAATGCCTCATTTCTAGAATATGTAGAGAACTGAGTCAAATGTAAAAAAATATGTCATTACCCAATTGATAAATGGTCAAAGAGTATGAACAGGAAATTTTCAGAGGAAGAAATTAAAGATATATATAATAATATAAAAAGTGTTCTAAATCACTTTTGATTAGAGAGATGCAAATCAAAACAACTCTGAGGTACCACATCACACCTATCAGATTGGCAAACATGATAGAACAGGAAAATGATAAATGCTGGAGAGGATGTGGGAGAGTTGGAACACTAATACATTGTTGGTGGATCTGTGAGCTGATCTAACCATTCCGGTGAGCAATTTGGAATTATGCCCAAAGGGTTACAAAAATGTACATACCCATTGACCCAGCAATATTGCTTCCAGGACTATATCCCCAAGAGATCATAAAAATGGTAAAGGGTCCCACATGTACAAAAATATTTACAGCAGCACTCTTTGTGGTAGTTAAAAACTAGAAATCAAGGGGATATCCATCAATTGAGGAATGACTGAATAAATTATGCTATATGAATGTAATTGAATACTATTGTGCTATAAGAAATGATGAACAGGATGACTTGAGAGAGGCCTGGAACATCTTATATGAACTGATGCTGAGGGAAAGGAGCAGAACCAGGAGAACTTTGTGCACAGCAAAGATCACAGTTTGTGAGAGATTTTGCTGGTAGACTTGGATCTGTGTAGCAACGCAAAGACTTAAAAAAAATTCCCAATGGTCTTCTAAAGCAAAATGCCTTCCACATCCAGAGAAAGAACTATGAAATTCAATTGCAGATTGTAGCAGATCATTTTCTTTTGTATTACGTTTTTGTTTGTTATATGACTTCTACCATTCATTATAATTCTTCTACACAGCATGACTATAGTTAAAATGTATTTAATAGGAATGTACGTACATTGTATATAAAATTGTATGCTGTCTTGAGGAGGGAGGGAGGTAGGGGAAAAAAATCTAAGTTATATGGTAGTGATTGTAGAACACTAAAAATGAATGAAATGAATATTAAAAAAAAATTGGTTCATATCATGGAAGACCGTGATGATTAAAATGGATGTTGGTGAATAATGTGGAAACATGTTTAACATGATTGTACATGTATAACCTAAATCAGATTGTTTGCTATCTTGGGCAGGGGGGAAGAGAAAGGAAGGAGGGAAAAACTGGAACTAAAAATCATACAAGAATGAATGTTGAAAACTATCTTTACATGTAAATGAAAAAATATTATTGTTTTAAAAAAATGGATGTTATACTTTATTCTATAAGGCTTGGAGAGCTATCAAATCAATCTGTAGTAATTAAACACTTACTATTGAAGGTTTTTGTTTGTTTTAGCAAGTGAGTGACATGAACAATGCAACATTTTGAGGAAATTTGGGAGGTGATAATTTATGTGCTTAGATACTGAAATTCTTATTTGTGCTCATTTAGCAAAAGTAGGCTCCTGGTCCCTGAAGACTCTGCATTATGTGAAATACAAAAGATTGGAGGTAATCCAGGGTATTATGGACCTTTCACCTACTGTTGATTGTTAAATTTTCTTTAGACCTTTCTTTTGTTCAGCCATTCAAGTAGTTTTTGAGTCTTCACGATCCCATTTGGGTTTTATTAGCAAACATAAGGTAGTGGTTTCTTATTTACTTCTCCAGCCCATTTTATAAGGAAACTGAGGCAAACAGGGTCCAATATCTTGCCCAGTGACCCAGAGTTACTGTCTGAGACTGGGTTTGAACTCAGGTCTTCCTGCTTCCAGGCTCAGTACTCTATCTGTTGAGTCATGTAGTTTCCCACTTTACACTTTAGTAGTAGGCAGACACTTCAAATCAAGGGATGCTTTATTGTTTTGTTAATTGTCTAGAATTAAGAAAGTAATGGAGAAAATGTTAATAATACAATTTAAAATTAAAAGTGGATCATGCATACTTTTTTAAAAAAGAAATAAAAAACCCCATTGTTAAACATTCATCAGAACAGTAATGAGATATTTTATAAATATGTATTTTAAAAAAAAAAACAAGTTAGATGTAAAGTGGTTTTTTCTACCCAACTACCTCCAAGACAAATGTTTTTGGTATCATCACTATAGCTTTGTTTCTTTAATGAAAAATTAAATTACTTAAAAGCATCTTAGTTTCAGGGATAGAAGGCAGGGTCTTGCAGTCTGGCCTCTGAGACCTGCTATGAGACTATGAACCACTTATTGAACCTCACTGTAGCTATGACAACTGTAAAAGCCTGTAAATTACTTAAAATTTGCTGATTTGAACTACAGAGCTTCTAAGACTGGGAGTTCATTATGCTGATGACATTATAGGTCCAGAGACAGCGACATTCCTTTGTGCTCTTCCCAACAAACACAAATATTGGTAATCTGAGAGTTCACAGGACAACCCAACACAACGAAATAAAACAAAATTCCACAATTCCAATCTTAAGAGCTAACTCAAGTCTTTCTTCTATGAAGAGTTTTTAGATTAAAGCCTTTCCAAATTACATCATCTTATTGTTGTGAACTTTTTTAGTATTTATGTATAGTATATGAACATATAGCCTCCGCCAAAGTCTTATTCTATCTTTCCCTTGTGCTGTAGTGACTATGTATGATTATGATATTTCAGGGCAGAGTTAAAACCTTAGTAGGTTTTACCAAGTTGGAAACCTCAAATTCAAGCCCATGCTAGATTGCCTGACATACAAAGATAAGCTAAGTTTTAAAAGATTTTGCCACCAAGGTAACTTCTTAGCCACTCTCGAAGGGCATCTACTAATGTGATCTTGGTTGATTGGTAAGAAGTATTCATGTCAATGAACTGAGAGATTCTAGTCATGAGAAGGTATGAATGTATCTTAACATATTTACAGAATATATACATACTTATATGAATGCATGTTTAAGTTTCTGCTGAGAATAATGCAATGCACTTATAATAGATTCTATGGCTACATACATTATACACAAATGTATGCATATGCATTGTAAGTGTGTAGTCATAAAATTATTCATTTAAAATTTCGTAAGTTTTTCTAACTCCATATTTTAGCTTTTAAAAAATAATGCCTACATTTTATTTTGTGCTGTATCCTTCAGTGTCTAGCATAACTTAGGATCCATAACTGACTTAATAAATGCTTCAATTAAATGAGTTTGGTGCTCCAGTCAACAAAAGATCCATCAAGAATAGAAATAAAACATTCCTCAAATTAGAATATAGTAAATGGGAAAATATAGATTTATAAACATTTAATTTATAAGCTTAAAGAAAATATTTATCCCGTAAAGGGAGATATAATTGTTTTGATGAATCTTTTAAAGACAAATTAACATTATTTGTAAAGCATTTCAAAATCTGAAAGCACCATGTTTATGGGGGATGAGAAAATATACCTGAACCATTGATGAGCATGACAAGATGATTCTGTCCTTTATTCTGAATTTCCATGATTTCATCAGATAGTTTATAGCAGATCCACATTTGAGTGAATCTAAATGTTAGATGTATATGTGTGATGAAAAAAGTAAGTATGGTTTTTGGATAAAACTGAGTTTAATATTATAGTTCAGGCATTTCCTAGATGGGTGAATCTCAGCAAGTCTCTTAACCTCCCTGATCCTCAATTTCCTTATCCATAAAATGAGGAGGTTAGACTCAACCTTCGAAGAGTTTTTTCTGCATAAATCTATGATGTTTTGTTCCTATTTGTTATGTACTATCTTTATCATTCTCATCCAAATATGAACAGATTACAAACAAATGCTGGGGGATCTTTTAGTTGGGAAGCACAAGTTTAAAAATGCATAATATTGAAAAATATAGGAACAAGAATGTAGAGACAAAGTATAGGAATTAGGTGAGTAAATTTTATAAAAGAAAAATACCAAATTGATTCTTATTGTAATTGTCATCTTTATCTCAATAGATGCATTAATTTCCCGGACCCTTGGGAATCAATGGGCAGCTCCTCCCCAGCTCCCCAGGCGACAGTTTCTTTACCAAAGAGGGAGTAGCAGGGAAGGCATTGTTGGATTATTGAGATTTCCTGGAAAGGTACATACATGAGACAGACATGTTATTTCCTGAAAAAGAAAGGTCTGGATAAGATCACTCCTAAATCTGTGTCCTAGTAATAGGAGTAGGAGTAGATACAGTTTTTGTCAGCACAATATCAGGTTTTAGCCTTCTCACAGAAGAGGGACTTCTCTAGAAGTATAAGATTCAGGGTTTCATAAAAAATTCATATTCAAGAACTTTGCTTATCAAACATTAGAATAAAAGGATGGCGAATTTGTTTCTGAGATTTGGGAGGATCATTGATGAGGGACTAAAGCCACAAAATGAAGAAACAAAACACTTTAACCTTATTACACACTGTTTATGAAGTATTCTGAGGTGTGGGAAGGCAATGGGAGGAAAAGGGTTTTCTAATATATTTCCTTTCTGAGGAGAGTCAAAAAACAGGATGGTGCTACAAGCCTGAAGCATTTTTGGAACTTGTACCTAGCACAGTCTCTCACATATGGTAGGAATTTAATAAATGCTAGTTGAATTAAATTCTTCCATTATCCCAACTGGTAATTTCCTAGGTTGATGACTATCAATTGCTACCCTTGGGCCAATTTAATCAACTCTACACTCACTATTGACTATATATACATATACATTATATATATACATATATGTATATGTATATATCTCATGTCATATGCACAGTTATCTTCACACTGAGTCTGGGACTGATCATTAAAATTCCCTAGCCTATGTTTGTCTGCAATTTATATGGATTTTCCTTTAATCATTTTTTAAAATCCAATTTCAAATAGATTGTTAGTTCCACAAATATAAATTAATTGCTAAAATAATTTTAGTAAATTTTTAGTAAATATTTAGTAAATAAATTTAGTAAATTTTAGTAAAAAAAACACAACAAAACTTCATTTAACATGTTACTGAACTTACATGTTCAGAAGTAGTAAAGTATATTTAAATAGTTAAATGTACTGCATTTTCCTTGGTTCAATCTAACAGAAAAGTAATTGTTTCTTTTTTTAAAAAAAAAAGTATTTGCACAACCTCTGGTAAATCTACTTTCCTTTTACAAATTACTTTGTTCATTCTTCACTTGTGCTGTATTTTTTTCAATTCATTCAGCAAATAATCATGAGTAGATTACTATTTTCATCTTTTGTTTAAGGTTAACCTCTCTACCTTCCTACCTCACCCAGCATTCTATTATTTCTGATGTTCTGTTGGAGGAACTATGCATTATTGAATGATCCATTTAAGAATATATCTCTATAGGAAGACTGAAGGATTGAAGCAAATTTCTTGTTTACTTTGGGACAAAAAATAATTTGATGATTTGATTGGACAATTTCATTTCTTCCTGAATTGTGGAAAAGATGACTATAGGAAAAAGATAAAAAACAAACAAACAAGAAATAAGGACATCACATCAATGATATGTAGTAATGAATGTGCCTATTCTGAGGTGACTGTAAACAGTAGTAGCAGAGATGTATGAGTCGTTGAATATTAATTATATCTGTGTCAAGATGTCCTCACTGGCAAATTAAAAACAACATGTATTTGTCACGTGCATTAATAAGGTATATCTGTTTCCTTAGTATCTTTGAATCTTCCCAGTTTTCCATGAACTCTGATTGATGATAATGTTCATTAAAAGATGGAAGTAATTAAGAAGGTTTCATGAGATAAATTATTAAACACAGATACAAAATTTAATAAGAAGGCATTAATTGCATATATTTTTAATACCACCTCCACTCTATTATAAGATAAAACTATCTTAATATATACTATGAATATGGGGAATATTTGAATTAAATTAAATCTGATGCCTGCTAGATTGACAATCGGGGGCCATTGGTTCAGCTCATTAAAATAAAGGCCAATGAATCCAAGGTCAGAATTCAATCTCTATATGAAAAAGCTACTTTATAAAAAGAAAAAAAACTTGGACTGTAGTCTGACCCACAATTTTAACCAGATATCCTGCAAATTCATGCCAGTGGACACAGGGGGAATTTCAAAAATGGATGTGATTACATTGGCAAAAGTTAAATTCAGTTTGGTTAATATTTAGCATATACCTGCCATGTTTAATGCTCAACTGAAGAGGTACAATAAATGTCTCCTGCCCCATATTTAGTATTTTGCAATTTATATTTACTCTCTTAGCATTAAGATCCTTAAGAAAAAAAACAAATATATATTATTTTTGTCTTTCATTATTAACATCTAACACAATATCTGATTCCACTAGGTGCTTTATAAAGGTTTATTAGTTGAATGTAAGGAACTATAGTTATGATGGTGAAACAAAGATGAAATTATATATATATGTACATCTACATCTACTTCTACGTTGTGACTGTCCCCATCATGGTTTCAATATATCTTGGGTTGGCATAAGAAAAATAAATGGAATTTTTTTGGAGTTTTACAGAACCCACAAATGATGTGTGGAGACCAGTAGACAACATAGAGCTTAGGACCAAATACTTAAGCCAAATAAACCAAGTAAAGTTCTGTAAATACCCCATGAAAGAAAAAAAATAAAAAGAATTCAGACTTCTACCGTGCTACAAAAGGAGGCACAAAATGTTTATACAGATTTTCCAGATTGTGGGAGTGCTTCATGCCTAGCCCCCGCAATGTGTAATGGATAACTGTGTATGTACATATATAGGCAGATATACTTATACACATGTGTAGTTTGTGTTGTAATAACAAATCATATACATGTATTATATAGGTATGTATACATACAATCATTCACACACATATTTTTCTCTACCCAAAAGGAGTTCACATTCTACTAATTGTAAGGGATGAATTACATATACTTTTGTTCATATTATAGAACACAAAATACATATACCTGCATGTGTATATACACATATACAATGCACACACATATACATGTTCTTTAAGGAAAAGGGAAAGACTAAAAATGTTTTACTGGCACGTTTGCTCATCTATAATTATTCCCTTTCTATTGGCTACTTCTCTTCCTCTTGCAAACATACCAACGTCTCCCTCATCTTCAAAAACTTTCACTTCATCTATCAATCCCAATAGCTATCATCCTATATTTCTTATTCCTTTTGTCATTAAACACCTTGAGAAGACTATCTAAAATTGTGACCTTCATTTTTTTTACTATCCTTCTCTTCATAACTTTTTGATGTCTGGGTACCTACCTCATCATTCAATTGAAACTGTGGTTATCTGAAGTTACTTATTGTCAAACTCAGCTGTCTGAATCTGCCTTTGTGCCCATTCCTAGATCCATGAACTGCCCAGCCTCTGATTAATGTTAATTAATTTTCCAAACTTTGCCCTCAAGATATTTCCAAGATTTTTCTATAACTTTTGCTTGTTATGCAAAACGACATACTGTGTGAAACTGTGAGACATCCCTAAGGCCTACCACCAGCACCTGGCATTCCTTCCAGTAAACCTTCATCAGTCCTATTGGATTTATTTATTACTGCAAGAAGTGGTTCTACTGTGTAATTATTCTGTCTTGCAGTTTCAACGGAGGTCCTTAAATGGGGAATTATCTTTTCCTCATAGAAGACTAGGGTCAGATAAGTTCTTTATATTTGAAGCCCATATGCTTATTTTCAGATTACTTTTTTTTTTCTGAGAATGCAGATGCCCTGTACATTCTCAACCACTAGCTTTGTCTCTGTGTTTTGGCAGAAAGGCTGTTTGTATGGGAGATTTCTGCCTTTATTCTTCAGTGAGTGGCTAGTTTTGTTCCATTATAAAGAAAGTTTTATAGTTCATGCTATAGGAGATAATGAGCTACTGGATTTTATTGAATAAAAAGGGTGATATGGTCATACTTGCATTTTTGGAAGGTCAGTTTGACACTTGAGTAGAGGATGGATTGGATGAAGGAGAGACTTGATGATGGGTGACTAATAAACAGGCTATTTGTGTGCCTAGGCCTAAGGTGATGAGGGCATGTACCAGGTCCTTGCTTTTTTAGAGGCAGAAGAGGCACAAGAGAGACTTTATGAAAGTAGAAATAATGGTGTTTACAACTCACTGTTTGACTAGGGAAATTGAAAGCGAGAAGTCAATGAAGATATCTTAGTGACAGGGGTAGATTGTGGTATCCTGGACATTAATAAGGCATTTAGCAAGAGGGAAGGGTTTTGAGGAAAAGCATAATCAGTTCAGTTTGGGACATCATGAGTATATGATTTAGTGAGAATAAGTTGCCTTGCTATAACCAATGTGATTTTGTTAAGTTACATTTTATGATGTAATATTTTGATATTTCTTTTTCGTTACTTGTTTTATGTTATTAAGAAAGGCATATTGTGTTATAGATTGATAAACATTATATCTGCATCATAAACAACTGGTAAATATATGGGACCCTCAGATAGGAGAGATCACCAACAGGAACATTTGGTAAACAACCTTTTTATTAGATTACATTATCAAGCATCACTAAAATTAATTGATAAATAAATTAGATCATCCAAATCAGAATTTGGGTATAACTAGCTAAAACCTATAGTTAAAACAATGAAAACTTACCAGAGACTCCTTGCCTTTAGGCTGACTTTTGGTTACAATGTAATCTGCTTCCTCCCTTTCCCATTATTGAGACCCAAGCATCCTCCAGTTTTTGAAGGAAGTGTTGATTGACTGATTGAAGACTGCTGACTTATGAGGCTTAGAAGGAGACATATGGCTTCAAATTAAGCATAGAGGGGGAACTTTCATTGTTATACCACTTTAAGACAAGGCATATTGGAAAGTAATAGGGAATGATGTTGGTAATTTGTTCCTGGTGGACTTGATGTGTTTTTTTTCTAATTGGTAATATAAACTTAATGTTTACATGCATTTGATTAATAAAATTTGATTGGTAGAATTGAGAAGGTATACTTAATTAGCATTTGTACTGTATTAATTACCATAAGTAATGGTAAATCAGTTTTGTGCATGACCTATATGTTACAAGAAAATCAAATATGATATGTTTAATAGGTATTTGGAGATGTGAGGCTGTAGAATAGAGGTAAGTACAAAGTTTAAATGTGGACAAGTAGATTTGAGGATAATCAGCATATGATGACAACTGAATCCCTGGGGACTGATAAGATCACCAAGTGAAATAGTTTGTAGGGATGAGAAATGAGGACAGTGCTTTGGGAGACCCCCATAGTGAACAGAAATGACTTGGATAAAGATTTATCAAAGGAGACAGCAAAGGAGTAGTTAGACTAGTATGAGGTGAACCAGTAAGAACCATATAGAGTTACAAAAATTGAAATAAAAGTGAGTATTAAGAAGTGAGTGATCAACAGTGTCAAAAGATGTTGAGAAGTCAAGAATGAGGAGAATGGAGAAGTAAGTCACGGGGTAGAGCCAAGATAATAGAGTAAAAGCAGGGATTCACTTGAGTTCTCCCCCAAACCCCTCCAAATACCTGTAAAAATTACTCAAAACAAATTCTAGAGTAATAGAACCCACAAAATGACAAAATGGAATAAATTTCCAGCCTAAGGCAAACTGGATGGTCGATAGGAAAGGTCTGTTGTATCAGGCTAAGAAAGCAGCATACTTCAGTATAGGTCATGCCAGCACAAACTTAGCCCCAGTAAGCTCAGAACAGATCTCAGGGGACTGAATCACTGGCACCTGAGGCAGTTTCCAGAATTCTCAACCTACAAATGCCAAAGACAATTCAGTAGGTCAGTGGGAAAGGGTTGTAAGACCTGGGTGAGAGATATGTGCAGTCCAGCCACAGCCACAGCATAGTCAGGCAGGGGCAGTAGCAGCAGAGGAAGCAGTGACTTCTTCCAGAGCTCTCAGCCTACAGACAGTAAGGTACTTAAATTTAACAGAAGGTACAAACAATTTATCAGGAGATTACAGGGATCTCTTTGCTGGCCCTGAGGAAGGATTCTGTTGGTTTGCCCATACTTGAATCTGGGTTGAAGTTCTGGGGCAAGGAGAGGCATTGGCATAGCATAGTGTAATGTATAAATTCATTTAGGACATTCTGACATCTCTCAGTATACCCACAATCTGACTCTAACTAATCTTATTCCTAGCTAGAAATTGAAGGACTATTTATGTCTGCTAGGGTAGAAGACTGGCCACCCCTCCCACAAATAGACATTCTTACAGAAATGCTTTCAAGGATGTTTTGAGAACATCTTCCTTCCCACCAATTACACATTTCACTGGCAAAACACCTTCTTAGTTAGAAGGGACTACTAAAGGTGGGTAGTCATGAGCCATCTTCAGGAGTCCTGCTTTGGTACAAATTTGTACCATGGGACTTTCTTGTTGGGACTCTGGAGGCTGAACCAGGACACCTCAGCTACGTGATCTAGATGTGAATAGTTCCCCGATTGGTGCTGATCAAATGTGGTAACACTGGATAACTATTAAGACGTATTGATTGCAACATACCTATTGAGACTTACTAATTGTGACAAGCCTGTTGCGATATACTGATTACCATGCGCCTGCTTAGATTTACTGATTGTGACATAACTGTTGTGATCTTCTGATTGTGATATAATTATTGATATTGACAGATTGAGACCTTTATCATCATCACCACCACCATCATCTTCACTGCTATTATTATAACTATTTTAAATAAATATTAGTATAAGGTTTCTCTGCCACACACAGAGCTTGTGGCACCAGTGGATAGGTCACCCTCTTCACATTTGTAGGACAGAAAAGAGAGCCTGTGGTCACCCACGGACTAGAGCATGGGCCAAGAGAGGAGTAAACACCTGTCCTTTGATCATACCACTTTGGAGGAACTGAAAACTTACAGGTCCCTAGATGTATCTCCGAAAACAGCTGCATACAACCCCTGAAGCTTGGGACAGTATGCCCTCTACAATAGAAGCAGAGCTGTACTTTAACAAGGAAAAAATTCAAGTAACTACTTGAGAAAATGAGCAGACAATGGGGAAAAAATCTAGACAATAGAATCTTACTTTGGTGATAGGGAAGATCAAAACATACAATAAGAAGAAGACAACAAAGTCAAAGTTCCTACATCCAAAATCTCCAAGAAAAATATGAATTGGTCTAAGGCCATAGAAGAGCTCAAAATGGATTTTGGAAATCAAGTAAATGAAGGAAAAATTGGGAAGAGAAATGTGAGTAATGCAAGAACATCTTAAAAATACATGTCAACAGCTTGCTAAAGGAGACCCTAAAAATAATGAAAAAAAAACCTGAGTTTAATCAATGAGGGTGAAAAATGCCCTTCAATGACATAGAAGGATTTAATGTATTCTTGAGAAGCCAGAGCTAAATAGAAAAACTGACTTGCACATACAATACTGAAGAGAAGCATGAAAAGGTAAAGAGGGAAGAGAAATCATAAGTGACTTATTAAAGTTGAACTGTTTACATTCCTACATGGAAAGATAACATTTGTAACTCATGAGACCTTTCTCATTATTAAAGTAGTTGGAGAGTATGTGTGTGTATATATATATATTCTAATATTTCAACTTCACATCAAAAGAACCTAATGGGATAGCAGGGAAGGGAGAAGGGAATGATTAAGGTACATATTACTGGGAATATATTCTCCAAAGAAGCGAAGAGAGCTAAATAACTTGGACTGAGTATCCAAACCAGGACTGGCATAGAAATAAGGATATATTCCTTAATGGATCCTATTGTAGTGGTATAATAGAAATAGCATTGGATTTAAAGCCAGGACACCTGGATTCAATTCCAGACTGCTTTGTGAAGACAGTCAAGTTCACTCAATGTTTGTGCATCTTAATTTCCTCATTTTGGATATGGTAATCATATCAGCACTACATATCTGAAAAGACTATTTATAGGGAAGGTATTTCTAAAACCCTGAGGCACTGTTTCAACTGAAGTTGTTAGTCAGTATACAAAAGTGAGTTAGAAACAAAGGAAGTTTTAAAGCACTTTTAACTTTTTAATACAGCTCATGACAAAAGATTCCCAGTTGTTTTGGGGGTATCTCACCTCAAGGTGAACTTGAATTGAGGATGCTATTCTCTTTACATTGCTACAATTCAGGGATAGGCATCGAAGTGCAGAAAGTTTAAAGGAGATGGGTAATCAATGCAGCAGGAAAGCATTATCAAGACACAGCATGAGAAGGCACAAGGAAGGAAAAGCAAGACTTTATCTAATTGCTATGTGTGGAAGCCATCCCCAGAGAGGAAATTTTGTTAGAAACCTCCAAATAGAAGCTTTGTTTCTTAGATTTCTGTTTACGGGCTCAGAATGAACAGACCACTCTATCTATCTATCTATCTATCTAGTTTGGGCAGCTATCATTTTCATCAATGTTAATGATAATAACTATTTGAATGCCAGTAAATAGAAAGAATAAATATTAAACTAGATAAAACATAGCTACATTATGTTATTTCCATTACGTTTATGAATAAGTAGTATTAATAAATGCATAGATAATTACTTGAAGAATATTTAATTGCAGGTGAGATTTCCCTTTTTTCTTATCCTTTTGTCCCAAAGGAGAAACATGTGAAACTTACTTTTCTTATGCCCCATTCTCATTCTTTCAACTTTAGAGTCTACTCTGACGAACATCACTCTTAATCTACATTTTTTCATAATTATTTTTATTTTAAAATCTTAGTATGTGTTTCAAAAGGAAAAAAGAAAACCTCTATAGAACAACATTTTTTAAAAAAAGAATTTAAATTCTAGCCTTCCTTTTTTTTAGGCTAGAAAGCACTTCCTCCTCAACATTTTCTATAATTCAGAAAAAGGCTTATTACATTTTTAAAAAAGTTCCAAGAAGAGCAGAGATATATCATTATTTTTTTCTCAGTCGCATATGCCAGGTGCATTCTACATTTCACTAACGGGGAAAAATAATATCATAAAAGAAATATTTACGAAAAGGGGGAGAAAAGAAAGCATTGTGTTTCCTGGTTAACTTGAATTTATTACCTTATTAAGTTCAGGTTACCAAGTGCTAGAGACCTAGACCTGCAGTCATTTGCTTGAAAATGGGTAAGTTATCAAAGAATGATACTGATGAGATGCTGACTAGGAATCACAGGGCTGTCATGTATGTGTAAGTGAACTGTATGATAGCAAGAGGAAGAAAACACATAAATATCTATTCCTACTTTTAGAAATGCTACATTTGGGAGTTATGTTTTCAATTACATGGAGAAAAACTTAACTTCCCTGAAAATTAGGAATCTGAGTCTATATGCATCCCAACTATCTCAAGTAGTTTTAGGCCTCTGTGACCCACTCTTTTTATTGTGCAGTCACAATTTGCAATTTTCTTCTGGAAAGGAGAAAAACTTGCAAATGTTAAGCACGAACACACACACACACACACACACTGCTTAATCATATTTCAATTGTGTCCAGCTCTTTGTGACCCCATTTGGAGTTTTCTTGCCAAAGATATTGAGCTAGTTTACCATTTTCTTCCCTAGTTCATTTTTACAGGGGAGATAACTGATACTAACAAGATTAAGTGACTGTCTGAGGGTCACACAGATAGTAAGTTTCTGAGACCTATTTTTAACTCACAAAGATATGACTTTCTCACTTCAGGTTTGTCAGTCTATCCATTGTGCCATCTAAAGGTCCCACTCCCTCTCTCTCTTTCCCTTCTGCCCCTCCCTTCCCCCTCTTCCTGTGTTTATGTATATACATATGTATGCATAACCCGATAACCAGTTTCTCAGTTTCCCCTTTGGGTCAAAAGGATAACAAAAAAAGGGGAAACCTCACCGACTTACTAAACATACTTAAAATTAATATCCATTCGTTTATACTACATACAATGGAAACAAATCAATATGCCTCATTTTTATCTAGATTAATATTTATGCTTTCTACTAATGAATTTAAATAGTTATTTTCATTAGCATTGATGGAATATGTATTTCATATATATCTATATTTTGTATCTCGATCCTCTCTCTGTCTCTCTCTGGGTCTCTGTATGTGTGTGTCTCTGTCTCTCTCTCCCACCTCCCCCACATCCCCCTCTCCTCCCCAACCTCCCTCCCTCCTGTGCCAACATCATACCCTTTATGTTCATTGGCTGTTATTCATTTGAGAGCTGTCTGCTTGGTCACCTCAATGGGAGTTCTACTCTGATGACTTTCTGGGGACTGGAGGCAGATATGAGTTCACAAAGGTGATGCCAGTGTAATTCAAGTTCTGTCATAGTTTTACTATTCTAGAAAGTCTTGAAGCAAAGTTCTGAAAATGGACTTTGTCTATATAAGAATCAGTCTTGAGAAAAAAAGCTGAATCTCATACTTTTGTTGGAAGTTACGTTATAAATTATTTTTGAGCCCCAGAGACTCATGAAAAATATCTTAGATGCAAAGAGATTAGAGGGAGTATGAGAGTTATCTGGTTTATTGAAATATTTTAATGTTTTTGAGGATCAAAATCTATGTCTTCATTTGTTTTAGTTGATTTAAAGTTTTTGCCCTGATTTCACACGAGTCTTTCTGTCTATGAATTTAATCACCAATGATTTAGAAATTGTCCAATGATTTGTAGGAAATTCAAGATGAGTAACGGGTAGCTCGGTGTCAACTAGACATATACATATACATATGTATAAATATATACATATACATATATATATATATATATATATAT
>CM053773.1:4606621-4643086 GCA_028658325.1 Potorous gilbertii
TTAACTCCTCCATGCCTTGGGAAGTGAATGCTGATGCTGATAATCAATGCAAATGAAAGAAGAGAAAAGGAGAGGAGAAAAAACTCACCATTGACCTTGCCTTTCACACTTAGGCCCTGATGATGTTTATCAGAGACTCAGGTCATGTCATAAGGTTTATTGAGATTTAGAACTAGGAAGGATGTTAGAGGCCAGAAAATTCAAACCCATGAATTTACAAATGAGAAAATTGAATATCAGTGAGATTATGGAACTTGCCTTAGATTACATAGCTATTAAGTGTCTGAGGCAGTATTCAAAACCAGGTCTTCTTGTCTTTATGCATCAAATATCTTAACAATATTGCTTGTTCTGTGATGTTTTCTTCCTTTTTACTTGAAGTACGTGGTATGCCACTACTGATTTGGAGAAAAAAAAACCTGTTATCTACAAAATGTCATTAATCTGAGTGGCAGGTAGCACGCTCAGCTGACCATGCACCCATCAAAGAAAGAATTCTGCCTTTGATACTTAAAAACAGAACTTGAGACTCTCAAAAAAGGACTCTCCCTTCAAAATAGCTTTTATATAGTTGCAAAGAAAAAGAGTTGATCTCAAAGATAAGTCAGGATCTAAATAATACACCCAGTCATTTATTTATCCGTTTTGGAAGCATTTGAAAGTTGGTTAATTCAGTGCCATCAAAATTTAATAGATTTCCTGATCCCTCTTCTAAAGGGTCTGTTTTCAAGAAGATGGTACATATCTCCTTTAGGAAGATGAATTCAGAAGGTAAGTGTGCTATACCAAGAATTGAATTAAATACAGCATGATATAATACGTAGAGAAGGTAAAGATTAGAAAACCAAGGTTTGAAACTCCCCTATGATATTTACCAGTTGTGTGATCCTAAGCAATAACATCTTTCTGAGCCTCAGTTTTCATTAAAAAAGGAGGTGGGGACTGAAACAATATCTATTTCCCTGAATTGTCATAATAACTTATGTGTAAATCCCTTTGCAAAGTTTAAAACACTATATAAAAATGAGTAATAATTATATTATTTATGTTCCTGTTCATTATTAAGACCAAAGGAGAAAGATTTGAATCCTACATTTTGCTTATTACAAATGTTACTTTGAGATATACTTTAACCTCTCAGACTCAATTTCCTCATCTAGCACAATGAAATTTAGAGTGGACCTGAACAATGAATCAGAGACCTAAGTTCACAAACTGTCTCTGTTATTTAATATTTGTATTAAATACACTTATTTCTAGCTTCAGTGATATAGGGACCTTCTGGTTCATTGAGACAGGGACCTTGTCTCATCTACTTTGTATGTTTCCCAGCATTCTTCAACTGTATTACATTCATAGGGGATATTTAATGAGATAATGAGGTTTTGAATTGCACTAAATATTTGAACTTCCTGTTTCAAAAAGGCTACTATGAAGACCATATCACAAAGCGCTTTGTTATCTGGATAGGCTATAGAAATATGAACTGTGAGTTAACTGTTCTGTAGAAATTCAAAGTCACACATATGTTTATTGATACATTCTAGCTGTTCTAAGGAGGAAACAATAGCTTATATTTTTTAAATAAAAGTACAATTTAGAAGCTTCATACATTTCCTAGAATCTCCACTGACTTCACATCTTACTCTTTGACCTAGAAGATGTTCTGGAAGTTTTTCTTCTATATATGTTGGATCAGAGCATGTCTAACCCCCAGTAGCGACCAAAGTCATTAATGGATGTACGAAACAAACAATCATGGCAAAAACATCCCTCAATAGGGGAAACTTGTCTTGCCTACCTAATATCTCTTATCTAAATCTACTTGCCAAAGATGCTGTTCTTTTAAATCCAATCCAGAAGGCCCATTTCCCCCTTTTCCATTCTACTCCTTAGGTGTTAGCTTGGTATCACTGCATGTATTGTTAAATCATTGAACAGTCTTTGTAAAGTACTTGGAGAGATGTCTCAGAATGATAAAGCACTGTACAAGTGGAAGAGGTTGTTGATTTTGTTGCCTGCCTTCTGCCTCCTGCCTCTGCTCTGACATGATGGAATAGCTGACTTGAAGCTGTCAGTTATCCTGCCAATCAACGTCCTTCATTTATCTGTGACTGCTTCCAGTCAGATCTGAGGATGGCAGTTACAATGGTACTCGTAAAAAAATCTCTCTGAGGTCTGACTTGTAATTGTCATTCATATTTCTTTGAGGACTCCACTGAACAAACCTATAAAAAAGAAACTCTCAGAACCACTGCAGATTTGTAGCAAATGTTTGATTACTGCATAGTGTGATGCTTTCATATAATTTCTGGTCTATTTCAGGCCCCTGTTTTTTAGGTGGGACTTCCCTTACTGGATGAAATTTTAAGTTTACTGCAAAAATTCTTAAGCAATCTTTCCTATAGTAACATTTTCTGCATCTAACACAGCATTTCTATGAGTGGCAAGAAGAGGGGGTAAGTAAAGTCTACCGATCATTTTAGACAGACCAAGTCTTAACCTCTGTTCACTTTGTCCTTCCTTCATAAAACTTCTAAAATAAATATCTCCTTGACTAATAAGTTGGACACTTAATCACATACTGCATCTCCTGCTTAGATCTGTGGAGTCTCCATTGACTCCTCCAACACTGTCCAATAACCTTGTTATTGATATGTCTGATAAATTCTTCTTTCAAAGGTCTCTCCATTCTAATCTTTGTTTTCCTGCTCCCCATAATCCAGCCCTTCATCACCTCAGTTTTAGATTATTGAAATGATCCCCCACCTGCTATCCCTGCCTCCAGTGTCTCCTTTCTATGACCAATTCTAGATAATCAATCTTCCTCAAAATAATACTGTATACATAAACTCTTGGGATCATTAATTTCAATCTTGGAAGGGAACTCGAGGCAATTAGGTTTACTCCACATAAGTAGTAAGAAGAACATACATTGGAACCTAGTTCAGACTCCAAATCCAATCCTTTATAAGCATATCTATCACTGCCTACTCCTACCTTCCACCTGAAATATACCCCACCAGAAATTGCCTTAATTATGGCTTGAAGATTAAGTCTTAATTAGCTTATATTCAAAGACCTTAATTCTCTGATTTTACCTACTTTTTTTAAAAACCTTATCTTCTACTTCTCCATATACATCTTCCCCTCCACTGAAGTTGGCTTAGTGAACCTCAAATACAGCAGATAATTTTAACTTCTCTTTGACATTGCTAAATAGTTCATAACATTTCCTGTACCATGAATATCCTCCTTCATTGATTACATATATGTGATTGTTACTACAGATGTTTTCTCCTCTCTCTCCACCGATGATCTATTCCTCATTCCAATGCCTCCTTAAAATAAGCGGTATTCCTAAGGGAGGATTTGGAGAAAATACTGTCTTCATCACCAAATAATCAAATTCTCCTCTCCCACTAATTTAGTTATGACTTCTAATTACTGGGCTATTTTATACTTTTGGTTGACTTAAATCATCCCATTGTATCAGTAAGCACCCCTACATGCACGGGGGTGGGGCCTGTTGCCATAGGTTCTTAGATCTGCATTTATGAAAGGAAAAGAAACTTTTGAGGGGCCAACAATGACTTTTATTAGTTCAACCAAATGCTTCAAGATGCCTTTTTATCTTTTACATTTCCAAAGCTACTAAGTCTCCTATCTACTTAACAAACAGAGAAAATACAGAGAAATTAAAACCAACAGACAGTGCTCTACTGCCTGAATCAAAGCAATTTTGCTATACATTTACCTACATCCCTGGGGATCAAGAGAGTTTTTACATCCAAGCAATCAGGGAGCTCTGAACATATGGCCACTCAGGGTCTCGACTAGAGAATCACAAGATCCTTCTCATAAGTGAACCCCCAAAGTAAAATACCAACCTCCCAGCATACATTATGAAGACTCGACTCCCAATTGGCTCAGTCAGTAGGCATAAAACCTACATGACTCAGCACAGCTGTAAACCATCAAGCTCAAAGGAGACAGAACCCTCAGATGCTCACAATTTATACTGAGCCTAGAAAACAATTTCAAACAAACAAGTTCTACTTTGCTTGCTTTTACATCCATTTAGTTCAATAGTATGGTGTAGTACAATAGGAGAGATCTATGTTCAAATAGAATGTTGAACCTGGAGTCAGGAAGACCTGAGTTCTAATCCTGCCTCAGGGACTTAGTAGCTATATCACCCTGTAAAATTGACTTAGTTATTCTCAGTATCAGTTTCCTCACCTGCATGTTATAAAACATGTATACTATATAAAAATATTATGTAATATTTAATGTATTATGTAATATGTAATGCATGTAAAGCATACATAATAATAAGACTTACTCCCAGGATTATCAGAATCCAGTGAGATAACATAGGTAAAGTTCTTTGCAAACATTAACATATGGAAATGATCATAAACATTATAACTGTGATTACTACTACTGCTACTATATATAGCTTCCTGTATTTACTAGGAGTGTGTGTGTGTGTGTGTGTGTGTGTGTGTGTGTGTGTGTGTGTGCGTGCTTAGCCTCTCTGAAACTCAATTTTCTCATGTATAAAATGGGGTTAATAACAACATATACAGTGTTTACCTCACAGAATTGTTAAAGGATCAAATATGGAATTATATGCTAAGTGCTTTGTAAATTTTAAGGTACTATGTTGATATAAATTTGATTAATAAAAAGAACTGCTGAGAGAGTCCTCAGTACCTGTTAGATATTAAGGAGAAAAGGACTCTTTTGACAGAAGGAGAGATGTACTTTCAGGTAGAAAATACCCTTTTAACTGTTCAAGGAGGGACACAAAGATATGTAATAACTATTTCTGAAATTGAAATTGGTATTAGGATCTTTGAAGATGGAGAGAAACAAGAATATAATTACAGCATATCCTTTGAGGAAGTCAGACATTGGGGAAAGTTGTGGCAAAAAAGATCTTGATGTCATAGATCAAACATAGCACAATAAATGTAGAGCTAGAAAGGACAGAGTGTGACCTCTCCATTGATGAGGAAACTGAGGCACATAAAGCTAAAGTGACTTGCACAATCACAACATCTTGTAAGAATCTAAGAAAGGATTTGAACTCCAGAAATCTGTGACCTTAATAAGTCCAATGTCCTATCTAAGACCCTACATCATATTTCCTTAAATGTCTTTGGTGACAAGAAGTCCTACATCTCTTTTTATATCAGTAGAAATATTTGGTATAGAGAACTATGACTGCTGGCAGACAGGAAAACCTCTAGAGGATGCCTCATTTCTGGTGTTATAATTTCCCTTTGCATACAGTTTTGTCCTTGCCAGGCCAAAAGGTAATGGAGCAATTAAGGAAGACCCATAGCCATGTGGCAGAAGTATAATAGATGTTTTAGACAGTAGCACTTAGCTTGTCTACTGGGAGCAAAAATGAATCCTATCTATTTTGGAGGAGCATGGAGAGCACCTTATTTGGAATTCTAAGTAACTGAGAATTTTGATCAATCTTTGAAGGGGGATTTTCTAATGTAAGCATTTTGTTTGCTTGACAAAGGTTTGTTTTTGCTTTCTTTGAACTTTCAATAAACAATTTATTTGCTATCAAGTTAGATGATGTAAGGAAGTTATTTTCTACTAATTTTCTAGGTGAGGACCATGGACTCAAAATACTGAGAAATGTAAAATGATAAAGATGGAACTTCATTCAGTATTAAAAGAACCACTAACCCACGAGTTATAAATATATTCAATTATTAAGCTCCTGAATGAACAGTGCTTATATAAGCATTATGATGTTGACAAATTGCTTTTGAAGGGATCAATTGTCACTTTAGTACTTGAAACTATATTTTAAAGCAGCAATCATTAAAACATTGATTCTATTTTGAAAATTAAAAAGGTATTTCAGCTCAATGAAATATACTAGGCAATGAAAAATTGGGGAGTTTGAATTCAATAATTTGGTGTTTAATAAACTATAATCCATAAAATGCCCAGGAAAGAATTGTGTTTATGTTAAGACCTGCTGAAAAAAAAAGAAAAGCAGTTTGTCAGAAATTAGGCTCATACTAACAACTTTAGACTATGTAGCAAAATGAACTTAAACCTGATATGTGAACTGAACATTAAAAATCATGACCTAAAAAAATTAGACAAGAGCAGGTCATATACCTTTTAAATCTCTGTCTAGGGAATCACATGAATTGAAAAAGCTTTTGCGTAAACAAAATGAGCACATCTAAATAAGAAAATGAGCCACCAACTTATAGAAAACATCTTTGTCAGTATCTCTGATAAAAGTTTAGTAACCAAGATATAAAGAGATGATGGCTGAATCTAAGCTGGAATGACCTGGGGAAGACTATATATATGTATATGCACACATATTTTCGTAGGTGTATACATATATACAATAAACATGCCTATTTCATGAAACAGTGGTTTGTTGTTGTCCTTCTTCAAAGAGAAACAAAATGACATCACCATGATAAAGTGAAATTTCAGTGTGTCCAACTGTGGCTGATCAGATATGAACTCAGAATGCTCTACCACAGTTTGGGCACAGATAGTCTATGTGAATATTTGGGGTGGATATCCCAAATTTGCACATCCTGGGTTTACTTTGTACTGTCTCATTTCTGCTTTGCTCAAAGAGCAGTGTCCTTCCTGATATGGGCTTGCCATGCTGAGTGGTCCCATGCCAGTGTCTCCCAAGTTGCACAGTCAAATTCAAAGTTCTTGAGAGAGACCTGGAGAGAGTCCTTGTATCAGTTCTTCTGTCCACCATATGATTGTCTGCCCCATGTGACTTCTCCATAAAATAGTCTTTTTAGCAAGAGTACATTCTGAATTTGAACAATGTGGCCAGCCCATCAGAGTTGCACTCTCTGAAGTACAGTTTGAATACTTGGCAGTTCAGCTTGAGCAGGGACTTCAGTGTCTAGTAACTTACCCTGCCAGGTGATCCTCAGAATTTTCTAAGACAGTTTAAATGGAAGCAATTCAGTTTCCTGGCATGGCACTGGTAGACTGTCCATATTTCACAAACATATAACAAGGAGGTCAACACAATGACTCTGTAGACCTTCAGTTTGGTAGTCAGTTTAATACCTCTTCTCTCCCAAGCTTTTCTTCAGAGCTTCCCGAACACTGAGTTAGCTCTGGCAATGTGTGCATCAATCTCACTGTCAATGTGTACATCCCTGGAAAACACATTACCAAGGTAAGTGATCTTATCCACCCCATTCAAAATAATTAGCAGTATGTGTTCAGGAAGACCAGTACCTTTGGTGTGATGGCTACAAAGCTCTTTTCAGGGCTCTTTCCACGTTTGGTGTCCACCTGTTCCACCTAACTCTCACCTGTGGCTCCAAGAAACTGCAGCATGTCCAGTGGCCACACTCCAATAAACCGTTTCAGCAGATGGGTCAAATCAGGCTGAGGGTAACCAAGGGTTCTCAGACCCATCGGTGAGTTAGAGGGATATCTACCCCAAGCATGTGAAAATGAAACACTACATAAAAGACAATGACATATATAGCAAGTTAGAGAGATAGAAAAGATCTGAACTATACCATTCTATGTCTCAAAGAAATTTCTAGTTTTTCATAGAGCAAAAATCTGTGACTGGGTACTTGTTCTTCTACTTTTATATCTCTAAGAGGGCTAGAATAATATCTATTTTATTCACTTAAGTAATTTGTGTTCTGGATATCTGATTCTCTTTGGGGTTTTAGGATAAAAGTCACTTTCCCTGATTGTTCTTGATCAGAAATAGTATTTTTTTTGTATTTGTTATTTATTTTTTCCAAAATTACAGGTAATCAACATTTTTTAACATTTATTTTAAAATGTGAGCTCCCAATTCTCTCCCTTCATCCCTCCTCACCCTAACCCATTGACAAGGCAAGCAATTCCTTATAGGTTACATGTGTGCAGTTATGCAAAACATATCTATAATTGTCATGTTGTGAAAAAAACAGATAAAAAATGAAGTAAAGAAAAAATTACTTCAATCTATATTCAGATACCATCAGTTCTTCCCCTAGGGGTGGATAGAATTTTTCCTCTAAGTCCTTTGGAGTTGTCATGGATCATTGTATTGCTGAAAAGAGTTAAGTCATTCACAGCCAATCATTCTAAAATATTGCTGTCACTTTGTACCCATTACATTTCATTTTGCATCAAGCCATGTAAGTTTTCTAGGTTTTTCTGAGAGCATCTCGCTCATCATTTCTTACAGTAGAATCATTCCCTCTATTTCCAATTCTTTGCCTGCAGAAAAGAACTGCTATAAATATTTTTGTATATATAAGATCTTTCCCCTTTTTTATGATCTCTTTTGGCATACAGACCTACTAGTGGCATTGCTACATCAAAAGGCACACATGGTTTCATAGTCCTTCAGTCACAGTATCAAATTGTTCTATAGAATGGTTTAATCAATTCACAACTCTGAAAAATGTACATTAAAGTCTTATTTTTCCCACTTTTCCTTCAACATTTGTCATTTACCTTTTTTGTCCCATTGTCTAATCTAATAGGTATGAGGTAGCACTTCAGAATTGTTTTAACTTGCTTTTCTCCAATCAGTAGTGAGTTAGAGTATTTCTTCATATGGTTATAGATAGTTTTAATTACTTGATCTGAAAACTGATTATATCTTTTGATCACTTATCAGTTGGGGAATGACTCTTATTTTTGTAAATTAGTCACACTTCTCTATATGGTAGAGAAATGAGACCTTTATCAGAGAAGTTTGCTTCATTTTTTCAAATCACTATTGCTAACTGTATTTCCCCATATCTTATTATTGTACCCCCATTTATTCTATTTTCTCTCTTCTTTTACCCTGTCCCTCCTCAAAAGTGTTTTGCTTCTGATCACCACTTTCCCCATATTGTCCTCCCTCCTATTATCCCCCTCCCTTCTCTTATCCCTTTCTCCTATTTTCCTATAGGGTAAGATAGATTTCTATACCCCATTTCCTGTTTATCTTATTTCTGAATTACATGTAAAAGAATGTTTAACACTAATTTTTATAACTTTGGTTTCCAAATTCTCATCCTTCCTCCCTCTATACCCATCCTCAATGAGAAAGCAAGCAATTCAGTATAGGTTATATAAGTGCAGTCATGAAAAACATTTCCAGGATAGTTGTGTTGTTTCCTTTCACCCTAACCCTCCTCAAAAGTGTTTGCTTCTGATTGTCCCCTCCCCCAATCTACCCTTCCTTGTATGAGTCCCTCTTTAACCCCTACCCCCACTTTCCTGTTGGGTAAGATATATTTCCCTACCCAATTGAGTGTGAATATTATTCTTTTTATGCCAAATCTGGTGAGAATAGGGATCACTCATTCCCTTTCACCTTCCCCCTCTTCCCCTCCACTGTATAAGCTTTATCTTGTCTCTCTTATTTGAGATAATTTACCCCATTCTACTTCTCCTTTTCTACTCTCAGTACATTACTCTCTCACTCCTTATTTTAATTTTATTTGTTTAAATACTATTTCTTCATATTCAATTCACCCTGTACCTTCTGTATATATTTCCTTCAACTATACTATATATAATGAGAAAGGTATCCTGAATTACAAATACTGTTTTTCCATGTAGGAATGTAAACAGTTCAACTTTAATAAGTACCTTATGAGTTCTCTTTCCTTTATATCTCCTCATGCTTCTCTTGAGTCTCCTATTTGAAAGTCATGTTTTCTATTTTGCCCTGTTTTTTTTTCTCAAGAATGTATTAAATTCCTCTATGTCATTGAATATAAATTCCCCCTCCCCATTGATTATACTCAGTTTTGCTGGGTACTTGGTTTTAATCCTAGCTTCTTTGACCTCCAGAATGTCATGTGCCAAGCCCTCGAATTCCTCAATGTTAAATCTTGTGTTACCCTGATTGTGTTTCTACAATATTTGAATTATTACTTTCTGGCTGCTTGCAATATTTTTTTCCTTGACCTGGGAATTCTGAAATTTGGTTATAATATTCCTGAGAGTTTTTATTTTGGGATCTCTTTCAGGAGATGATAAGTAGATTCTTTTAATTTCTATTTTAGTCTCTGGTTCTAGAATACCAAGACAGTTTTACTTGATGGTTTCTTGAAAGATGATGTCTAGTCTTTTTTTTGAATCATGATCTTTCAGTAAACTAATTTTGAAACTGGATTTTTTATTTTTAAATTTTCTCTCCTGGATCTATTTTCCATGTCAGTTGTTTTTCCAATGAAGTATTTCACATTGTCTTCCTTTTTTTCACTCTTTTGACTCTGTTTAATAATTTCTTGGTTTATCATAGAGTCATTAGCTTCCATTTGCTCCATTCTAATTTTTAAGGTATTATTTATTAGCATTTAGGACTTCTTTTCCATTTGGCTAATTCTGCTTTTTAAGGAATTCTACTCTTCATTGGCTTTTTTTGGACCTCTTTTACCATTTTTGCTACTTTTTAAGGTGTTACTTTCTTTAGCATTTTTGGGGTCTCCTTTAGCAAGCTGTTGACTCATTTTTCATGATTTTTTTCCCTGACTTTCAATTATTTTCACAGTTTTCCCCCTTCTTCTCTTACTTGATTTTCAAAATCATTTTGAGGTCTTCCATGTTTTTTGACCAATTCATATTTCTTTTTCCTAGAGGCTTTGGATGTAGGAGCTTTGACTTTGTTGTCTTCTTCTGATTGTATGTTTTGATCTTTCTTGTTGCTAAATTAAGATTCTATCGTCTGAGTTTTTTTCAGTTGTCTGTTCATTTTCTCTGTCTGTTTCTTGACTTTTTAACTCTTTGTTAAGTTAGGGCTTTTGTCATTGCTACCTTCTCGTAAATTTGGCACAAGTGAACTACTCTGTATATTGATTTCTTTAGATACCATGGGCCATCCATTGCTTATCCCTTGGCCTCACAACATGATCAATCTATTATTTTTCCTCTGTTCACATTTCTTTGATTACATTCTTTACCTGACATCTTCTTTAGATTTTTTTTCATTTGTACTATATTGGCACCTATTCAAATGTAGTACATACATTTTCATTGACTTCTGAATTGTTGTCAACTCTTCAGAGATTTGAGTGTTTCTTATTTCAGAGTCATGCAGCAACACTATAAAAATACTGATATTAACAATATGGGCCTTCATTTCAGGGAGAAGATTGGGGTCCTTAAAATAACTTTGACATTCTTAAAACTTAAGATTGAAAAGATTTATACAATAAATTCAAAATGGAGATGCAGCAAGAATATTAAAAGGGATACTCTGAGAAAACTAAAGGGATGATCAGATACCTCTCACCATTATGTAAAGGAAAATTTCTTAACCAAGCCTTAACAAAAGACATCACTAAAGTTAAGTAGATCATTTAAGTTAAATAAAAATGAAAAGTTTTTGCATGAGCAAGATGTGTGCAACTAGGACTATAAGAAAATGGTCACATGGGAAAAAGTCTTTGCATCAGTTATCTTTGTGCTCAATATTTATATCTATGTAGCTATATGTCTATATGTTATATATCTTTGCAGTACTCAAAAGAATTGCAAACTATCAATAACCATATGAAAATTGCTGCAAATTACTAATGAGAAAAGCAATGGAAATCAAAACAACTCAGGCTTTACTGCAAATCCAGAAAATTGTCAGTGAGAAAAGATAGAAATATGTGAATGTTGGGGGGATCACAGAATAACAGAAATATACTGAACTGTTGAGGAATGAATAAGTTCAACCATTTCAAAAAACAATTTCAAATTATGCTAAGAAAGTGAATAATATTTTTTGAATAACATGTTTATATCTTTCAAGATGAGCTAGACAGTATGCAGTAAATAGCACTCTGAACATGGAATTAAGAAGACCTGGGTCAATTCATGCTTAGATAGTTACATGTAGCTAGGTCCAAATCACTTAACCTCTATCTACCTCAGTTTCTTCACCAGGTGAATGATATTATGAGGACAATACTAGCATCCCAGGCTTCTTGAGAAATTAAGATGAGATAATATTTATAAAGCACTTTGCAAACTCACTGAAAGCTATCTATAAATGCTAAGCTGCTGCTGTCATTACTACTATAGATAATGTATTTGTATTTGTATAATTAATTGTATTATACAGATTATGTGGTAGTTTGTTTGTTTGTTTTTTTGGTTTTGTTTGCCACTCTTCCCTCACCCCCCTTCTTTAAAAAATCTTTGTAATGAAGGATAATTTCCTGAGGGTAGAAATGGGTACTTCTTCAGAAATGAAAGTGATATTAGAACAAAATATAACAATTAAAATAAAATTTAAAATACACATGCTCCTAAGTAATTTTAAAACGAAGAGAAGATGAGTCATTTACTCAGTGTACCTCAATTCTTTTCTCCAGTACTGTTTGGAAGTAGCTTCCTGATATTTCTTTTCCTCTGAGTAGCTACCTGGAAATTAATGTGTGTGGGAATATGGCCATGAAATACACTTTGGCAGCTGTGGGGAGAAGACTATGAGTTGCAGAGTTAATCCATAAAGTAGAATATTAAATTACAGGTAGAGTCAACTGTACATAGATCATTGCATTTATATATGAAAAGGCCATGATTTAGATGAATCAAATACTATCACTTGCTTTAGACATGTCAAATTGCTTCATTAGTATCTTAGGTCCTTTCCTTCCCCTCTCATAAAAATTGAGGTAATTCATCATTGCCATTATAGGAAAAAAGATCAATAAAAACAAAAAAAGAGTATTACATAGAGACAGTGTAATTACGATGATTTAAAATGCAGTCATTTAATTACCTATTTCCTAATTTAATGAATTAAACATATTAGTTTGGTAAATTCTTCTTGAGAAAATCAATTATTACAAATTAAATATAAATATATAACCAGTCAATATGTGAAAAAAATTCTCCAGTTATACAAACAACTTTTCAGTTCAAAATTTTTACAAGACATTAATTAGAGAGATATTTTGAAATTGTCAATTAAATCACTCATTGATTTAAAACTAGGTTATCCAGCTTAAAGATCATGTAGTACAACTCTTATTTTACAAATGAGGCAATTAAAGCCTGGACTTTTCAAGTGACTTGCACATGGCAACATAAATACTATATAGATTCAATCTCAGATACTATTTCTTCAAATTCAATGCTCTTTACAGTAGAAATTTTAAGTCTAGAGATATCTCCTGGGATAAAATACAAACTTCAATTTTGGGCTTTAATTCTTTTAACAACATGACAGAAACCTACGTTTCCTGGATTACCAAATATTACTTGCCTGAGTGTACTCTACAGCCTAGTCAAAATGATCTAACTTGCTGTGGCTTACATGTGACATTCCATCTCCTATCTCAAGACTTTTTGCAATAACTGTGCATCATGCATATAATGTGTTCTCTTTTTACCTCAACTCTAAGAAACCCTTATTTCTTCAAAATTCACCTTAATACTACTTTCTAAACTACTCAAAGTCTTCCATACTGTCTCCAACTGTAAGTGCATACCTCCCTAAAATACCTCCTATATTTAGATTGTAATTGTTCTCTGTTGTCATTTAGTTTTGTTAATCATGTCCAACTCTTCCAGATCCCATTTGAGGTTTTCTTGGCAAAAATACAGGAGTTGTTTGCCATTTCCTTCTCCAGCTCATTTTACAAATAAGAAACTGAGGCAACAGGATTAAATGACTTGCCCAGAAAAACACAGTTAGGAAGTGTATGAGGCCAGATTTGAATTCAGGTCTTCCTGACACTAGCACTAGTTCTGTATCCACAGAGACACCTAACTGCCCTCAAACTTTTACCTGTATATCTGTAAATGAACATTATCTCCCTTAATAGAATTTAAGCTCCTCAATGCAATGACCATTTCATGCTTGTCTTTGTATCTCTAGCACATACCAAAGTGCCTGATACTTAACAAACACTTAATAAATGTTTTATACTTATAAATGCATTGACAGAAATCTTTTATCAGAATGAGATTTGGAGTATATTTAACTACACCTTAAACTTCTGAAATCAAGTAGAATAATTTCTTGCCAAGATGTAATGGCTACCTTGATAGATGTTAAATTGTGAGAATTTTTGAATTAAATATATCTTACTTATTTCATTAAATATTTCCCAAATACATGGAAAATTTTCAAAAAAATTTCTTGGCATTTAAAAATTATTTTAAATTGAAATACCAGAACACAAATAAAGAATAGAGAAAAGAACAAAAATATATCATAAAAGTAAATATTGGAACTTAAATACAAAGTTAAAACAAGCATGTCATATGCATAGCAAAATATGAGAGGATTCAAATTATATAACCATTAACTTTCACTTCAAGAAAGTATTCTAATTTTCAATGGATCAATTTCTTCTTTAAGATTCTGTATTTCCTTTACTGATTGGTTGACTTTCCATTCATAACCTTCTTGTTTTTTGTTTTTGTTATTTTTTAGTTTTCCTCCATCTCTGTCATTTGCTTTTTAAACTCTTTTTAAAGATCTTCTAAGAATTCTTTCTGGACAAGTGATCATTTGATATTACTCTTTAGGTTTCTTTAGTTCAATATCCTCACTCTGAAGATGAGCCTTGATCATCTCTATTCCCATAATATTACTTTATGGTTGGATTTTTTCACCCTTGCCTGTGCATTTTTGTGGTGATAAATTGGTTTTTGTAGTCATCTCTCCTTTTCTCATGCACTTCCCCTCCTATTTCCATGTTGGGTAAGACAATTTCCAATTATGTATGTGTGTGTGTGTGTGTACATATATATATATATATATATATATATATATATATATATATATATATATATATATATATATAAAATTACCCTTTCTTCCTCTTCTTTCCTTCTCCCAGGACATTTAACTTTCTAACTTTTTAGAAAACTTATTTCCAAAACATTTGATTCATCTTTGCAGCCTCTTTCTGTTTAAATTCCTTCTCACTGACCAAATAATGTTAAAATACATGGAAGATATATTTCTCATCTTCCCATATAGAAACCTCAACCGTTTCCCCTTATGAGTGTTTTATGGTTTCCCTTTTAGGTTTACCTTTGTTTGCTTCTTTTGAGTATTGTATTTGAAGTCAAATTTTCTATTTAGCTCTGTATTTTTTTCATCAGGAATACTTAAATGTCCTTTATTTCATCAAAATCCATTTTTTTTCACTTGAAAGATTATGCTCAGTTTTGGTGGATAGGTTATTCTTCATTGCAGTTCCAGATATTTTGTCTTCCAGAATATTATTTTACAAGCTCTGAACTTTTTTTAAAGTGGTAGCTGCTAAATCTTGAGAGTGACTTGATGATATCTAAATGATTACTTTCTTCCTGCTCAAAATAATTTCTTTGGACTAGGGAAATCTCAGATTTGGCTAAAGTAATTCTTGAAATGTATTTTGAAATCTCATATGACCATTGAGGGATTCTTTCAATTTTTCTTTACCCACTGGTTCCAGAATATTAGGGCAGTTTTCCTTTCTTGAAAAATTATGTCTAGGCTTTTTATTTGACGATGTTTTTCAATTAAGTCCAATAATTCTTAATGTATCTTTTCTGTATCTATTTTCCAACCCACTTCTTTTTCTGGTGACATAGTTCACATTTTCTTCTTTTTTAATATTTTGACTTTCTTTTATTGTATCTTGATGTCTTATGGAGTCATTAGTGTCCATTTACTCACTTCTAATTTTAAGGAATTATTTTATTCAGTGAGATTTTGTACCTCCTTTTCATTTTGCCAGTGCTTCCTTTTAAGGAGTTATTTTGATCAGTGATTTTTTGCCTCTTTTTCCATTTCATCAATTCTGTTTTTAAGTTATTATTTTCTTTAGTATTTTCATGCCTCTTTAACCAAACTGTTAATTTTCTTTTCATGATTTTCTTCCTTTGCTATCATTTCTTTATTTACATTTTACTATACAACTCATTTCATTTTGAAAAAAATGCTTTTGCAGGAATTTTTGTTGGATTTGTATCCAATTTACATTTTTTTCCTTTGAGGACTTTGCTTGTAGTTGTTTTCTGAGTTTGTGTCTCACTCTTCCCTAACATCACAGTAGTTTTTTTTTATGATCAGGTTCTTTTTTTGTTGTCATTTGTTCATATTTCCATCCTATTACTTCATTTTAGATTTGGCAATGGATTTTTCCAACAGCATCTGGTGTTGCATCTAGTACTAGCACAGAGTTCTTTTATAATCTTTTTTTCTCAGCAGTTGTCAAGTCTACTTACATTGCTGACTTGAGAGCTCCTGATATTTTTGCTACTTCATTTGCCACCACCTACTCCAATCACTGGTATTGCATCCATTGGGATCCAGGCCAACCTCCACTCCCCATGTCACAGATCTCTCCTTTCAACTTCTTGCATTATTTTGAGCTGGAAAAAGGGCTCAGCCTTACCTTTTATTTACTCTACCACTCCAGAATTCAATTTGTGTCATCATTTTAAAGGCCATTGGAGGAAAATATTGGGATAGGTCACCTTATTGCTTCTACTCTGCCATCCTGCCTACTCCTTCAGAATTCTGAAGGATCTCTAGAACTTTTTTAACCTCTATTGGGTGTCCCACATTCCATACTCTGTTAGGTAGATGACTACATTTTGCTTCATTATATTGAGGATTGGAAATTTGGTCTATCTATTTGTCTTACTGCTACTGGAGGAGTACTAACCTTGATAATGCAATAATTCATGTATGGCTGTATGGGGAGAAGATACTACTTTTCTTTTATTCTCTACATTGCAGCTAGGCAAAGACTACTGTACAAGTGTAAATATAAAGGGGCATTATGTCCTTGCTTGCTTGACCTCTCAAATAGTCTGGACACACTATTATAATTCCTTTCTTATTCAAGTTCCCTAAATGATATATCTCATTTTGTCATTTTCAACAGACTTTTATTATATTAGTGGGCCCATCTTCCTTTTTGTAATTTGTCTATCTTCAGCTACTTAAACATAGAGTTAAAGGTCCTTAGAATCAGAATGACCTTCTCTTTCTCCTCTGGCTTTTTCCCCATGCTTCTTGATGAAGCTCAGTTCCTGTTGTTGGTTTCCTAGTGCCTACAAATACACATATGTATGTATGCATGTATATATACACACACATACAAATATACATATACATACATATGCACATGCATGCATATTTGTGTGTATGTATGTATAAAAGAATATGAGTTTAAATTCTGATTTTGATTCTTACTACATGTAACTTTGGCTCACTTAATGTTCCTAAGTCTCAGTATTTTCAACTGAAAAATGGGAACATTGGACTAGTTGACCTCCAAAGTACTGTACATAAAATCCTATACTATGCTCTATTTTCCTATCTGGGAGGTATGCTTAGTAAAAATTCAATTTCTAGTCTAGTAAACTTTTGCTAGTTTTTATTTTTCTCTAAAACAGGATAGCTTTGAAGATATACATCAGGGCACTGCTGCACTAATTACTGACCAATTAAGTTTTTAACATTGTGATCTCTTGTCCTGATAATTTTTCACCTCTTATCAGGAAGAGTAATACAATACCTTTTCCTGATCAACAATAAAATCACCTGGCCACTCTCCCTAAGGAGAAACAGTTGGAGGGAGGGAGTTTGGTTCTTAGCCCATCAGAAATTCTGTTTACCTTAAGGAACTGTATCCTTTGCCTAACCTATTTTATTCTTATTACTGGAGAAGTCAAGGTACATATTCCATCATTACAGATATGTTATCTTCCCACTGTAAGTGATTACAGAATTAGCTAACACAGAGGCAGATTAATTAACTTTACTTCAGGAGGCTAGAGCAGGCTATTGGAGTTTTGACTCAAGGTACTGTAATGTATAAGTCGCAGGCAGCACTTATCAACTCACATTCACATAAAAATATGTCTTTGAGGGCAATATATTGACCTAGAAAATAAAAAATTGGAATCACTAAATTTTATTTTTTTAATTTATCTTGTTAAATATTTCCTAGTTATATTTTAATCTACCTCTAGCTTCACTTGGGAGCAGGGCCTGAGTTTGACACTTAGGATATACTTTGTCAGCCCACTGGAAAAAAAAAACAACTGAGTTTATCAATACATGGTAAGAACAATTAACAAAAATAGGAACCTACTAGATGCTATCAAAAATGTCTTGCTTCCTCCTCTCCCAGATGTGATACCTTCCCATCGTTGACACCAAAGTATACTGTAGTGTTTGTCTCCCTGGAGGAAATAGCAGTGTCCCAAGGTCTCTCCATGAGATTTCTTCCTTCCCATTCCCCTGTTTGAAATTGTCTTCAAACTTGTTCTAAAATTATTTTCCTGGTACTGAAGCAGGAAGTAGTTTATTGTATTTGTCCCAGACCCTAGAAATGATAGTTAAAAGCCTATATTTCAATGAAGTATCTGCAGTTGCTACTGTTGCTCCTGCTGTTGCTGCTGCTGGTGAGGGTGGTGGTAATCTGAGGAGATATTTGTTTGCAACACCACAAATATGAATTTTTATATGTACCATAACTAGGAATCATAGCACCTGGGGACAAATTATTTAAGCCAGAATAGGAGTGAGTGTCAGCAGGTGACTTTCTAAGTGGTAAACATTCCTGAATACATCTGGAGACAGTAGGTAGGTGAATGTAGTCATGAGAACTATATAGTTTCAGGGACTTATAGGCCAGGGTGTTGCTAAAGGGTCTATTCTAGCCATCAATGTATTGCCTACTAATCCATTCATCATATGTAAGATACCCCAACATATGAATTAATAAATTAATTAAGATCTTCAAGTGAATTTTATTCTATTTACTTTTTAGTGATATGTAGTGCAGAATGGCTCAGGAGAGTTGACTTCAGTTAGAAAATCAGGGAATGAAGAAACCTCCTGGTACTTTTTAATCTTTCCTTTTTCCTAATGTACCTTATGGACCCTTGATTGGAGAGATTATTTTGTAGGCTCTGGGACATGGAAGGATGAGTGCTTCATTGAGTCCACAGAAGTAAATAAGAGCAGGCACTTTTTGAGAACAAGGATGGAACATTCTCAAGTTACGCATGAATCAGTCTCTCCCATCTCCATTCATCTTTTCCTTTTCCTTTTCCCTTCTTTTCCCTGACCTAGCATTCAGACGCTTAACTTTAAACGGTAGAAAGGGCAACTAGAGGAGGAAAAAGTTTCACTGATCAAATATGTTTGTTGGGGGTAGTACAACAACAGCAGCAAAACCAGTACATATAAAACAAGTTGTCTTCCCCACTAATCCAATTATCCTGCCTGGATCCAAGGTTTTCTAAGGGGTTGTGAGGTATTAGGATAGTCCATTTTTTTGGAGTGGGGCAAGTGGAGGTTTTTCACTTTCAGGAAAGGAACCTGGGAAAGGAAAGCATAGTTATCACTATATCTTACTGTGGCAGATAGGGGAAGAGGGTAGGACCTGAGTGAGAGAGTAAAATAGTTAGGTGTCTGGTGGTGGGAAGCATGAGGGCTTGGAGAATGGAAAATATTTCCAAAGGTCATATAATTGAACTTACCTGATGCCAGGACCATGGGAGAAGAAGAAAGGATAGGGCTACTGTTCACCTGAAAAGGCTTTGAAAGAAATTTTGGTTTAGAAAAAGGGAATTACCTGAAACTAGGAGCTCAGCATCTAGAATTATAGTCTTTTTTTAATAAGTATTATTGGTTTTGGCTCTTTTTCTATTTGTCCCTAGGAAATTGTACTTTTTAGTTTATTCCTGAATTCTTCATATCTTTAGATCCCTTGAGGAGGGGCCAATCCTTCCCCCAAAAGAAAAAAGTTGCTTCATTTTCATTTTAAAACCATTGGAGGAAATAGCTTGATCAATAAATAGCTTTTTTTTTGAAGAAAACATCAACAATCAATTGACAGCATCTGAAGTCTTCCATGTAGTCCCTGAAGGGTTTAAGGAAATCACTCTTAGTCTTGAACAAAATGCATTGCCCTGAAATTAAGTGATCCTCCCTTCTGTTTTTCAGTTTATAGACCCCATAAAATGTAACCAGGATGGAGGATACAGTGTGTGTTCCTGTGGGGTGGGGGTGGGGGTTGTAACAAGGGACCAGTGACAAGGGTGTAGGCCCAGGGCACCTACATATGAAGGGCAATTCTTCCTTCACTATATACATGCCTTGCATCTTAAAATACTCCATCCAGCTGCCTTGTGCAACACAAACTGGTCCCAGCACCCAGTCCTGGATTGTCAGGGTTTTGTTACCATGATGCCCCTTTCCTGTGATTGACTTTCCTTCCAAGTTGCTGTAGGAGTAAATTCAGGTTTCTATGAGGGCTAGGGCATACCTGCTTCTGATATGATTGCACTTTGGCTCATATTACCTTCTGTGGTGGCTAGCACATTCTTCCTGCTCCCTATCACCCAAACTCTTTTTTTGCTCTAAGTGAAAGAATTCCTAGTTAAATGTCTGGAGAAGTGTAAATGCTTTCCATCAATCTGAGGAGAGATGGTGTTTATCTTGCGCATTGATTTTGGAAGACCTGAGCAGGAAAGGAAAATGGGAAATTTAAGCAGCTTTTTTAGATCCTCCTGTCTCAACAACTCGTAGCAAAGTTTTAAAGAAGTATTTCTGCAGTGTTACATATTTCTTGAACTGGAGGCAGATCTGTGTCTGAATGCTGCTTCCTTTTTCTTATTAAACAGAGATACATGACGTTGCTTTCCTCCATTAGCAGAAAAACAACAAAATCAAATGTCAACTGCCTCTTTCAAGTATACTAATACATTATAAACAACCTGATGTTCCCCTCAGAGATTTTTTAATAGGGCTCTTCACAGAGTGAAGTTAGTATTAGTTGGTTATTTCAGCATGATATCATTCATGCTTATCATGCTAATTTGTGTCCATTACAGAGGCTACACTGCTCGTTGTGTTTAAATGAGGAAGCCAAGCGGCCCTGAAGCATAGCATATGGCCTGAGTGTGGCCATAGCCATATTGTAAGCCCTCTATTGATGAAGACCATAGGATGAATTGTATATCATTCCTGAAGGTCTAGGTAATATGATGAAAGGAAATTGCTGGCTCTAGAGAAATGTACTGACAGCTGAGAATACAAATAGGCAACTTAGTGCGGACAAACTAAATAAAAAATTGATAAGAGCATGAAGTTCTTGGCTTTTCTGGGACAGTCCTAAGTCTGAGAAAATAAAGTACACTTTTAATGAGAGTTGGCTAAAAGAACTCTGCCAGAATATGTGTCCTGATTTGGAGTTCAGAACTTACAGTGCTTGTATCCATTGTTCACCATCTTTACTTCTTAAACTTACGGTGACTTTTTTTTTCTCTTCTGATTTTTTTGTTCCTCAGCTATTCTAAATAGACTAAACTGTCATTAATTTGTTCTGATTCTCTATGTGGAAGATGCCCTTCAAATCCTAAAGACAGTTACCCTGGGTCTCACTTATGATGAGACAGTCTGTGCAGCCCCTATACACAATTTGCATTCAAGATTTGCTCTCTAAGGCATTAAAACAATGGTGAGGTGAGGAAGGAGGAGAATGGGAATGTGGGAGGAAGGTTAGTTTTGTGTTACACCTTCCAGCTCAGACTGCTAATAATGTAACAAGTTCACTATCACCAACAGCAAAACCCAAGTAAATTCCAGAAAAAAGTAACCATTTCTATAAAGAACAGTAACAAGAATGGATGTCAGGAAGAAAAAAAGATTGAGGTTGTTTAACTCCAAAACCAGTAAACAGAGAGGATCGGTATGCAAATTGTATTTTATTAGGTAAACACTGTCAATTGTAGGTGGATATTTTTAGCGGCATCTTCTGATTGTTATTTATTGCAGCTGCAAGATCTGTCAAAGGCTTTTAGAGCATGAAATATTATCTAAATCTGACAATATGCAATTTATACAGAAAACACTTCTGGGGAAAACAAGGAGAAAGATGTTTATAGAGGTGATCTGGCATGACAGCAATAGATCTTAAAATATTTGTGATTCACAACCATTTTCTTCTCATCTTATGTGCTATTTGTCCCTCAAACTACTTAAAAAAAATTTTCCTGCTGGGCTCTGTAGCAGAGTTTCTAAAATAAAGCTGTGGGTTTTTTTTTTGTGTGTGTGTGGGGAGGATGGGGGAAGAAGGAAGGGAAATATATGTTTACTATTCATGATTCTCTATTATCTACAAGAATATGGTGCAATGAAAATTGATGGCTTTTTTTTTGCTTTTCCATAGTGTAAGTGAAGCTGTACATCAGCATTGGAAAAAACAAAACTTGTACACAAAATAAAGAAGTTAATCAAGATATGATTAATAAAAATTTGCATCAATTAGTTACCTTGGAAGGTACTGCCTAAAACCAAAATATTATTGTGTTACAAGCTGAGTAAATGCACCTTGATTAACTTTAAAAGTATTTTTTACCTAGCGAAATGAAGGCATTGATTCAGTCAGGAGGAAATTTGGGAAAGATTTCATAATTTTTCTTAATGTAAAATCAAGGACCCCAACATTCACCTGTTATCACAGTTTCTTTGACATGCTTTTCTGAAAGGAAAGCATTTTGAATGGTCAACAGTCACTTTCATCAAGCATATGTATCCTTTCCTTAATCCAGGGGGAAAAGTCAACATGTTGAACTTCGGAGAAAAAAGGGGAAATCAAAATCAACAGACAGGGCTTCCAACCGTGTCAGATCAATAGACAGATACTTGTCTTACCATTAAACACACAGTTACCAGAGAGAGAAGTACCAATATCTGAGTTTTTAAAGGGGTGTTCTTTCTGATCCCGTGGAATATTTCTATTTCTGAGTGTAGGAACATAATTCCTTTCTTTTTTTCTTACCAGGTTTTCAGGGTATTTTTTTAAAAGGTCATACAGATTCTTTGAACTAGACATATTTTCTAAGAACTAAGAACATTTTTAGCATAAGCTCTGAAAGCAAATAAATTTAGTATGAACTATTACTCCTCCATTGTATCTAGTTCTCATAGATTTTTTCTTTTGGTACAAACTTGTATCAAAGACATTTAGGTCAGGTACCAAGAAGAATTTCTGTCAGTCCACACACTACAGACTTACAATGTATTGTCTTCATACATTTCAATCCCATCTTATATAAAGGGTGCAGTGAAATAATGCTATTTGGAATTAGAGTTTAGACACTATATTTTATATGTTACAGTATAATTATACACCTAAGTTCTAGCCCTGAAACTTATTAGCTGTGCTACCTTAGGGAAGAATTTAATCTCTCTGGTGAGCAATTACAGTAGGGACAATAATATTTGCACTGCTTGACCCATAGGGAGGGAGAGAAAGGAGGTGACTGGAAGGATGATAGTACCTTCAACAGAACTAAAGAAGTTAGTATTGGGGTTGTTTTTATGCTTTGTCTTTCATTCTTGAAGTGGATCATGTGTATTGCCAAGGCAATATTCACAGCACTGATAGTGACTGTGAATATGCCAGTGTAGTTCTCAATCTCAAAACATGTGACTCTATATAAAAAGCAGAAGATAAAACATTTATTTAGATACCAGAAAGCCAAATCTCAGAACCAGAAAGCAAAATCCATCCTGGTGACCAAGAAGTTAATAAACATGATCACAGCAGGAAGTAAAGTCATTCCCAAGCCTCCCCCTCTCAGCCAGGGCCTTCTCAAACAAACTGAGGTCAGGAGCCTGAGCCTTGCTCCGCATGGGCACCTGCCTCCGACCTCTCCACTCTGACTCTGTGCTCACTCACCCTCATGGTTCTGCTCCATCCTTTCAGCACACTTCTTCCAACACAGGTGCCATGTGACTTAATGGGCCTATTAATGAGTAGGAAAGATTTTCCAATTAAATTACTATTATACCATGATATCAGGAATGCCATGCCATGATTTACAAATAAATTGAATTTAAGTGAGGGAGGGCCCTACAAAGTAACCAGTTTCACTTTTTTCCTCCACAGTCATCTGGGTACAGTGACAAGGTATAGATCAGGAATACTGGAGATGGTTCTAGATAGCCTTTTAAAGCAAAGGTCTTTCCCAGGTCTCATTTTGACTTTGGCAACACCCATTCAGGCTAGGTTAGAAATGAGGCAAAGAATGGTCTCTTTTACCTAACCCCGCCCCCAAATCAATCTGAGAGGAGAAGACCTGTAGGGTTTCTGACCAAAACAATTGCTATTTACATTAACTCTGAGCAATCAGGGTCCAAACAGTGACCTTGTGGTTTTGGGCTGAGATCTATTGTGGGCTAATCAATGAGAGCCTGACTCTCAACTGCCTCTCATTGACTCAGTGGGGCAATTGGTGCTGCTACTCACAGGTTGTTGTTCATCCTTCATTCTAAAGAGGACCATGACATTGGGAAGGTGATGCTATGACTTAAATGAAGGTGATGCTATGACTTAAATGAATTTAATTTACGTGACAGAAGGCTGTGCAAAGTCAGTAACCTTACTTTCTCATCTGGAAGTATCTAAGTCCAGTGGCAAGACATAGATCAAGATGACTGGAGATGGCCCCTGGTATTAGGATAGGGTCTTGGGCGAAATATAAGGAATTAAGTTTTGTACATGATGAATTTAATATGATTATGGGATATCTGGCTCAAGACGTCCAATAGGCAGTTGGAAATGCAACACTGGAGTGTATGCTGGATAATTAGATTGGAGAATCATCCCAATGGAGAAAATAATTGACAAAGCACTAGAAATACCAACAAAAATTCAAGACAATTTCTATTTTCAATGAAATAAAAACTAATAAGGAGGAAAATAAGAGATTTTACTCCCAAGAAAGATTGAAGAAAATGTAGCACATTTTATTTAAAAACATCTCCTTTGAATAAAACCATGTGTGGTTTTGAAGATGAATTGTTTGACAGTGTAGAATGCTCTGGTAGTCAGAATTTTCAATTCTGTATCTTCAGTACTTGTGGATGAGGAGATTGAGGTCTTCAGTTGCCAGATCAAATCTCTTTGTGAAGTCTTCCTTTCTGTGGTATCTTCAAAATTGGGAAGGAGACACGTGTGTTACTACATAGGTTCATATACCTACCTTCCCTTTAATTGCAACTAATTGGCAACTGACATTGGTGATGAGTCAATTTATGAAGGGCCCTTTATCCACAAAGTTTACTCTTTAGCAGTTGGTCTAGAAGCAGACTATGGGACCTGCTTATTCCTGGGGATCTTGGACTGTGGTCTAGGACTGTGTCCATTGGGGTCTGTAGATAAGTGACCATCCTGGCACATGCTGCCATCTCTCTTACCTGAAAGGTCCTTTGTATTTTCAGGAAGTCTAGTTTTATTGTTAGTTGGTGATTTGTTTAAAGCACTGCTTCACTGAGGTATTGAAAAAGATTAGAACATTGAATTCCCTTCCTCTTATTTCAATGAGATTATATCCTAGATTGATTAACACTAGGCATCTAGAAATATGATATTTCTTTCAATTCACACTTGAACCTTGCTCTCATTTCCCTTTACCTATATTTTTAACTCCTTCACAAGATGAGATTAGCTCCTGTCCATAGCAGAAAGTTCATAAAGAGTCCCTAGACCAACTGGTGAGAACTTTGTCTGTGCTTTGACCCTGAGTATTAACCCATTGTCTGCACCCCTATTCACGTTCTGATTTTTGCTCAAAAAGTGGTGATGTCAAATGATATCTGAATCCTGGGTTTAGGTGCTGGCTTTGACATGCACTAGTTGTGTGATCCAAGTGATTCCCAACCTCTAGGGTTTAGATTCATCACTTGTTTGGAGGGTATAGAAGCAGACAAGAAGGGATAGGGATGGATGTAATTGATTTCTACTCAAAATTTTTCATTTTAGGAATAATTTATAAAAGAAAAATGAATATATTATTGTTCTTTGAAATACAACGTTTGAATATTGCTATAAGGTGTTAGTCAGTCTTAAGAATTGAACTTAGAGCAAATATGTCAAGCTGGGGGTGGCAAGCATGTTGATTGAACCAGATTAAATTGTAATTGGGAGATATTATCAAAATAAATAAAGATACAATACAACACAGATAATGGAAATTTATCTATAAGACACCCCCAATATGTTTGCATTGCCTCAGTAGAATGTGAACCCTTTCACAGCAAGAAATGCCTTTATTTTTACTTTTTATCTTTAGTACCCAATGCAACAGACACTTGTCCTGTACATAGTAAAATATTGAGAAATGTTTGTTGGATTTGAAAGGATAGTATGCCATCTGGAAATTCTGAAAACAATTTTGATTTTCAGTTACTTCCGCAATATAATCTTTCTGGGGTTGGAGTGGTGGTAGTGCTTTATATTTAAGTTATAACATTTTCACATAAAAAATTCCAGTTTTCTCTTTTGCTTTAACTTTATGGTGTTTTGATTTTGAATGACTTTGCAAATTTGCAAGAACTATAGAACAATTAAAAATGATATCATGCAATGTATTCCTTTGATGTTTGGGATTAAGTAATGAATTTATTTTGTTTATGTATATCAATTTCATAATCAGAAACTTAATATTAAAATTTCTGCTTCATCTTTAGAGTGCCCATTTTTATCAACTTATCTATAATGGGCTACAGTATGAAAATATTTTGTGGTTGAAAGAAATTAAATTTTTTATTTTACATGTACTCTACAAAGGTATAACGTGTCCCATTTATTGGACAAGGCCAATAACTGATTTTAAAATAAAAATAAGCTAAACATTTTTGTTCAAATATAATGAATTCAGATCAGTCTTTGCTGGTTCCTCCCAGTGACTAAATTCACTGAAACAGGGTTACTCACAAAAAAACTAAATAAATGTGTTTACTATTCACTCATATATTCAATTTCTAAGTTTTTTTTTCTTTTTGCCATCCTTTGTAAAACCCAACTGAAAAAATGTGGGAATTGATGATTACTAATATTCTACCATGGACATTATAATATCAATAAAGTAATATTATAACAATCATATTAAAATATGAAATAATATACGTATTATAATACTACAAAATATTACAATATCAAGGCAACTAGGTGGCATAGTGAATAGAGTACGAGGACTCCTATCAGGAAGATTCATCTTCCTGAATTTAAATATGACCTCAGACAGTAGCTGTGTGACCCTCAGCATGTGATTTAACCCTGGTTGCCTCAGTTCCTCATCTGTAAAATGAGCTGGAGAAGGAAATGAAAATCCACTCCAGTGACTTTGCTAAGGAAACACCAAATGTGATCACAAGGAATGAGACATGACTGAAAATAACAATGGCATTCCATCAGTGTTTGAAATTCTTCTGTTCCATATCCTGCCTGAAATAGTCCTCCTCTTTCCCTTTTTGATAGGAATGATGACTTATTGTTCAGGTGGAGCAAACACAATTAAGGGGGAGTGGGAGGTATCCATTAGAGGCACTAGAAGGAAATTGCATTTTTAAATATAATCACACTTGTCTAATATTAAAGAAACAAACTTCTCCCTTCAGACAATGATGTGAATTTGAAGCACTATGCTCCATTTTTTACAGCCTCAAATGAATCCTCTTAACTAATCTCATAGGTGACCTTATCAAATTTAACACAAAAGCACATGCTGCTTACTGCTCTTCATTATGGTAATGAAATCAAACAAATAACTCTCAGCCCAAAAATTCATTAATATTTATTTCTAAAATATTCATTTTCTTTATTAGCTATAGGACAAGCACACACATATACACAAATGCACACACACATATACTCACCTACATGCACACACACCTCCCTAAGCAATAGGAGAAATAGCTATGCTCTGGGGAACTTGATATTTACTGGCTTTAATTTTTTTCATCAATCAAAATGATGGCATAAGTATTTTAGGCAGCATTTTAAATATTCACCACTATTCTCTAGGCACAGTGCATTCTGTTTTGCTTCTCTAATTTTTAGGATTACCAGTGACAATATGATTCCTGCATCCTGCATGAGAATTAAGTTACTGGTGTCAAATATTTACCAGAATGCTAGAAGAATTTTATGGCAATACATAATTTTATTTACTCAACTCCATAAATTGTAGATACTATATACCTATTTTTTAAAATTTTAACATTTTAGACACCTTTATGTAAATATATACTCAATATCTTATACTGTTCTCTAAGGGATCTTAGACAGTATTACTCTGACTTAATTGTTCTACATGTGAAGAAAATGAATCCCAGAAAAGGAAAAAAAAAGACATTTCCAGGTACATGTATTCTCAATGTTCAAAGATCAGTTGTTAATTTCCACCCTTGGGCTAGTGAATAAATACTTGATGGTTAAAATATAAAATATATCCAGAGACACGTAGTTATACCACATGCATACACACACACACACACACACACACACACAGTTTTAGAATAATGCATGTACATGCAGTCTAATTACAACGTTCTGCATCAATAAATATCTTTAAAATAATCAATTATCTAATAATTAACAAAGAGGTTGATCTTGTTGAATTTGCTCTGGTGAGTCAATTTTAGGAATACTAACAACCTCAATTATGTTTTTATTTATTCTTTCAGGAATAGTCCTAAAGACCCTTTCATTTGCCACCAGGTATTGGGAGTGCATTCACATTCACATGAGTGAATGAGGAAAAATGTAAGATGTTTACCTTGCTTAGTTTTTACAATCATGAGTACTGAAGACATAAAATGTTGATAGCACAGGATACTTGCCTCAACTGAATAGTCAGCATTGAGGAATAAATAATATTTAATCTGAAGAAGATTTTTGTTATATTTAAGCATGTTATTTGTATGAAAAATGTGATGAGATAGATTTTTTCTACCTTGCCTCCACTTAGGACACATCAACAAAAAAATGATACAAAGAACCTATTGTTTCTATCTCTGACTTAGAAGGACTGCTTGGGTAGGAGGGTGGATTGTGTGTGTGTGTGTGTGTGTGTTTGTGTGTGTGTGTTTCCTTAATAGTAATTTGTGGAAAGGACCCACATATACCAAATATTTATGGCAACTCTTTTTGTGGTGTGAAAGAATTGGATATTGACAGGATCCCCAACAATTGGGGAATGGCTGACCAAGTTTTGGTATATGAATGTAATGGAATACCATAGTGTTATAAGAAATGATGTACAGTGCAACTTCAGAAAAACCTGCAAAGACTTATATGAACTGATGTTGAGAGAGGTGAGCAGAACCAGGAGAACATTGTACATGTAGATACATTGTGCAATGACTAATTTTGAAAGAATTAGCTCTTCTCAGAAATGCAAGGTTCTAAGAAAACTGTAATAGGATAGAAAATGCTATCCACACGAAGAGAAAGAACTATAGTGTATGAATGCAGATGGAAATATACTATTATTTTTCCCTCTCTCTTTTTTATATGTTGTTTTGTTTTGTTCTTTCTTGTGGTTCATTCATTCCAATGGTTCTAATTCCTTTTACAATGTAACTAATGTGAATATATATATATATATATGTATATATATATGTATATACATATATATATACATATATATATATATATATATATATATATATACACACACACAGAGAGAGAGAGAGAGAGAGAGAGAGAGAGAGAGAGAGTGAGAGAGAGAGTTTATATCAGATTGCATGATGTCTAAGGGTGGGGAGAAGGGAAGGAGGCAAAGAAAATTTAAAACTCAAAAGTTGTGGAACTAAGTGTTGAAAATGAAAAATAGATTAATTTTAAAAAGATACATGTACACAGAACTTTCAGTGAGTTTCTTCATTTCAACAGAAAAGAATTGAGTAGAGTACCTAAGAACTGTTTCAAAAAAGGAAATTTATTGAAGAGTTTGATAGGGTATGGAAATAAGTTTTTAGAGTAATGAATGAAGTCATTAACTAGGAGTATAAGAACATAACCTAGAATAGATTACGTTTCAAATTATAATTATAAATAAGTAAATTTAATAATGGAATTATTTTTTCCTCTTCATCAATTAATGAATGAAGTATAAACTTCTTAGGAAATAAGTATTTCTCCACAATATGCCTTCAACCTACTTTTCTAGGCTTATCTCACATCACTGCTCCATATGAACGCTATTCTCCCAAAAATCTGGACTACTGACTGTTTTCCAAATATGCTATATTTCTCTCTGCTCCTTTATTGATTTTTTGTTCTGTCTAGAGTTTCTTACTCATGCTACTTTATCTATACAAATCCCACCAATTATTCAAAGTGGAGCTGAAGTGCCATATGTTGAAATTGTAATCAGAGGACTGAGTTCCAAATATTATCTTGGCATTTAAGTACATATGTGACTTTGGGAAAGTGTCACAACCTTTAATAGTGTCAGTTTCCTTATCCAAAAAAATGAAAGAGGTGGGCTAGATGATCTAGAATGTCATTTCTAGGTCTAAATTGATGTCCCTGAGATAGAGTATAAATTCCTCCAGGATTGTTTCTTATCTCAGCACCTTATAGCAGTGTATGTGTGTGTGTGTGTGTGTGTGTGTGTATGTGGTGTGTGTGTGCGTGCGTGTGTGTGCGTGCATGTGTGGCATTTATATAAGCAATACTGTGTTGAATTATATTTATTACTGTATGAATTTTATCTCCTCTAGATTGAACAATATTTGAGAGTAGGGAATATAACTTTTTTAATGTTGTTAATAAAAATTTAGTTCAATAGCAATTCATTGGACATATACTATAGGAAAATATAATGCTACCTGTTGTAAAGCTAAAGATACTCCTGAAACCTCATATTAGGTTGTGGAGGGTTTGCAAAATATATCCATGGAAACAATTTCTATACTGAAAAAAGACACAGATCAAGCTAGTAAAACTAATAGCATGCATGCGTGCGTGCGTGCGTGTGCGTGTGTGTGTGTGTGTATGTAACATTTCCAAATAAAACCAGAAATATGGTTATTTATGCTACTGGGTAGTAAGAACACTAACTGGTATTAATAATGAGGCAACTGACCTAGTACATAGAGAACATTCCTTCTAGCCAAGAAGATCTGTGTTCATATCCTGCTTCTGAGGCATAATAGCTGTAAATTCATTAGGTGAAATGGGATCTGGGCCACTACATTAAGATCATATGTTGTAGAGAAGGTTACTGAATGCAATAATTAAGGAAGTTCTTCATAAGGAGCTCCCTATATCAAAGGAACATTGGGCCAGTACCTATTCCTATAATCACATTTATGATACTGTGAAGAAAATAATACAAATTCAAAATGGTGGAGTCCCTTTAGATGTTTGAGCAACATAAGTGGATTTATAGAAAGGCTATAAGAACATATTATTTATGTGAAAAGACATTGAAGAAATTAATTAGAATCTGAACCAATTGTTTGTGTAACCATTTCAAGGTTCAACATAAGTTCAAGGTAGTTGTTATGCCAACACATCTCTCTGAAAGATGGTTAAAATGAAGACTCAAAGAATGACATTTGTATGATACTCAGTGATCACACTACAGAGAATATATTTTGAACATTTATTTCTTTAAGTTGCATACTATAATAATCTAACAAAATTTTTCATTAGAAACTTTAGTGATTATTTGAATACCATTTATTGAAATATCCTTACCATGAATTAAAACACACACAACAACTCACACATACAGTTTTTCTGATACGCTGAGCCTTTATATACAGAGAATTAAAAAGGGAATATAGGAATATAGGAGGAAGCTTGAAAGGCTCTAGGCAAGCTATATAATTTTTCATAATAAGTTTTTATTGGTATTTTCTGTTTCTTCCATTTTCATATTATCCTATGTTTCCCTTTTTATATCACCCCCACCCCAGAAAGGCATCCCATACAACAAATAGTATCTGATGAGAGGAAAACATCCATCCCGAATGATCAACATATGGATAATGTCCAAGAATATATGAAATGTTTAACACCTATGGACTTTCCACTTCCACAAAAGATTAAACTCAGGGTGCCTTCTGTTTTTTCTTCATTTGAGTCTCACTTGATCTTTATAATTTTATTGCATTCACTTTTGATTTTTGTTGCATAATTTTTGTTTACATTGTTGTAATTAACGCATGTTGTTTTCTTCATACTGCTTACTTCAATCTGCATCAACTGAGACAGAGCTTTCTATACTTCTTTGTATGTATCACACATATTTCTTTAAGCACAGTAATATTCCGTTACATTCATGTACTGAAATCTAATTATTCCCCAGTTGATGACATCTGCTTTGTTTCCAATTCTTAGGCAATATAAAAAAGTGCTGCAATAAATGTATGGAGAATTTGTTATTTTGAATATTATATCAGTAATATGTCCATATTAGTAATATATGGACACATTAGTCACTTTCTTTGCATAATTCCAAATCACTTTCTCAAATGTTTGTGCCAGTTCACAGTTCCATCAACAATACCTTGGTGTGCCTGTCTTTCAACAGTCCCTTTGATATTGACTATTGACATCTCTATTTTTTGTCATTTTGGTTCTTTTGCCAATTTGCTAGGAATAGGGTGAAACCTCTGGATTGTTTTGATAGAAATTTCTCCTATTGTTAATGATTTGGAGCATTTTTAGATGGTTGTGAATAGTTTCCAGTTCTTTTGAGAATTGTTTTTTTCTGAAGATGGGGTTGTTTCTCTTCTGTTAATCTGGGCAATTTATTTATATTATTAAATACTCATCAATCTCACTTAGATTGTCAAATTTATGGGTATACAGTTGGGCAAAATAATTTCTAATTATTGTTTTATTTTCCTTCTTGTTGCAGGTGAGTTTACTCTTTTCATTTTTGATTTTGGTAATTAGCTTTTCTTCTTTTTTAATCAAATTGATCAAAGGTTTATCAATTTTATTGTTTTTTTCACAAAACCTACTCAGTTCTATTTATTAGTTCAATAGTCTTCTTAATTTCAGTTTTATTAATCTCTCCTTTGTTCATGTCCTTTAACCATTTATCTTTTGAGGAATAACTGTTGATTTTATATATTTATCATTTATATATCTTGGATACTGAGCTCTTAACTGAAAAATCTGATACAAAGATTTTTTCCCATTTTACTGCTTCCTCTGTTATCCTAGATGAAATAATGTCTATAAAAAGCTTTTCAGTTTCAATGTCCCTTCTGCTTTAAACATAGTATTATAGTCTTTCAGTTATTAATCTTTTTTATATTTATTTATTTTAGTCAACATTCATTTCCATAAGATTTTAAGTTCCAAAATTTCTCCCCATCTCTCTCCTCCCAAATCATTTTGGCTTGCATTTAGATTACCCCTTCCCCTACTCTGCCCTCCCCTCTTTCACTCCACCACCTCCTATACTCCTCCCCCTCACTTTCTTGTAGGACAAGATAGATTTCTATACCCCATTGCCTGTACATCTTATTTCCCAATTGCATGTAAAAACAATTTTTTAACATTTGTTTTGAAAACTTCGGGTTCCCAATTTTCTCCCTTTTTCCCTCTCCATCCACCCTCATTTAGTAGGCAAGCAATTCAAAGTAGGTTATATATGGGTAGGTATGCGAAATACTTCCATAATAGTCATGTTGTGAAACACCAACTATATTTTCCTCCATTCTATCCTGCCCTCTCCCTTTTATTCTATTCTCTGCTTTGACCATGTTCCTTTTGAAAAGTATTTGCTTCTGACTACCCCCTCCACCGATCTGTCCTCCCTTCTATCATCCCCACCTTATCACCTCCCCCCTCTTTTCCTTCAAGGTAAGACACTCAATTGAATGTGTGTGTTATTCCCTCATTAAGGCAAATATGATAATAGTAAGTTTCACTCATTCTCTTTCACTCCCCCTTCCCCTCCATTGTAAAATATTTTTCTTATCTCTTTTATGTGATAGTTTACCCCATTCTATCTCTCCCTTTCTTCTTCTTCCAATGTATTCCTCTCTCAATAAACACACACAGATACACAGACACGCAGACACAGACACACACACACACACCCTTGCCTTCCAAGGCAATATTCACAGGACTAGTGGTGACCATGGATATGCCAGTGTAGTTCTCAATCACAAAGTATAACACACTCTCTGTATACAAGGTAGAAGAAAAACATTTATTTAGACACTAGCAAGTCAGATCTCCAAAACAGAAAGCTAAATCCAAATCTATCATAGTAGCCAAGAACTCAGTTATCACTGTAGGATACAACACCTTTCCCAAGCCTTTTCTCCCTTCCCCGCCTCCCCTCCCAGCTGATCTCTCCCACAAACAAACACTCTGGAGTCTAGTTGTCTAGTTGTCTGCTTGGCTGGGTCCTCTCTCTCACCATTCCTCTCAGTTCTGCTCCACACTTCCTGTTCCACTTATTCATTAAGTTCCTCCTACCACATATGACTTAGACTTCCATGTGATTTAAGCAGGTCACATGGTCCTATTAATGAATGACAAAGATCTTTCCATTGTAACTACCATTACAACCCTCTAAGTACTCTAATACTGAGAAAGGTGTTGTTACAAATATCATCTTTCCATGTTGAATTGTAAACAGTTCAACCTTAATAAGTCCTTTATGATTTCTCTTTCCTGTTTACATTTTCATGCTTCTGTTTATTCTTATATTTGAAAGTCAAATTTTCTATTCAGCTCTGGTCTTTTCGTCAAAAATACTTGAAAGTCCTCTATTTCGTTGAACGTCTATTTCTTCCCTGAAGTATTATGCTTAGTTTTGATGGCTAAGTTTTTCTTGATTTTAATCCTAGCTTCTTTGACCTCTGAATATCATATTCTAATCCCTCTAATCCCTTCATGTAGAAGCTGCTAGATTTCGCGTTATCTGATTGTGTTTCCACAATACTTGAATTGTTTCTTTCTGGTGACTTTCAATATTTTCACCTCTTGGAACTCTTGAATTTGGCTACAATACTCCTAGGAGTTTTCCTTTTAGAATCTTTTTCCAGAGGCAATGAGAGGATTATTTCAATTTCTTTTTCATCCTCTGGTTCTAGAATATCAGGACAGTTTTCCTTGATAATTTCTTGAAAGATGATGGTGTATAGACTCTTTTTGTTGTTGTTGTTGGATCATGGTTTGCAGGTAGTTCAATAATTTCAAATTATCTCTCATAGGTCTATTTTTCAGGTCAGTGCTTTTTCCAATGAGATATTCCATATTGTTGTCTATTTTTTCATTCTTTTGGCTCTGTTTTATAATTTCTTGATTTCTCATAAAGTCATCAGCTTCTACTTGTTCCATTATAAATTTTAAGAAATTATTTCCTTCAGTGAACTTTTGGAACTACTTTTCCATTTGGTTAATTCTACTTTGTAAGGCATTATTCTCCTCCTTGGCTTCTTGGACCTCTTTTGCCATTTAGATTAGTTTATTTTTTAAAGTATTTTTTTCTTCAGTATTTTTTGCATCTCCTTGAGTAAGCTGTTGATGGATTTTTTTTAAGATTTTCTTGCTTCACTCTCATTTCTCTTCCCAATTTTTGCTTTATTTCTCTTACTTTATTTTCAAAATTCTTTTTCAGCTTTTCCTTGACCTGTGACGAATTCCTAATTTTCTTGGAGGCTTTGAATATAGGAGCTTTGATTTTGCTGTCTTATTCTGGTTGTATGTTTTGATCTTCTTTGTCACAAAAGTAAGATTCTATATTACGAGTTTTCTTTAAACATTTTGTTTACTCATCTTCTGAAGTAAATACTTGACTTTCTCTTTGACAAAGTAGGATTCTGCTTCCAGTGTAGGAGGAGTAGTTTACTATCCCAAACTTTAGGGGTTTTGTGCAACTATTCTCACAGCTACTTCTAAGAGCCTGCAAATTTTCAGTTCTTCCAAGGGGGTATGATGAAAGGAGAGGTGTTTGTTCCTTTCCTAGACAGTTGTCTGGTCTGTGCATGACTAGGAGCATTCTTCTCTGCCTTATAATAATGAGAAATATTTCCTCTCTACTGTACCACAAGGTCCACCATGCCAGCACTCTTCCTTACTCCAGGACCACTACCCAGAACTGTAATTCAGATCCAAGAATGGCAAATCACGAGACTCCTTACTTAGCTCCAGGGAAGAGATCTCTCTGATCAACTGCTTGATCCCCACACTGTTTTTGGACTGGGAGCTCTGGAAACAGCTGCTGCTGCTGCTGACACCACTTTTGCTGCCCATTGACTACAGCCAGATTGCACCCCTCCTTCACCCATGACTTGACAGAGTTTTACCCATGACCTTCTATGTTATCTGTAGCATTTGCTGGCTGAAAAGTCTGGAAACTGCCACAGGTGCCAGTGATTCAGTCCCCTGAGGTCTGCTTTGGCCCTGTCAGTGTGACCACAGTATACTGTGCTACATTCCCTGCCTAGTGTAATAGACCTTTCCTATTAAACTTCCAGGCTGTTTTGGGCTTTAGACTTGTTTCACTTCATCATTTTATGGGATTCACAGCTCTAGAATTAGTCTAGAGTAACTTTTTACAGGTATTTGGAGATGTTTGCTAGAGAGAGCAGGCAAGTCCCTGCTTTTACTCTACAATCTTGGCTCTCTCCCTTTTTAGGTGTGTGGCTATGTTCCCACTGACTCTCTTTCCTTCTAT
>CM053773.1:4651076-4664476 GCA_028658325.1 Potorous gilbertii
CCTCCCATATTCCTCCCTGAGGACAGAGCCAGCTCCCTGAGGGCGGAGCCAGCTTCCAGAGGGTGGTCCAGAGCTTGGCCCCTAACACTCTATATTTTTTCTCTTCATACCCTCATCAGCTCCCCTGGGTTTAACTATCAACTCTAAGCATGTAACTGAGACTCCTATATCTAGTACCTTTCTCCCCATTCCAATTCTTTTCTACCTCACATATTGCCTACTGGACATTTCAAATTATGTGTTCCAAAGACACCTGTATCTTAACATACCTAAAACTGAATTTGTTGTATTATCCTTTAAACCCTGACTTTTTTCAAATTCTCCTACTTCTGTCAGCTTCACCACTATCCTATTAATTTGTAATCATACCATTATTTTCCTTATCCTCCCTTACTTAACATATCCATAAAATTGCCCAAATATTAATGTTTTTACATTCCTAACATCTCTAGAATCTGACCGTAATGTGAGTAGAGATTCACACAAAACCACTACGCTATTGCAGGTTATCATTTCTTCTCTCTTAGATTATCACGTCAGCTTCTTAATTGATCTCTCTAGCTCAAGTCTGTCACCGCTCTGGTTTATCCTACACATCGCTGCCAAAGTAATTTTCCTTAAATGCAATTTGAGCACACAACTCTCCAATTCAATCAATTCCATTGGCTTTGTATTGCCTCTGGGATAAAATATCAACTCTTGTGTTAAACTTTTAAAGTCATATACAATCTGACCCTAAACTATTTTTCCATCTTTATTGGATCTTACTCTCCTTTCCACAATCTGCTCTCTTTTCAAACTAGGCTTCTTATGTATCTTCATAAATGATGCTCTATGTCCCTTTTCTCTGACTTTATACTTGACTATCCTACATGTATGGAATGAATTTCCTCCTTACCTCTGACTCACAACTTTCTTCTTTTAGGTTGAAGATCAGGCACCATCTTCTTTGCAAAGTCCTTCTTGATTATTTTCACTTACAATGCCCTCCCTCAAAAACTTTGTATAACTACTTTGTTTATATACTCATTCATTAATTTCATATTTGTACTGTCTATAGTTTTAAATGTGCTTATTGTCTTCTCTCCCTATTCGAATGTAAGTAAAGTCTTTGTGACTAGGAGATTTTTATTTATTTTTATACCAGTTTACTCAGCACCTAGTAGGTGTTTGGCACATAGTAACTTCTTAATAAATAGTTGTTGACTAACTGAAGTGTTCAAAAAGGAAGACGTGATGTTTCTGGTAGAGCCCATTCTCCCAGTCATAAATTGTTTATGATATTGACATTTTTAATAGCATTACCTAGACCTTGATGGACTTGGCACATGAAATTATGGTTTTCTAGATGTCGTTTGCACTACAAGATAGCAATAAAATTTGGATATAGATACTGTTTTCTCATTCTTTTCTAGATCTGATGTCAAGCAAAGGATCAATTGTTAGAGGACTTTAAAATTTCAAGTCTCAGCATTTGCTGATACTTGACAGCTGATTGAGAAGACAGAGTTTTCCAAACGGTTGCTGCAATCACCATCTTTACTTCTCAATTTGTGGAATAATTTGGCCTTGTCATCTCCCACTCAATGATCATTGAAGCTTATTTGGATGCTTTGGCATGCAGAGAACAGTGATTTATAAACTCTGTGCACTTCTCTGGATTCTTTGCTGAAGTAATGACAAAAGAGCAGAGAAGTTGGGTGGCCTGAAAATGAACCTGAACCTAAAATAAATATAACAAATTGTACCACTTTAAAATTCTTGAGGGCAGGGATAATTTATTGTTCATTGCTTAACAAAATCATAAGCATAGATTTCTGACACCGTAATAGGTAATAGTAAGATCATAGCAGTTCAAGAAGTCACAGTTATCAGAGTTCAAGGGTAAAGAGATCTCTCAGGCTCACTTCATTGACAGAGACAGGGGTAAAGTGTTAGGTCAGCATAAGTGGAGAGCATTATTGAAAGGGCCAATTTCCTCTGGGGTCAAAGTAAAAGATTCCAAAGTGAAGAAGTAGACTATGTAAAAGGAATAAAAATAGACTATTTAAAAGGAGAATAAAGAACTGAGGTGTTTCCAGACAAGAGAATGCAATGTTTCAGCAGGGGATCCACAGGATACGAAAGCAGATTTTAATGAAAACATTATTCATACACCCTGCCACACCCCCCATTCCTATAAGAACTCATGCTTCCTTTATTCCATGGACCCAATACCTGCTTCATGAAATGAGAGAGAGAGAGAGAGAAAGAGAGAGAGCGAGCAGTGGGGGGGAGGGAGGGAGAGGAAGAGAGAGGAGAGACACCCTAAAAGAGTAGAAAAGACAGAGGAAACAACAGACAAGAGCAATGATTTTTTTTTTTACTTCACCCTGAACTCATGCTGAAGTAGCCTCAATTTAGCATCTATTCATCAGGCAAGACATCTGTCCCCACTAATTAGAGATTGAAAGTTCAGGAGCTAAAACTGATGTCTCTTTAATGAGTATCTATAGCAATAACATTCTCTATGTCATGTGAAGATTGAGGGAATCTTAGCTCCTGCCCCAGATAATTGCTTTTAAGAATGCAAATAGCTGTCTTCAAAAAAGAAAGTTATGCCCTTGAATATTTCTTTCTTTTACAATGATCAGTAATCCAAAATAGCACTGGAAGGATGACTTAATTGAACATGATAATATTTTTCTTATTAAATTTTCTTAAATATTAACCAGAAGTATATATGAGAAAGTATATTAATGTCATTCCTCCATAAGCCAATGAAGGACTATAAAATAAAATGGGAATTATTTTATTCGGGGTATGTATATATACATATTATATATATAATATATATACATATGTGTGTATATATGTATATTTGTGTGCATAAACATGAACCTTATATGCATGCATTCATACATACAAACACATGCACACACCTAACATGTCATATGCACACAATACATGTCACATCTATAATATATGTCATGCATAGCATGCCATGCACATGCTCAATGCATCTAGGTCACATATATATGACTTATCATATGCTATGTGTCATGTGCATGCATAATATATGCTGATATACCTATGCATGTGTATGCACAGGTATATGTGTGTATATCTATATCAGGTGACTACATACTATTTTAAAAAAGTGACAGATGTTCTTTATATGTTAAAATTACTATAAAAGTTGCCATCCTGTATCAGACTTATCCCTATAAAACCTGCTATTTTATTGCTGATGACAGCTCCAAGAGAGGTTTGTGGAGGATGCAATTGTTCATCCTCACCTCAGTCTTAAAAAGGTCACTTATACCCTCAAAGTAGTTCCTTAATACTCCTTTATTGATGTGTCATCCATGATTTATTCTAAACCTTTTGAAGTTATTTATATTTTATCCTATTTCACCTCTTCAGATATAAATTGTTTAAGTTAGGCCTTTGACGCTCTATGTCACTTTCATGGTTTTCCTTTCTGACTCTTGTCACTTTCCTTCACTCTCACCTTTGATTACTGAATCTTACTGGAAGAAATATCAATGAACTTAGATATGCAGACAATACCATTTTGATGGGAGAAAGTGAAAAGGAATTAATAAGCCTCTTAATGTGGCTAAAAGGGAAGAGTATAAAAGCTGGCCTGGAGCTTTACATCAAATGAGCTAAGATTTTGGCAACTGGTTCCTTCATTTTCTGGCAAATAGAGGGAGAAGAAATGGAAGCAGTGTCAGATTTTATATTCTTGGGCTCAAAGATCATTACAGACAGTGACAGCAGCCATGAAATTAAAAGATATTTGTTCCTTGGAAGAAAAGCTATGGCAAATCCATACATTGAACTAAAAGCAGAGATATTACCTTGCCAACAAGAGACTGTACAATTAAAGGTATCATTTTTTATATTCCCTGTAGCAATCTATGGCTATGAGAGTTGGGCTATGAGAAAGTGGGGGCTAAAGAATTGACACTTTCAAATTGTGGTACTGGAGAAGTCTTTTGAGAGTGCCTTGGACAGCAAGAGATCAAATCACTCAATACTTAAATAAAATATTTCAGGGTATTCCCTGGAAGAAAAATACTGAAGTTGAAGCTTTAATACTTTGACCATATAATGAGAAGACAGAACTTATTGGAAAAGATCTTGACATTGGGGGAGTCTGCATGGAAATTGAAAAGAAGACAGGAGAGGATGAGATGGATATACAGCATAATGGAAAAAAATGGGGGATGAGGAGCAGAGATGGTAGAGTAATAACATGCACTTGCTAGAACTCTCCTCCCAAGCCCAGCCAAATACCTGTAAAAATGATTCTAAACAAATTTTGGAGCTGCAGAAGCCACAGAACAATTAAATAAAGCAAATATCCAGCCCAAAACAGCCTGGAAGATAGACCAAAAGCATCTATTAAGCCACACTGGGAGCAGAATGCAATCCAGCATGGGAGACATGGGCAGAAATGGGACTGGAGCAGTCCTCAGAGAGACTGAATCTCTGGCACCTGTAGCAATTTTCAGACAACACAACCCCAAAGCATGGAGGACAAATTAGAAGAGCAGTGGAAAAAAAAAACTTTGGGACCTGTTTGAGAGAGGAGAGTGACCTGGTCCCTGTCCCAGGGCAGCTGAGGATGTGGAGGAGCACAAGGCAGCAACAGCAGGAGCAGAAGCAGTGGTGATTTCTGGAGCTCTAGGCCCACAGATTGTGGGGTGATTGAACAGCTAACAGTGCATCCTCCCATCCCCACTGGAAGCAGAGAATGACCTTGACAAAGAGCTCAAAAGTCAAGTAAATACCTGGGGAGATGAACAAAAGCTAGAAAAAGAATCAGACTATAGAATCTTATTTTGGTGACAAGGAAGAACAAAGCATGAAAACAAACGAAAAGAAAGTCAATGCTCCTCTATCCAAAGTGTCCAAGAAAAATATAAATTGGTCTCCAATCATGGAAGAGCTCAAAATGATTTCTAAAATAAACTAAGAGAAGTAGAGCAAAAGTCTGGAAGAGAAATGAGAGTAATGCAAGAAAATCATGAAAAATGAATCAACTGCTTGCTAAAGAAGACCTTCCCTGCCAAAAGTTTAAGAAAATAACACTTTAAAAAATAGACTAACCCATATGGCAAAAGAGATGCAAAAAGCCAATGAGGAGAAGAATGCCCTAAAAAGCAGAATTGGCCAGAAGGAAAAGGAGATTTAAAAGCTCACTGAAATAAATAACCCTTTAAAGATATGAACTGAGCAGATGGAAGGTAATGAGTTTACGAAAAATCAAGAAATTATAAAACAAAATCAAAGGAATGAAAAAATAGCAGACAACGTGAAATATCTCATTGGAAAAACAACTGACCAGGACAATCACTCCAGGAGAGAAAATTTTAAAAATTGTGGGACTACCTGAAAGCCATGAAAAAAAAGAGACTAGACATTATCTTTCATTAAATGATCAAGGAAAAGTCTCCTGATGTTCTAGAACCAGAGGGTAAAATAAATATTGAAAGAAACCACCCATTGCCTCCTGAAAAAGATAAAAAAAAAACAAACAACAACAACAACAAAATCCTAGGGATATTGTAGTCAAATCGCTGAGTTCTTAAGGCAAGGAGAGAATATAACAAGCAGCAAGAAAGAAACAATTCAAGTATTGCAGAAATACAATCAGGATAATAAAATGTATAGCAGTTTCTACATTAAGTGATTGAAGAACTTGGAATATGATATTCCAGAAGTGAAAGGAGCTAGAATTTTAACCAAGAATAACCTATCCAGAAAACTCAGTATATTACTCCAGGGGAAAAATTTGTTATTCGATGAAATAGAGGACTTTCAAGCTTTTTTCATAAAACGACCAGAGAATAGAAATTTTGACTTTCAAACACAAGAATCAAGAGAAGTATGAAAGGGCAAACAGGAAAGAGAAATATTAATGGACTTACTGAAATTGAACTGTTTACATTCCCACATGGAATCATAATATTTATAACTCTTGAGACTTTTGTCAGGATTAGGGTATCTGGAGGGATTATATACATATAGACAGGGGGCACAGGATGAGTTGAATAGGAAGGAATGATATCTAGAAAAATTAAGGAGTGAGAGAGGAATACATTGGGAGGAGAAAGAGAGAAATGGGATGGGGCATATTATCTCTCAACAGAAAAGCAAGAAGAAGTTTTTTCCTTGGAGGGGATATTTTAAAAAAGTTAAGGGCTTAGAGAGAAATACATTGAGAGGAGAAAGGGAGAAACAGAATGGAGCATATTATCTCACATATAAGAGGCAAGAAAAAGCTTTTTCAATGGAGGAAAAGTTAAGAAGGTGAGAGGGAAAGGGTGAACCTTACTTTCATAACATTTTACTTAAGCGAGGAATAACATGCACATTTAATTTATTATGAAAATCTATCTTACAGAAAATTGAGGGGGAAGGGAAGAAATGGGTATGGGAGGAAGATGGAAGGGAGGAGTAATTAGCAATATACACTTTTGAGGAGGGATAGGGTCAAAAGAGAGAATAGAATAAATGAGGGGGCAGGATATGATGGAAGGGAATATAGTTAATCTTTTACAATATGACTGTTATGGAAGTGTTTTGCATAATTACATATGTATAACAATTGCTTACCTTCTCAGTGGGGATGAATAGGAAGGGAGGAAGATAGAGAATTCAGAACTCAAAGCTTTAAAAAATAATGTTAAAAATTGTTTTTACATGCACCTGGAAATAAGACATACAGGTAATGTGGTACAGAAATCTATCTTGCCCTACAAGAAAGTGGAGGTGATGGGGAAAAGAGAAGGAAAGGAGTGTAGATTGTGGGGAGTGGAAATCAGAATGCATGCTATTTTGAAATCTGTGAAGGGGAGAGATGGGGATAAAATTTGGAACTCAAATCTTGTGGAAGTGAAAGTTGAAAACTAAAAATAAATGAATTTAAAATGAGATAAAGAAGAAACCATGAAAATGAACTTGATCAGATTTGAAGAGATAGTGAAGGATTGCTCCAAAGCTTAGCATGCTATAAATCCAGAGCCTTGCAAAAGAGTAAGAAATGATTGAACAGCGTCAGGCATTTAAAGCAAATAAAATTTAATTTCAACTTGAATTTTCAGGTTTATTTCATATCATATATTTCTTTAATTTATGTCCCAGTCAAACTCAACTATTTCTGTTTTCTCTCTTCCTTCCTTCTTTTCTTTCTTCCTTTTCCATCCCTTCCTTCCTTCCTCCTTTCCTTCCTTCCTCTCTTCTTCCATCCTTCATTCTCTTTGTCACTGATTAATTTCCTTTTTTCTTTGCTTCCTTCTTTTCTCCCTTTCTTCCTTCTTACTCTATCTATCCCTCCCTCACTCCTATCCTTCTTTTCTTCCTTCCATCTTTTTTCTTTTCTCCTTCCCTTCCTGTTTCCTCTTCTTTTTCCAATTTATTGTTCTTTCTTTCCTCCATCCATCCCATCCTTCCTTCTTATGTTCATCCTTTTTTATTTTCTTCCTCCCTCCCTTCCTTCTCTATTTTCTTCTTTTCTTCCTCCACTTCTTCTTACTTTTCTCCCTTTATCCTTCTCTCCCACATTCTCTTTCTTCCTTCATCCTTCTCCTTTTTTCTTTCTTCCTTCCTTCTTCTCTTCTACCTCCCTTGCTTCCTGTTTTTATTCCTTCCTTCCTCTTTGTCTACCTGTCCATATCATCGGCTTTTTGGCTCCAAGGTAATTAAACCATATTTTAGCTTCTACTTTGACAAATTCCCTCCACAACTGTTTATCAACAAGCCTGTGACCCCCCATAGAATTGTACAGTCCTGGAGAGGAGTAAATTATTGTGGGACTCACGTTTATTTATAAACCAAGAAATAGACTTTTTCTATGAGGCACTGAGCCAGGGTTTTGTAAGTAAGGAAATGGAGGTCAAGTTAGGGTACACAGACATTTTATGGAAAAGTAAACTCTACAAACTAAATTTCTGTGTGTTCTGAGAATTAAATAAACTCTATTTTCCATAAAATGATCTTACGTGATTTTTTCTTCTTCAGTAAGTTATAGAATATAGGAAGAACATGTTAAAAAGTGACAGTAAAAACTTTGGGATCAAAGTATAAGGTTAAAAGTGAAGTTTTCCTAAATTTCAAGGGAATGATATATAAATCAATGGATTTTGCATAGTTGAAAGTTTGGGCAGGTTTTATAGGTACCTATTAAGAAGGATTTCTCTTTTTTTTGGTGTGAATCTTAAGATGAACCCAAAATTATTAATTAAATTATAATATAGTGACAATTAACAACTAAATTATTGGTTGTTGTCCTTTGTTCTCAAAGAGGACCAAAATTATATCACTATGATAAAGTGAAGTTTCTGTGTGTCCAATTGTGGCTGATCAGACCAATACAATCTTCAAATGCTAGAGCATTCCCACAGGCTGGGCACAGATAGTCCATATGAATATTTCAGATTGGTACTCCAAATTTGTGCACCCTATGTTTACTTTGTGCTGTCTCCATTCTCTTTTACTCATAGAGCACAACACCCTTTCTGATGTGGGCATGCCATGCTGAGCATTCCTAGGCCAGTGTCTCCCATGTCATGCAATCAAATCCAAAATTCTTCAGAGAGACCATGAGAGCATCCTTGTATTGCTTCTTCACCAAAAGATCACTTTCCCCATGTGAGTTCTCCATAAAATAATCTTCATGGCAAGCATATATTTTGCATTTGAACAACATGGTCAGCCTGCACTCTCTAAAGCATAATTTGAATGCTTGGCAGTTCAGCTTGGGCAAGAACTTCAGTGTGTGGTACCTTGGCCTGCAGGTGACCTTTAAGATCTTCCTAAGGCAATTGACATGGAAGAAATTCAGTTTCCTGACATTGTGCTGTTAGATTGTCCATGTTTCACAGGCATACAATAATGAGGTCAGCACAACAGCCTTCTTTTAGTCTAATATCTCTTCTCTCCCAAACTTTTCTTCAGAGCCTCCCAAATACTGATCTAGCTCTGGCAATGGATGTGTCAACCTCATTGTCAGTGTGTACATCACTGGAAAGTGAACTACCAAGGTAAGTGAATTTATCCGCAGCTTTCAAAACTCCAACTGTTTTAACCAATGGTTCCACATATGGATAGTGTGGTGGTGGCTGATGGAGTACCTGTGTTTTCCTTGTGTTAATTATTAGGCCAAAATTAGCACAGGCAGCAGAGAATTCATCCATACTTTGTTGCATCTCAGTTTCAGAGGCTGCATTGAGTGCACAATCATCTGCAAATAGAAAATCATGCACCAATACTCCCTCCACTTTTGTCTTGGCTTGTAGCCTTTTCAAATTGAAGAACTTACCATCAGTATGTTAGATGTCCTTGATTCCAGGTTCATCCTCATTGAAAGCATTTGACAATATGGCTGAAAACATCATGCTAAAAAGCATGGGAACAAGCACACAGCTCTGTTTCACTCCATTCGTGACTGGGAAGCCATAAGAGCATTGTCCACTATCCAGAACCCGGGCAAACATGCTGTCATGAAATTGACGTACAGTACTGATGAACTTCTCTGGGCAACCAAGTTTTGACATATAAGTAAATTATAATATATTATATTATGTTAATTATAAATTAAAATTATAATATGTTATACTATAGTAACAAACATAACCCCAAATATAAGGCAATGGATTTCTTGGAACTAAAAGGCTAGAAAAAATTGCCAAGGATAATGTGGGAAAGAATCTTTTTCATCTTGAGAATGTGGTCTAAATGCCCCCCAAATGATTTATGAAATGGAAATGTTACTAATATTAGTATCAATATTAACAAAGTAATTTTTACCTTTTAATTATTCAAAAATGTGGTATTTAAATCTTTTAAAAATATTCATTTTTTTTCTTGTTTCTGGACAAAAAATTCCTCCTAGCCCTAAGGAATTAGCTTTAGTAACAATCCAAATTTCAAAATGTCAAGAAGAGATCATCATCTGGCAAGAACTGCATAAACAGCCTATATATATGAATATGTGGAAAATGAATCTCTTAGAAATTCCTTCTTCTCCCTTTAGTTCTTGCAGAATTTATATTACTTAGAAATTGCTTGGTATCTTATTCAAGTGCTGTAAAAAGTAACAAACAAAATAAACAAAAGCTTTGTTAGTTGGGTGGCAGAGATCATTGCTACTGATAGATTTGCATTTTCAAGAAAATAAGAATCACAAATTCCAGCTGTCTGAAATTGGAATACTGGTAACAAAGGACAAAATGCTCCAGCTTTATTCTTTACCATGGTATTTTACACAGTTAGCTGCAAAATAAATGTAGAGCCTTTAAAAATAATCACACCAACCTGAGCCCAGGAGGTGGAGGAGGAGCGGGAGTGCAGCCATGGCTGGGTCCGTGATTCCAGGCAGTGGGAATGTTTTTCTAGAGCCTGATGAAGCCAGTGCCTGGGCACAGTAGGGGTATTCCCTGTGCCCATTCTCTCCCCATTCTGTCCAAATGCCTTGGGGTGGGGGGGGGGCGGCTATGTGGTGATGTATGCCAGGGAATGCAAGGTGGAAGTGACACCCTCCCAGCATCGCAACAGTAACACCTTCCCTGAAAGGCAACCAGACCTTCAGCTGAGAGACCACACCAAACAGGTTTTTGGCATCATGAATGAGCTTTGGGTCAGCCAGCAGGTATGTGATGTGACTCTGCAGTTTGAATATGAGGATAAGATTTCCTCCTACTTTATGGCTCACAAAGTGGTATTAGCCTCATCCAGCTCAGTTTTCAAGACCATGTTCACCAATATGTTGTAGAAGGAAGGCATGGAAGTGGTCTCTATTGAGGGCATGCACCCCAAGGTGATGAAATGACTCATTGTTTGCCTATACCGCCTCCATCTCCTTCGGGGAGAAATGTGTGCTGCATTTGATGAATGGGGTTGTCCTGTACCAGATTGACAGCGTAGTTCGGGCCTGCAGTGACTTTTTGGTGCAGCAACTGAATCCCAGAGATGCCATTGCTGAGTAACTTGTTTGTGCTGAACTCCATCAGTGTGCTAGAGAGTACATCTATATGCACTTTGGGGAGTTAGCAAAGGAGGAATTCTTTAACCTGTCCCATTGCCACCTGGTTACACTTATCAGTCAGGATGATCCTAAAGTGTACTGTGAGTTCGAGGTCTTCCATGCTTGCATCAGTTGGATCAAATATGATTCCAAGCTCAGCCACTTCTATATTCAGGCCTTTCTTCATGCTGTCCGTTGTTATTCCCTCACTTCTCACTTCCTGCAAATGCAGCTGCAGAAATATGAGATCCTCCAGTCAGATTCCCTTTTTAAGGATTATCTGGTTAAGATCTTTCAGGATCTCACTCTGCACAAACCCACTCAAGGTGGGCCAGCTCATCTACACAGCAAGAGGCTACTTCCATCAATCACTGAGCTACCTGGAGGCCTACAGTCCTTGTGATGGCACTTGGCTCAGTCTTGCAGACCTACAGGTACCCTGACGTGGCCTAGCAAGTTATGTGATGGGTGGCCTGCTGTATGCTGTGGGGGAAAGGAACAGTACCTCAGATGGTAACACAGACTCCAATGCTCTTGACTGAGACAATCCTGTGGGAGTGGCGGTCCTGAATTGCCTACCCTATGCAGGCAGTGGCTTTGATGGGACAAACCAACTCAATTCTACTGAGTGCTACTACCCAGAGAGGAATGAGCAGGGGATGATTGCACTTATGAACACCAGCTGCAGTGGTGCAGGGGTCTGTGCTCTGAACAACTACATCTATGCCACAGAAGGCTAGGATGGCACTGACCAGTTAAAGAGTATGGAAAGATATGATGTGGAAACAGAGACCTGGACTTTTATGGCCCCCATAAAACATCTACCAAGTATGTTTGGGATCTGTGTCCTTGGTGGATAAGATGGACACACATTTCTGGACAGTGTGGAATGCTATGACCTAGCCACATGGAATGAGGTGACACGTATGACTTCTGGCCACAGTGGGGTAAGGGTAACTGTAAAGATGAATTCTTGTCAAAAGCAGATTGACCAACAGAACTGCACCTGTTAAAAGATTTTTATCTCTTTGTCAAAATTGTCAGGTTGGGTGTATTGTTTGGAAATGAAAAACAAAGCAAAAAAAAAATATTTCCAAGACCAGAAGCTAAAATAACAAGTCTGTTAAAATAACAAAGCAGAAGAAGCCATCACAGGAACCTTTAATTTTGCCTCTTTGGCCCTTAGACCATTAGAAAATATGTTGCCAGGGGTCCACTTTCTTTGGAGGAGTTTGACAAAGGGAGGGTTCTTAGGAGTGGGCACTTGCATCCAGTGCACCTATAGGACAGGGCCTACCTGCTGCTTCTAAGGGGGAGGCCAGCATCAACTACCACTCTCCCTGGGAGATGGGATTAGGACTCAGACCACAGAATGCAGCTCTCTTCATTCCTGAAGCTCCTGTTCTGAGCAATAAGGGTTTGGTGCCAGGATGTTGGCCTGAACACTGTGAGTGGGTGGGCTTGCACATAGAAATCCTTGACTAGATTATCTCTGGGCTCTCTACAGTTATTATGGTAAGTTCCCTTATAATTTTCAAACAGAAATAAAGATAAGACTAACTAATAAAAAATAATAATGCCACCATTGTCTCTCAAATAGTAATATACACATGGCCTTAATATTTTTCATCCCTATCTAAAGTGAGACTTTTATAATCCAGTGCTAGCTATGATCTATCTCTTCATTGACTTTCCTGTCTCCCAACTTGCTCTCGCAAGAATACTGTAGACTAAAGGACATTTTCTTCTGCTTAACCGAAGTATTATCCTTTGCTGAACAACACTTTTCACCCTTTATGATTCAATACATTTTCTCAAGATCCCCAGAAATATACCAAGAATAGATCCCTTTAAACTTTAAAATATATTTAACAATATCGTCCTTTTTATTACACAATCCATTAAATAAGTGAAGGCATAGACTTAGATAAAGATGTATACTGTGTTCAGCTTAGAATTGGAAAGGTAAAGGTTCAAATTCTTCCTCTAAAAGTAAATAGATTGTGTTACTGTGGTCATTCTTTAGATTCAAGTAATCCACACTACCCAGGACCTTATTTTTGCCATTGTTCTGGACTCTCAGTTAGTACTATCTGAACTGCTTATGCAGTTCATACATAAGTTCTTCTCATGCTGCCTTAATTACTTCATTAGGATTTTGGAATCTTTCCATCCCCCTGTATAGCTCAATGATCCTGCATATGCAATCTTTTCCAAATGAAATATAAGCTTCTTGAGAACAAGGAATAGTTCAGTTATTCATTTATGTAATCAGCCTTTCATACAATTTAAAAACATGTAATAAGCACTTAACACCTCTTCATTTATTCAAATGATACATTAACTGCCTGATTTGTGTTTGAAATTTGGGTTGGCATTATAT
>CM053773.1:4664976-4695472 GCA_028658325.1 Potorous gilbertii
CAGATATGGCCTATACTGAATTGCCTGCCTTCCCAAAGGGAATGGGTGGGGAGGGAGGGATGGGGAGAAGTTGCAACTCAAAGTTTTAGGAACAACTGTTGAGTATTGTTCTTGCTACTAGGAAAGAAATACAGGTAATGGGGAACAGAAAGCTATCTGGCCCTACAGGAGAAAAGAGAAGATGTGGTATGGGAAGGGAGGGATGAAGGAAGAGAGGGCAGATTGGTGATATGGGTAATTATTATGTTCAGCGTATTGGGGAGGGGGGAGGGGACAAATGGGGAGAAAATTTTGGAACCCGAAATCTTCTGAAAATGAATGTAAAAAGTTAAATAAATAAATTTATTTAAATAAAAGAGAGAGATAATCAGGGAAACTACACTTTGCTAAAAGATTTCCCAGATAACTAATATAAAAAGTTATAGCAAGTTTCTCTGAAAAAGAACTTTTTTCTTAAATATATAGGGAACTGAATCTAATTCATAAAAATAAGACCCACTCCCAAAATCCATCAATGGTCAGATAAGAACAGGCAGATTTCAAATGAAGAAATCAAAGCTATCTATAGTTATATTTTAAAAATAAATCACTACTGATTAGAGAAATGAAAATTGAAACAACTCTGAGGTACCAAGTCATGCACATCAGAAATGACAAATGTTGGAGGGTATAAGGGAAAATATTGACACTAATGAATTATTGGTGGAGTAGTGAATTGGTACAGCCACTGGAGATCAATTTAGTCATATGCCCAAAGGCCTATAAAGCTATCTTTCTACTTTGATCCAGCAATACTGTTACTAATTCTGTGTCTCAAAGAGTTCCAGGAAAAAGGAAAAGGATCTATATGTAGAATAATATTTATAGCAACTGTTTTGGTGGAGGCAAAGAATTAGAAATTGAGGGCATGATCATCAATTAGGCAAAAGCTGAAAAAGTTTTCATATGATTGTGATAGAGTACTATTGTGCCGTAAGAAATGATGAAGGGGTGCAGTCAGAAAAAAATGATAATACCTGCATGAACTGATTAAAATTGAAGTGAGAGTAACCGTGATAACATTGTGCAGTGAAACAGTTATGTTATCATGACCAATTGTGAAAGACCCTAATCAATAGCAATGATCCAAGAAAATTCCAAAGGACTCATGATGAATAAATGCTATTCACCCCCCTTCTCCCCAGAGAGGGAACTGATAAGTTTTGTGCAAACTGAGGTATAATTTCCTCATTATCTTTATTTTGTGGGGCTTTTTGTGATATGGCAATGTGAAAATATATTTTACATGATTCCACATAAATAACTGATATTATTTTGGTTTCCTTCAGAGTGGGTAGAGGAAAACTGTGAGGTAGGGAGAGAATATGAAATTCAAAATTTTAAAAGAAAATCATGCTAAAAATAAATAAGAAATTTGGAAAAACAACCCTATGTTGTAGAAAAAAAGAAACTGTACTGTGATCTTTTGCTTCAAGATGGCATAGCAAGAGAACAAGAATATAGTGCAGAAGAAGCAATAATCTATTTGAAATCAAAGTACATGTATCTTGACTTTTGCATTTATTACTTGTGATTGGTTAGATAAGTCACTTGACTAGGTTGAGCTACCATGTTCTGCATGTAACATAACCAAATAAAAAAAAATTGAAATCTGAAATCCTTCTCAATTGTAAGCCTGCAATGGTAAACTGTTTATCTGGGAATATTTGAAATGCTATCCTGGGCAGGATGATGTAAGGTAGAGCAAGTGTCTTCTTCTGGTCTAGAATCTTGATTATTTTTAAACCAGTCAAGATATTTCTATAACTAATTGCCTCTTCAATGGACTACTCTAAATTGGACAAGAAAAAAAATAAACTGAAAAATCTTTCAATCTACACATCAGTTCTCTATGTGAGGATAACATTTTTGTCATGATGAGACTTTTGGAATTGTCAGGGATAATTTTACTTATGAGAATTTCTTAGTTTTTCATAATAATAAATACATCAGTTCTTATTAGTAAATATCGATCACATTTATTTATAGAACTCTTCCTTAATTCTAGTATAATCAGTAAGGCATACATTTAAGTTGGGGCCTACTATGTCTAAGTTCAGTTTTGAGAGAAGCATAAAAATAAATGGTTAATATCATCTTTGCATGTATTTTTTTATTTTAGACTCTTTGTTTTCCAAATGTGAACATTTCCCTACTTTCAGAAACTTTGAACCAAACATAAATTTTACTTCTTTGTGGTGTCTCTTTCCCTTCTTCCTTTATGATTTTTACGGGCTATCTCACAGAAGATAGTTTGATTTGAAACTTTTTGATCTAGAAAACTCATTAATCCATATGTTAATAAAATAATATCAACTTGAAGGGAAATGTCTGGTGGAATTAGCCAGGGCTCCCTCCTTTTTTACCATTTTGTTGCTCAACATTTTTATCAGCAAGTTGAATAAAGACATGGCCATCAACATTATCAAATTTATAAATGGATGTCACAAAGCTGAAGTGACTCTAATAAGATAATATTTAATAGTGAGAAACATGAAGTCCTATTCTTTGGCATAAAAAAAACTTCTTTAGTTTATAGTAGAGAAGTACAAATGTAATTTGTTTGAAAAAATATTGTGATTTTAGTGGATTATAAATGCAATATTTTAAAATAAATCAATATGGTTTATTCTTTTCAGTTCTGGCTTCAACATGTCAGGAAAGACATTGACCACTTACTTTGGGTAAAAGGGATGTTAATCAGAAAAGAGAGAGAACTGGATATTGTGCCATAAGAATATTATCTAAAGGAATTTTTTATGATTTTGCTGATGAGAAGAGTCATATGAGAGAATAATTGTCTTCAAGTGTTTCTAGTTATGTCATATGTAAAAGGCTTACTCTACTTGACCTCAGGTATAAGTACAATAGGTCTAATGGGAAAAACTGTAGAAAAATTATTTTAGCCTTAATGTAAGGAAAGAGATTTGAGACAATTAGAGACATGCAAAATCAATCAATAATTATTTATTAAGCCTTTATTATGTTCCAGGGATCATCTCTGCTAAGTGCTGAATAAAAGTGAAACTAGTTGGGGGAAGGCAAGTGGAAGTGAAGAGAGATTTGTTCCAGACATGAGAGATAGCCTATACAAAGACACTGAGACAAAAAGTGGAACATACCTGAATCCTAAGATTACTGAGTTTAAAAATGGAAGTAATGTATAGGAATACTGGCAAGAAAGAAAGGAGATTGTTCAAGAAAATATCAAAATACCAAGATTAAGCAAAACAAAATAAAAGTGAATATTTCATGTACTATGTTCCACCCTGAAGATACAAAAACAAGAGTGAAACAGTTTTCAAAGATAGTTTTCAGGGAAAAAAATAAAATAAAAAAATAAAAATAAAATAGAAATATCAATAATCACATAAAAAATGTTCTAAATAGCTGATACTAATAGAGAATGGCAAATTAAAATGAATCTGAGATACTATCTTACAGCTGTCGGATTGGCTAACATGACAGAAGATGAAAATTACAAATATGAGAGAGAATGTGGAAAAAATGGGAAAATAATGTAAGATTACTGAACGAGGCTACCCATTATGAGGAATATGTCCAAGGGGCTATAAAACTGTATGGATCCTTTGACCCAACAATATCACTACTTGGACTGCATCCTAAAGAGATTAAAAAAATTAAAAGAACCTATTTGTACAAAACTATTATTAGCAACTCTTCTTGTGATAACAAAGAATTGGAAATTGAGGGGATGTCTATCAATGGGGAAATGGTTGAACAAGATGTGATATAAGATTGCGATGGAATACTACTACACAATAAGGAATGAGGAGAAGGCTGGCTTCCGAAAAACAACAACAACAAAAAAACTTGGAAAGACATAAACTGATGCAAAGTGAAGTCAGCAATACCAGGAGAACATTTTACATAGTGATAACATTGATCAATTATGAAAAATTTACCTAATCTGATCAAGATTGATCTAAGCAGTTCCAAAGGACACATGACGAAAACTGCTCTCAACCTCCACAGAGAACTGATGAACTCTAAGCACAGATTGAAGCCTACTTTTTTTTAAACTTTACTTTTGGAAGGTTTATTTTTGCCTGTCTTTTGTTTTGCAGCATACCTAATAAATAGAAAAAATGTGTTTTACATGACTTCAAGTATTTAATATATATCAAATTGTTTACTCTCTAAAGGAGGGTGGAGGGGTTGGAAGGAGTGAGAGAATTTGGAAATCATTTTTGAAAATGAATATTAATTTTTACTTGTAATTGGGAAATATTAAACAAGATTAATAAAATATATTAAAAACCCAAGGGAAGTAAGATATTGCCATTTTATGGGTGAGAAGTTGATTTTTAAAATGTAAGAAAATAACTGTTTTATTAAAAACTGTTGACTTACTATATGAAGAAACATTCCTTTAAGATGCAACTTGAGCAGGATGGGACAAAAAAAAATCTAATGTAGAATAAATGTGAGGATCCAAAAGCTATTTCCTTAAAAAAAACAAAAAAAACCCCAAAAAAGCTTTTCTACTTATGATTTACTGCAACCAAAGGATATTCTACTACTTTTTCTGTGGCTTCAGTCAAAGCTTCCTGTTTTGTCTGCCTTTTCATTCCTGTCTACCGTATATGCCCTATTAGAGAGCACACACTAAAGCTATTTCTAGTACCCTTAGCAATAAAATTGACTTCTTTATCCTATAAGTCCTGTAAGTGTTAAATGTTGTTGAAACTCTCCACGATGTTTCCTATTCTTTAACTTTTTACTTGCTTTTAAATCAACAGATGAGATTGTTGCTATATTCATTCAGTCAACTAAGATTTATTAAGCAACTGTTAAGGGCCAGACATGACACTGTCTAGCTCTGGGAAAGAAAGGAAAACTGTGGTTTTTGTTTTGTTTTATTTTGTTTATCTCAAGGACCTCACAACCTAAAGGGAGAGAAAATAGATGGTGCAGTGGATAGATCTGGAATCAGGAAGATTTAAATTCAAGTCTTGCCTCGGATGAGTATTAGCTGAGAGACCCAGGGAAAGTCTTAAATTTCTTCTTCCTCAAGTTTCCTCATCAGTAAAACTCAGGCTAATGTTACTGATTTCAGAATATTAGAGTTAAGTAGTGTGAAAAGACTAGAACAGTAGGAAGGGGACAAGTTGTGAAGGACTTTAAAAGCCAAACAAAGCACATTATATCAGATCCTGGAGATAATAGAGAGCCATTGCTGTTTTTTGAGTAGTGATCAGGCCTGCAATATTTTCCCTCTGTTTGATCAAGAGCTTCTGTCATAGTTAAGGTCACAGCCAATATCATCACCATTTCTGCTGCTGAGGCTGGTGTTGATGCTAATGAACTGACACAGCATCTTGTTCAATTAAATTATCATTTAACTAAGTGGTTACTAGCCAGAGAGAAATGGTTTGGATTCCTGGACAAAGGATCCCAGGCAAGGGGGAGGGGAGATGCTACTCAGATATTTTACCACTTAAATGAGGTGGGGAGAAATTAGGAGGAGAAGACAAGGGTTCTAACAACTGATTGTTATATAAATTGTAAGTTCATTAGAGAGGCCATACCATGAGAGATGTAAGGCAGGGACATCATCAACTCCCATGTGTCATATTGTCATTTTTCTACAGATAATTTCCATATCCTTATTATATATCCAGAGCTAATCTCTCTTACGAGTTCCAGTATCATATCACCAGTTGAAATGGATATCCCATTGACATTTTCAACTTAACAAATCCCAAACAGAACTTGTTCTCTTTCTCCCCATCCAACCCCATACCTCTTCTATCCTACTCTATTTCATACTCTATTTATACTACTTACTTTATTAGGCCACAATTCTTTCCATAACGAGTAAGTCAAGAAGTTTTGATCATTTTACCTACCTTCATTTACATCTCTAATATCTGAACCCTTTTCTTCACTCACATGGCCACTGCCTACTTCAAAACCTCAATACTTCTAATCTGGATTATTTCAAAAACCTCCTAATAGGCTAGGATCCCTGGCTCAAATTTCATGACCAATCTTTGTTTCCATATCGTTCTCTATCTTATAAAAAATAAAACAAAACAAAATACCTCTAGTGCATCCCTATTGTCTCCAGAATCAAATAAAAACTGTTCTGGTATGAAAATTCTTGTGAAAATCTGACCCCAGCCTACACAATCAAGTCAATCTTACATTACTCAACATTATGAATTCTCATCAAAGTACCTTGCTTTCTGTTCATCAAAAGAACATTCAGTCTCCTCCCTATATAGCATTATACTGGATGTCACCCATGTCCAGAAAGCAATTTCTCATGATCTCTGCCTCAGGCTCCATCAAATTGACAAAATTTGTAATTGTTCAAATTCCTTCAAAGCTCATTATAAGACAACGAGGACTTTCCTGACACCTCTACCACAACCACATCAAATTATTTTTTATTCACTTTATTTTGTATTTGCCTATCTCTATTCTTGTTTTCTTGAATAGAAAGAATATATGCTCCATGATGGAGGGATTGTATTCATAACTGTATCCATGTTTCTTTGGCCTAAACTGGTGCTTTGAACTTAGTAACCATTTTCCACAGTTACTGCACAAAACCATTATTTTCTAGCAACATGGTTCACATTTATTACAGGAAAGAAAAGGTCAAGATAAACACACACATACACACACACACAGACACCTTTAGAAAAACTAACGCCCATCGGTATAAATGAAGCTTTGATTCAGGTGAGCTTCTACATCCAAACAAAAGTCAAGAGTTTCAACTACATGGGACTTTTGGAATATAATATTCTGGTGACAAAATTTGATGATAAACTGCATATGTCTATATCTATACACATATATGTATGCATATGTATATATGTGTGTACATATATACACATGTATGCATGTATTCATATATACACACATACAGATACATGAATGTATACACATACATGCATGTTTATATGAATGTATATAGGTGTTTTTATCTGTCTATCTGTCTATATCTATCCTATCTACCTATCTGTGTGTCTGTCTATCTTTCTATCTACCCATCTACTTATCTATCCATCCCCTGTTTCAGATGCTTATGCCCATGTGAAGTGTTATATTGTACTTAGCTATGAGTTAATTTTTATTATGAGTAGAATTGAGAGTTCAATGTCATTAAAAATAACAAGCCCAAAGCTACTTCCCTTTAGTCTACTTCACAAACAAACATACACAGATGCAAAAGTATAGCCTAGATATGAGCTGATTCCATAATTAAGAAAGGAAGAAAATCTTTTGAATAAAAAAACGTTTCTACTATAGTTTTCAACATTCCTAGCCGCTTCTTTATATAGAAATAACTCCCCCCTGCCAAAATAAAAGGATTTGGATTATAATGGATTTCATTAAAACAACAAAGTTGTAATGTGGAATACAGGCACTCTTTTTAAGTCAAATGCATAACACCTTAAAAGTCCTTTACTGCAAACAGCTGTGTCAATTGCTTGAGTCAGTTTAAGACTTTGATTATATTTTATAGAAGATGAAACCAAAGCTGAGAAAAATGAAATCATTGAAGATGGTCTAATTTGATGACTTGGTGGGTAGGTTATAGAACGTTTCTTATTCAAATGTTCTGACAATATATAAGGTCCTTTTTGCCAGAGTCATAGCTAATAGGAGATTCTATTCTGACTCCAGGCCCATTACCATTCTACTATACCATTCATCCTCTGGATTTATTAAATAATTAATTTTAGATACCATGTATTCATAAAATAATTAGCCTAGGGTTTTGATTTTAAAAAAAGATGAATAAAACATTTAAGTTAATGGGAAATATATTAGGCAGCCTAGTCATTAAAGAGTATTAAGAAATAAAAAGATAGGGATTGGATTTCTGATCTCATTGGCATAGGAAACTCGTCTGAATAAACTCATTGCAAGTTGTCACATTTTCTGCAACTTTCAATATTAGAAAATTGTTTTAATCACAGAAGTTAAGACAAGTGACTTGCCTGTGAAAACAATATTTCAGAGGCAGAATATGAACACCCATTTTCCTGGCTTCTTGGCAGTATTACTATCTACTTCAACCTCTGTTCAAAAATTGATATGGGAAACTCTTATTAGGCCTATAGATCCCGAAATTTGAACGAAAATTAGAAGTCACTTATTTCTACTCAATGTAGAAATTCCTTTTACAACATTGCTAACCAAGGAAAACTGAGCTTCCCTTTCTTAAGTCAGACTGTTCTATCTTTTAAAATATAATTTTGACTGAATTGGAGGAAAACCTTTTAATTTAGGGAAAAATAATCTTACCATCTTGATGCTCCAATACAGTTGTCTTAATTCTATTCTCTGGAGTTAAATAAAAGAAAAATTATTCTTCTTACATGTTGGATTTTTAAATGTTTGAAGATAATTATTCTGTTGTCCCTCAGTCTTCTCATGCTAAGGTTAAATATTTCTCATTATCTCAACAGTTTCTCATACAAAGAACCAAAGTTTTCAAGATTTCCAGACCCTTCCTCATTCTTGCTGCCATTATTTTGATAAATGTTTATTTATCAATGTGCCTCTAAAAATGAAGAATCCAGATTTAGTCATAATTTCCAAAAGACACCATTGCAAGACAGAGTGCAGTGGGGCTATTATCTTCATGGACACGGACATGCTACCTTTATTACCATAGGATAGGATTGGTTTGGTTTTTGTAACTTCTAATCATTGAACCATATTAAGGGTGGGCTCATCTTAAATTCCTGTGACATTACAAAATTGTCGTCAGGCAAGTTTTCCTACATTTCTAAACAAGCTTATGAACCTAAACTAGTGCTTTACCTTTCTTCTTTTCAAGATTGATCTGGTTGGGTTGGCACACAATCTCACTGTTACAATTATTTTCAATTTCAATTTGTGATTTGCAGAGTTATACTTGGGGAGGAGGGAGTATATCTTTCTTTTCAGAAATTGACTTGCCAGTTTTTGCTCGTAAAAGGTGGCTATGTCAAAAAATGTTCTATTATATTAATATGTACATACACACACATATATATGCATACATATGTGTTTACACACATATAAACATGCTCATACATATGTGTGTATTTATATATGTATATATATTATATAATATTCCAAGCTGATTGATACATTTTCATCTTTGTGAATTTTCAAAAAGAAAATGCCTTTTACTGCTTTCACTCCCTACTCTCCAGGTTGCTTATGGTATCTCTCCTGCAGACAATAGTTTCCTCATTAGGAGATAAGCTCTGTATGGGCAGGGATTTTGTCATTTTGAAATTCAGTATCCTTTGGTCCTTGGAGAGATCTAGGTTCAGAATCAAAAACTAATATGGATCTGTGCTATCATTTATTCAGCAATTCTTTCCAAAGATGTTGATAATGATGCATCCATGCATACCCATGCTTCTCATCCAAGTTCAGTAGAGGGTGCACATCTATTATGTTACAGATCTCCTTGGCTTTCTCCAGTAACTGTGCCATCATATTTCACTTTCACCACATGGCTGCCATATTATCTTTTTCTGTCATATAATTTTTACTTCTTTTCTTCTTTGGAGGTCCTTTTGGTTATATGTTAAAGGCTGCTCACCTCAAAGTGTACCTTTTTTTCTATTGCCCTCTCTGAGATACTAGTATTATTTCTTTGATGGTAGTAGTATTGCTGGTCATATCACTAGATAGCAACCTGCATAAAGCACTCATATTAAAAATAAAGACTGTTGTTCCTATAGAAGTTTGGGATTAGTAGAAAGGTTTCACAATTTTCTGAAAGCAATGCAGTCCATAATCTTATATCTTTGCAACTCTAAGCCCAGTTTGATGTCCATTTCTACTGATTGCTCCAAATATGCTTACCCTTTGACAAGTTATATAGGATGTTCATTTCTTTAGATCAGAAATTCTTAATGGTGTTTTTGGAGGCATGTACCCCCTTGATAATTAAGTGAATCCTATAGACCTTCCTATATGAATGTTTTTAAATCCATAAACTGAAACATATAGAGTTACAGAGAAAATTATTTTCAAATACATTAAAGTATTAAAACCAATATAAAAACAAGTAAGCAAGATCACAGGCCTCTGGTTGAGGAATACTACTTTAGTTAAATGGAGAAATCAGAGAAATAGCCATTTCATATTGAGCTGGATCCTTCCTACTTGGATAATTTGAGTGATTTAAAATATTTTCCAGGTGGATGTGGAATATTTTCAAGTTGAACACAATCAACACAATGCCATCTGCACATAATAATATTTGGAGAATCTTATCTTAACATTCACAGGGGATTACCCTGTCAATGTAGACTCTATACTGGATCACTTCTATCACAGTTTCAAATATTATTTTTGAGCCTATGTCTCCCTAATTTTCTTTACCTAATGTTTATTGTTAGAAGCTAATTAAGCAAGTTTTTTTCTATTATTATGATTTCCCTGCCTCAAGTCTCCCCCTACTACATTCAGTTCTCCAGTTGCTGACGTGATCCTCCTAAGAAACAGGTCTCAAAACATCAGCACCTGTTTGATAAATTCCATTGACTTCCTCTGATTAACAGGATGAAATATAAAATCATACTGGACTTTTGAAACCTATCACAAGTTAATGCTTTCCTACTTGTTGTTCCTTAAATATCTCCAAATTCAAGCTCCTGACATTTTGCTGACCGTATTTCATACCTGAGGTTGCCTCTATCTTCATCTGAGCATCACAGTTTCCCTAGCTTCATTTTAAAAAATCAACATAAATTCTACCTTTTGTATGAGATCTTTCCATGTCTTCACATTGTTCATACTTTGTTTCAGCAAAGACCATGACGTATACAGGAGGGACTACTGTACAGGTTCTGAGATCTGTTTTTCTGAAAGGAAAGCAACTTTTGAGGGGTCAACAATCACTTTAATCAAACACGTATTATTAACTTAGTTCAGAAGAAAAAGTCAGAACCCTGAATTGTAGAGAAAATACAAAGAAACAATAATAAACAGATAGGGCTCCTAACTATCTGTAATGGTGTGTGGGATGGCAAGATCCCTTACTCAAATTGACTACTCAGAGGCATCTGAAAGTGTTAAGAGAAAGTTCCTTTATTTGATTCTCCGAGAAGCAGGGCAGTCCCTCCACCAGGTAGTCTGGAGCAGGAAAGCTGAAGCACAAAGGCAGATGAGTGATATATAGACACTAACGTGGAAACCCCTCCCCCCACTGACCATTGTTCTCATTGGCTGAGAAATGTGGTCTTACATTCTGGGCACAAAATCTAACTAATCCCATCTTAAGTTTGGTTCTAATTTCCCGCTTTCTGTCCATTACAAAGCATGCAAAAATACATATCAGTATATGCAAATAAAGGATTGAGAGTATATGCAAATGAGGCAGACCTGTGTGAGGACTGCCAACTGCTTATGCACATGCAAATTAGGCATTGAAGAGTTAGTGAGTTTTATCCAATCATTGATCCTAATACACTACACAGCTTATATCCTTATATGGCAATCACCTGACTCTGAACGCATTGTAACCTGAGCCTCTCAGTCTCCTTTACCCCCTGGGAGAAGAATCTGCATTCCTGAGAAGTCTTCACTGAATCTGTTCCCATTCAATGGTAATTTGAATTGAAAAATCTTTTCTATTGGGTAATAGGCCTATTAAATCACAAGGAGTCTGTGGTGGGAGGAGTTTAATGAATGGGTAGAACAGGAAGAGGCAGAGCTAGAGCAGAACTGAGAGGAAGTCAGTCTTGAGAAGAGTCAGAGGTAGGAAGGATGCAGGCTCCTGGGGAGCATGAGTGATCTTGTGACTGTGATTTTAATGCAAAGAGCCTGCTTGTGATGAGAGTAATGAACCTAGTTTGTGGGAAGCATCGGACGGGGAAGGCTTGGGGATGGTGGCCTTTGCATTGTTATTGTGTATAGATATTTTGTTCTGTGATGGATTTGGGTCTGAACTAATGTTTTGGGTTCTGCCTTCCATGTGGAGAGTCTGTGGTATTGAGAATTCTGAATTGAGCAGTGATATTTATGGCTGCTGTGGGTGCTCTGAACATTGCTTTGATGCTACAAATGACGACAGAGAGGAGATGGGGAAATATCAGACCTCTATTTGGAGACAGAAAGGCAGAGGAGACAGAGGAAGAAATGGACGTCCCAGCTTGGGAGGATTTTTGTTCCTTCCTACAATGAGAATGGGCTAAAGTCACAGGGTTTTGTGAAAATTGGGAACTGAGTCTACAGAAGGAAGAATCCAGAGACTTAGAAAGATATTTACAAGGAATAACAATGGAACCGGGAAAAGAAATGGCAGGGGTATGTAGGAGAAGTTGGGTCTTGCTAATAGGATATGGAATTGTATGTAAACGTGGAGACAGACTGCTAGAGAAGAAGACTCAGATGGAAAGGGAGTTGGTTGGTTTGCAGGAGAGGCCTTTTTTTCTGCAGTGTTTGGGCTGTCCTTTGGGAGAGGAAGCTGGAGAGTTCTGGGTGGTAGAAAAGAGGGCTATTGTTGGTTTTTCTCACAGGAGGCAAAAAGTTAACAATAGGGAAGCGAATGCAGTAGCCCTTGCACAGGCTGGGCTTGGTTTGCTCCTTAACACAGTCCAGGAGAATGTGTGGAAGGAAATTGAAACAAGTGAGGAAGCTAAGGTTCTACGAGTACTAAGAAGGAAGCAGTTCAATAACGGCCCCCACAGTGTTTGGGGAAGTAATTGAGAATTTTGCTCAACAGGATGTCACAGATGTTTTGAGTTGGTTCACCCAAAGGATGGGACAGTCATTGGTACCTTGGATGGTGAAAAATAGTGACAAAGATAGGTTTTCTTGAGAAAAGAGCCAGTGGATTCAGAGTCAGAGTGGATTGACAAGAAAATAGTCGTTTGTTTCTCTGTTGAGAACAGGGTAGATTTTGGAAGAATAGATGGCATTCCAACTAATGAACTATATTAAATGTATCAAGGAAAAAGTCTTGATTTTAGACTGAGCAGAGAGGTAGGAGTTGCCCTGTAGATCATTCTGAAACATTGTATCCAGGTTCATCACATCTATTGGGAGAAGGGGGAATGGGAGTGGCCAGGCCCCAGCTCGGGTTAAATAGGATGTACCTCTAGCTACAATGATGCCCCAGGGACTGCAAATTGAAACAGAGTAAACAATAGCGAATGAGGCTATGATAATGGGTTCATGTACTCCAGAAGCTTGGCTGTCCAGAATCCTGCTTCTGGTTATTGTCTCCTTGTTTCTTCTTGGTCTGTTGTCTGTTCACCTTGTTTTCAGATTTATTTTCTGCAGGCTTAATACTCTGCACCTGTGGATCCTGGATCACTTAAGCTGGATATCACCCTATCCATGACTGTGCTGTGTCAACTCTCAACCTGAAGTCAACCGAACTCCACATGATAGCTAAAGAACTGATCTGTTAAATGGGACCTGTTGGGGCAGGGAAAGCTCTATGTCTGATCTCAGCAGGAAATAGCTATGGAAGAAGAGACCTTTACCACTTACCCCAATATTTTGGGCCCCATTTGTTCAAGGGCAGAATGATAGGGTGCTTGTGCTCAAATCCCACCCTAAGTTATTGTTTTATGTGCTCATTTTTGTGACCCCTGTTATATTGTTTTAAAGGTCTGTTGACAACAGTTACCCCACTGACCTATATAATGAATATGAAAGATCCTGGGGCTGAGTGTACCGGTAATTTGAATTGAAAAACCTTTCCTATTCCTTAATAGGCCATTAAGTCACATGGAGCCTGTTGTGCAAAGACTTTGCTGAATGGATGGAGCATGAAGAGGCAGAGCTAGAGCAGAGCTGAGAGTAAGTTAGTCTTGAGAGCAGTCAGAGCTAGGAAGGATGCAGGCACTTGGGTAGCATGAATACTTTTGTAATTATTTATAATAATGTTTAAGAGACCCTGCTTGTGGTGGTTTTAATGAACCTGGTTTGTGGGAAGCCTAGGCTTGGGATGGTGTTGTCCTCTGCATTGTTCTTTTGTATAGATATTTGTTGCTGAGATGAATTTTGGTCTGAATAAGTGTTTTGAGTTCTGCCTTCCATGTGGAGAATCTGTGGTATTTTGAGATTTTGAATTGAGTATTGGTATTCATGGCTGCTGTGGATGCTGTGAATATTGCACTGGCACTACATGTCTGACCATAAGTAATATGTACATCACAGTTCAACAGACAGATCCAACTATATGATCATATATACATAGTTATCAGAGAAAGAAGCACCAACATATGGGTTTTCAAAGCTAAGGGCTACCCAGAGTTGCATCTGGTGCACAAATCTTCCACAAACTAACCCCCAAAGTAAAACCTCACCTCAGAATATATATATATATATATATATATATATATATATATATATATATATATACACTTCTCAGAATCAGAGGGCAACCAATGCCTTAAGACCCAGTGCCTCATTAGAAATTAATGAAAGGTATCCCTTCAATAACAACAACCAAAAAACTCCCCTAATCAAACTTTCTGTAATGGACAGACCCATTAATGAGTGGAGATATTTAACTCTCATTAGCATTACATGCTTTCTTAAGATTACTTTCAATTTACCTCTATTGTAACTCATATATGCAAGATGTTTTTATATTTTCTTGTTCTAGAGTGTAAGCTCATTAAATACAGGCTCCCCACCCTTTCTTTGCATCCCCAATGCTTCTGGAACACAGTAATTGCCTCATAAATACTTATTGGTTAAGGAGAATAACTTTGCACCTACTTAATGCCAGGGACTGTATTACAAATTTTACAAATATTTATCTTGATTTTCTTGATTTCTCCCTTTGACTCCATGTTTCATAGAAGTTTCAATGGATTTTTTTGAGTTTACTTTTTTAACCAAGGCCTAATAGTCCAGATATGCCATGTCCAGGCACAACCTGAATCCAGTTTATTCTAGCTTCCAGGCAAACTCTCTACCCAGTACAATACTATACGATGCTTAGTCTCATACATAAATATTAGAAAATTGCCTTGAACTCCATTGGAGAAAGCAACTTTTTAAATGACATATTGTAATGAGTACAACTGCTCTTCTGTATCCTATTGTTGTATAATTTACCATTAACACAATTATATAGATTTTAATCAATTTACATGCATATTAATAACAATTCTGACTATACTTTTGATCAATATATAAATAGAAATTGCCCTTTGTTGCCCACAGATATTTATGCCTCATTTGACTTGTACAACTTAATGCTTGTGAGCATAATTAGGTACTTAACCTTCATTTCAAGGGTATAAATAGATAATTGCACCTACAGTTAGGCTAATTATAGGCCCAATTATTTGTGTACATATTTTGATATTGGCTGAAAAATACACATATAGAAATTGAACATGTAACTTTTAATATGAATCTACATAATAGGAAAATGACTAGAAAAATTACTCAAAACATCAGCTAATCAACCTCTTTGTTTACAAGGAAACAAACAACTTAACACTTTCTTTTTCCCCTGACACTAAGTAAATGCTCATTAAATTGAGTTTAATTCTACTGATTTTTTGGACTGAAATGACAGAACGTTTTGGCATCACATAAATGCAGCCTGTGAGATTCCACATTTGAATGTTCTATTTGATTACCAATTGTTTGACTGGTGATATTAGTACTTTAGAAGCAAAGGAGATATAAGTTCCATCCTAAAACAGATTTTCCCAGAAGTTGAGATACTGACAATAAAATAACATGTTTGGAAGACATTTTGTCTCTTTTACTCAAGACTGTAGTGAGGAAACTGTTGCTTTAGAATGTTACACTGATAGAAGAAGAAAAGCAGGAGACTCCAGGGTGCAGTTTCAAGTTTTGCTTCTGATATCTAGGTGAATCTTGGACTTAACCTAGCAGGGTCTTAGTTCTATCATCTTCAGAATGAAGAGAATAATACTTGCATTGTCAACCTCTCAAGGTTGTTATGAAGGCAACATTTTATATTTAAGAGAGTACCGAGTCAGACATCCTGAGTTCAAATCCTGCCTCTACCATTTATTATTCGTGTGAACTAAGACAAATGGCCCATGCCTTATAAGTCTCATTTTCCTCATCTGGAAAATTATGGGGTGGGCTAAATGACCACAAGCTCCACTCTAACTCTAAATCTTATGATCATATGAAAAAATCACAAAATTTCAAGGGTTGAAGAGATCTCAGCAACCATATAAAAACAAACAAAAAACCCTCCAGCAAGCACTGAGCATTTGTTTAAAGACATATAATATGGGGGTGGGGGGATCCATGAGCTCCTGAGGCAGCAGTTGACACTTTGAAATTAACTACAGTATCCCAAAAGATCGTACTGTAGCTTTAAACTGTAATAGCTTAATAGCTGTACTAGGACTTTTGGGAAACCCTGTGTTAGAAAGTTTTTCATGAGATCAGGCCTAATTTTTCCACTTGGTAACTTTATTTGTTCCTCCCAGTTCTGCATTTTAGAGTCAAACATAACAAGGCTAATTATTTTTCTACATGATGGCCCTTCCAATACTTGACTGTCCTATTTTCTCCTGCCTCTTCTCTTTTATAATTTAAATATACTCAATTTTAAATGATCTTCATATGACAAGAATTCACCACTTTTCATCAAACTGGTTTTCCTCTTTAGTGTGTTCTGCAGCTTATCATGATCCTTCGGAAAATGTCTTCATTCAACTGAACATAAACCTCCAAATGTGCAAAACATATCAAGAACATCACTGACTGCAGGAAGTGGTAACCAAGGTAGTAGAAGATAGTAACCTTTTTTATGCAAATTAACATCTCCTTAAAATGTCACATTATCTGTCTGACTTATATTGTACTTTCAGGATATTAAAAGCAGTTTTCTTTTTATTAAGACAAATTTATTTTGAACAAATTGTGAATTTTAAAAAAAAGTATTTTAACTAAAAAAATTATACACATCAGTATTAAGTTTCATTTTTATTAAATTGAGTACAGTGGTTAAGTATATCAAGCTCACTCTGGTTGCTGGTCTTTTAAACGTATTTTAGCTACATTTCTTGATTCTGAACCATTAATAAATATTGTAAGGATGTTGAAAGAATTCTAAAGAACAGTGGGATAAAGAGAAAGACTTCTATCTTGGTAATTATTAACAAATACCATTTATGTATTTCATTCAACCAGATGTGAACCTATGAAACATTATTATCAATCTGACTATATCTTTCTATGTTGATCAAAATATCCATCCGTAGTGTACTCTTCTATTACCAGATTAGTAATTCTGTCAAAAAATGACAAAAGGTTTCCTTGGAAATTCCTGTTCTAGATGAGGCAATTTGTGGTCCCTCTTCCTTTTCTAGGTGTTCCTTTTAGTAATATGTTCTTAAATTTTCCCACAAATTTTTAACAAGTTAATTCATCCATTGAAGAATCCATTGTCTTCACCTTTTTGAAAACCAGGAAATTGTGGGTAAAGTCATTTTTAAACATTCAAGTGTTTTATAAAGGTCAGCTATTGTTTTTAGTTCATTTTCAATTTTAACCCAAAATTCTCAAAAGTGCAACTTCCAAGAGCTTCGTCCCATAAAGAATTTCATTCATCATATGTTATTATTAAGCTTCTTAATATATTACTTTCTTGGACTTCCTCTATCACTACAGATCAGGGAAAGGAATAAAAAGCAAAGAGAGAGGGGAAAAAAATCTCCCTTATATGCTAAGAGTTTTTTCCTTTGTTTTATGTATATTCATTGTTAGTCGGTATTTCTCAGGGTGTGATCTCTTTACTAGCAGTGAAGTTGCATTCATGACAATTTTTTCATGAAGTGCTTTTATTATTTTATTTTTTTTATTTTCTCACACCAAAGACCAATCAAAACATTTAGAATGATTTGATTATGCAGAAAATATAATCTTACCTATTTATGCCCTTATTGGTTTTCAACTTTCTTACTTGGTAATGATATATATATATATATATATATATATATATATATATATATACACACATATATATATATACATATATATATGTATATATATATATATATATATATATATATTCTGTTTTGTATGGTAATAACTAGCAATTAAATTACTTTTGAGACCATAAAATCCTTGAACCATAACGCAATGCTGAAATTCAGGAGACAAAGTGATTACTATTCATAGTAATTCTCTAATGCAGCTGATGTGTAAGAAATGTACATTACAGGAAAAAGAAATTCACATTCATACAAATACTATTATGTACATATATATATATATATATATATATATATATATATATATATATATATATAAACATGCAAGTATATATAGAGGAAGTTTCATATTATGTTTTTTCATTTATTGCATTTTCATATTTTAGATACATTTCAGCAAAATTTTATATTTGGGAATTTAATTTCTATATTAATTTATTCAACTGAAAAATTGATATTGCCCATTAAGTAAATGATTCAGTATCTCAAGGAGTCCATTTTTGCTAAACAACATTATTGGCAGTTTGATTCCCTAGTGCTATGCTTAGCAATGGAAAGGGACTCTTAAACCCTGATTTGCATCAGATTACACTGAATAATCCACCAAATTACTTTTTTTTAAAGAAATGAGACTGAATGAATTAATTCAAAGCCTCTCCACCTCCTCACAAACACATCGCATATTAACAGACATAGCTTAAATTGAAAGTGTAATTAGAATTCAATCTATTCCTTGAAGCTGCTGGGAGTTTAGATCATGGGGTTACCGATAAGGTTAAAACTTCAAAGCATGCATTATACTGGAAGTATTAAATACTAGTAATCTATGTATCATTATTAGGAATATGTTAATGTAATAGCATTAAAGATTATAGACACATTCATGATAATTGCATTATATGTAATCTCTAAGCAATATTCCCTTTAACAACCCTAATTATAGGGGATATTCTCTATAGTTCTTTAATTCCTTTAAATAGAGTGCTAATAATATTATCATGCAAAGCCACACCTATTAAAGGAAAGAACATAGTAGTTAGGCTAAAATTTACCATGCCTCTTTTAAGCCAAATTATAATTAGATAGAAAAGGATTATAACGTATACAAATCCATTTTAGTTTTATGATTTCAGTATAGGGAAGCCTCCCACTCCAGTACATGACTCATATTATACATTAGCCCTTTTATTTGAAAATACAGCATTGTCTAGTAGTTCCGCCTTCTGATAAAGAGTCTCTTCAAATTCTGCAAGTCTGACTCTTGAACAGCAAGCACAATCTATTACATACAAGATCTGGACCCTTCAGGTTTTGCTGGAGAGATAGAAGTCTTAGCCTGGTTACTTAGCCTTTGAGAAAGCCAGGCTAACATTTTACAATGATGAGATAGCAAAGAAGAATTCGAGCGGATAATGTTACACTATGACAGAGAGATGCAGAGATTCATATACTGTTCTTATCCTACATAATACTTCCATGATATATTAATCAGCACTATATTATTGTGAAGATTTTTTTAGGGTTGGAGATGTCAGTTCTATTTATTCCAACTTACAGATACTGAAAAGAACAGCTGATGTTGGATATGACAGCTTTTCAAGTACTTTGACTTTTTTTTTTATAAAACTGTCATTGTCATCACCATCAACAATAAAAAGCTACTGAAATCATTGAGATGTCTACTAGGTATTAAGGACAAAGGAGTTTAGAAAATGCACTTGATGAGTGAGATTTTCTTTTTCTGTAAGCATTTTTTGCTGTGACTCCAAAAGCATAAGAAAAATCAGGTAGAATAGTTTGAATTTTTTTATCAGCACAATCCGATCTTTCTTTCTTTCTTTTTTAATAATATATTCATTTTATTTATTTTGAATGCTCTACAATCACTACCATAAAATTAGATTTTCCCTCTACTTACACCCTACCACCTCCCTCCCTATCCAAGATAGCATGCATTCTGTATAGGATCTACGTTCCTATTGAATACATTTTCATTATAGTCGTGCTGTGTAGAAGAACTAAAATAAATGGGAGAAATCATATAACAAACTAAAACATAATACACACACACACACACACACACACACACACACACACACAAATGATCTGCTGTATTCTGCAATTGAATTCCAGAGATCTTTCTCTGAATGTGGAAGGCATCTTGCCCTAGAAGACCATTGGAAATTTTTTTTAATGTCCTTGCATGGCTATGAAGATCCAAGTCCACCAGAAAACACTCTTGCACACTGTGGCTGTTTCTGTGCACAAAGTTCTCCTGGCTCTGCTCCCTTTGCTCAGCATCAGATCATGTAAGTCTTTCCAGGCCTCTCCGAAGTCTTCCTGTTCATCATTTCTTATGGCACAACAGTATTCCATTACATTCACACACCACAATTCATTCAGCCATTCCCCAGTTGATGGGCATCCCCCTGATTTCCATCCCTTGGCCACCACAAAAAGCGCTGCTATAGATACTTTTGTACATGTTGGACCCCTTCTCATTTCCATGATCTCTTGGGGATACAGTCCTGGAAGTGATACTGCTGGGTCAAAGAATATGCACATCTCTGTAGCCCCTTGGGCATAGTTCCAAACCACTCTCCAGAATGGTTGGATGGACTCATAGCTCCACCAACAATGAATCAGTGTTCCAACTCTCCCACATCCCCTCCAACATTTATTATTTTCCTGTTCTGTCATGTTTGCCAATCTAATCGATATGATGTGGTACCTCAGAGTTGTTTTGATTTGCGTCTCTCTAATCAAAAGTGATTTAGAGCATTTTTTCATATGATTATAGATATCTTTAATGTCTTCCTCTGAAAATAACGGTTTGAAATTTTAAAACTAACATTCCAAATCACCTTAGGAGTTGAAAGAGATGATAAATATACCATTCTAGTTATTTCCATGTAATGCTAAACTTGAAACAAATTCAATTTTAAATGTATCTTCTTCAGCATATTGTCAAATACTGCAATTCATCTCATTATTTATTGATTTTTGTCTGCTCACAGCTGAAAGGAATTTGTGAAGAGGTCAGGTGAAGGAAGCCACGAAATGCAGTGTGTAACAAGGTCAAAGGAAGAAGGACATGGCGGATTTGTTAGGGGTGGTTGTGGTAGTATGTTTTATTCCCAGATTCGAACTGATTTTTAAACCTCAGAGTCCAAACTTATAGTACTCCAAAATATGCATTAATTTTAACAAGTTTAAACAAAATATTTGCATATATAGATATAAAGACTTCTCTCTCTCTGTCTCTGTCTCTGTCTCTCTGTCTTTCTGTCTCTCTGTCTCTCTCTCTCTCTCTCATTCTCTCTCTCTCTCTCCATGAGGGATTAAATAGCAGAAGAAATTGTAAATGATACCTTAAGAAATCTCTAACTTTTATAGAATGTCAGAATCAGAAAATGACATTGGACAGGATTTCTGTTATCATTGGATCTGAATAAAATTCTCCTCTATAACATTTCTAGCAAATGTTCATGATTTCACCCAGATGCCTTCTGCTGCTATCTCCTCCTTCATTACTTTCACACATAATGTGGTCACAAAGAACTCACATTCTATTTAAAATTGAACAGCCATGCAGGCAGCTGAAACTTGCACTGTGAAGCCCTTGGTGTGGTCAAACATTAAAGATGCCTAGGTAATCCACTACAATCTGGTACATTGCTAATTGTTTTTATTTTTGTCTGGCCACTGCACTTTGATAGCTCTGGAAGAGACAGCGAGGTTGAAGACCTTGCCCAACTCTGACTCACTTGAATTCAGTTCATACTCAAGGCAAGGCATCACCCTTTGGTCCTCTTTAAAAATAGATGACCAACAACAGCGTTCTATTAGAGTAAGGCAAAACATATAGTTTCCAAGTCAATGGGAAAGGTCCTGTGTTTCTTAGAATGCCATGCCAAAAACAATGGTAATTTATTTCCTTAATTCACCTTTCATCGACAAAGCAATATCAATCTGTAATATTGAAACATGCCACAGGACTAAGGATTTGGTATTGACATCTTTTTCTGTATACACAGTAGTTACAGTTGTTAAGGATCCAGATCTGAGTACCTACATGAGGAGTTTTCAGCTTACTTCTTTACAAAACAATGCCCTCCCCAATGTTCACAGATGAAAGGTCAGAAGCAAAACTGATCATATGTGGAATCTCGTGTTTGCAGTGCTTTGGGGCTCAGGCTTCTAGATTGCCTGCACTGGGCTTTCAGAGGAAGAGGTGGTTGAGATTGTGGCTATGTTTTGAACTAACTGAAAATTGTCATCTCCTTTATTTCCCTCAGTATTTCCTGTTTTCCTCATTTAATCTCACCTGCTGTAGTGATGGCATTTGGTGGTACTGATGATGAAAGGCCTCTCTCCATAGGAATTGTTTCCTTGGTTAATGGCTAATTTACTAGTAGGTACAGAAGGATGTTAGTCTAGAAGAATTAGTTGTATTGGGGATAGGAATCTGTGCTGCTATTCCCAGGCCTCTTGAACTGACCTGCCCTGTTAGTAGCACTCTCTTGGTGGTGGTTGTTGATGGCTGGGATTGTGGATTCTTCTGTAACTCTGGAAATGTAGTGTTTTTGTTTTTTTGTTTGTTAACCACTAGCATTTCTTCCTTTAGTGGTAGCTACAGGGGCCAAATTGGAAGCAAGGTTACAGGTTAAAGGGACGCTGCCTTACTGAAATTCTTGAACTCAGAGTCCTAGTATGTCTCCACCTGGATCTTAAGAGACATCGTTTGATCCTTGGATTTCCTTTACTTGCCAGAAATTGCAGAGTTTTTCATTAATTCTACTTAATTCTTTTAATTTTATATTCATTCATTTATTTTTATTATTTATTTATTTACTTACATCTTATCTCTTTGTTTCAGCTTTCAGAATATTTCTTTAACTTGACCTCAGATCTTTACAGAGAATTTGGACTCCATAGATTTATTTGGGTCCCTAGTCAGGTCATGCCTTTTCCTGTCCTGTTGTGTCACTCTCTATGCCCCAATCATAAAATTACTTGTATGGAGGAATGACATTTCCCTTTCTTACACCCATTTCAGCTCATTTAAATTCAACAAGCAGTTATTATCATCTCCAGTCTGACTGATTTACCTTTTCAGCCTTATTTCACATTTCTCCCCTAGCTACTTAAACCAGCCTACTAGCTACTGCTTCCCCTCTTCCAGTACAGGATGTTCCATCTTCTGCTTCTGTGTAGAATATATTCCTGGAATATATTCCTTTCTCAGTTCAGCTTCTCAAACTCCATAAAATAGTAGCCATTTACTTCCCACCAAAAGCTTTTCTTGATCTTTGCCCTCTAAATTTCAGTGCTCTCCATTGTTTTTTGTAATTGCTTTGTATTACGTAGAGAACATTTGGTATTAATGCATTGCTGTACAAGTTGTAACTTTTCATAAAATGTGAAATTGTTTATGAGGACTTCTTGAGTTATGTTTTGTTGTTGTTGTTTTTCTGAGCATTCTTAATGTCTGGCACAGTGCTTTGCATTTATTAGATATTTTATAGATGCTTGTTGAATTAAGTTAATTCATTGCACTATATTGTTACCTCTTTTTCTCAACTTTTCTTTATTCTGGACACTTCATTACTTTTTAGAGAAAGATAAAAAATATTAAACATTTATGCAAAAACCACAGTATTTGTAAAGGCATTTAGAAATACATAATACCAATATAGTATCAGGGATATTGGCTGATGTAATTCTTGTTTTTGAGCTTTTCAATCATCTGCAATAAATTCCCCCAAAGACTTTTTGCTGAATAAGCCTAAATCCCCAATCAGCTGTTGATTTATGGTATTTCTAGCCAACTTATTTCATCATTTTTCATTAATATGGAACTTTAAATCTCTGCTCTAGGCTTCTTTAGATTTTAATAATGAACACTTAATGTCTGAAAGTATTCTGTTATATATTATATCATTTACAGTCTTATGAACAGTGGTTGGAGCTAACCTATTAAAAATCTGCAGTTTATATGAAAAGTCTTCATATATTTCAATCCTCAACATTCATTTGAGTATTGCCAATGGTTATCATTATCAAGAATCCTTTATATCTTTTCTAGTTCAAAATTCTGTCAGCTTCCCATATCATAATATCTGATCACTAAACATGACATCTTGTCTCTATCCAACTGAGACAATGGATCTATTTGCCATTTTATTTAAGGCTGCTCTGTCTTATTTTGTTACTCATTATAGGGAATTAGGTTCAATTTTATTTTTAAAGACAACTACTTTTCAGGCATAATTAAATAAGAAAATAGAATAAAGAAAGAAAATTCCCCTGAGTAGGTGGGGAAAATGTTTGCAGTTTTAAAATATTGTTTCATATTACAAATGTATAGTCCTAGGACAAATCTCTGTCTGTCTATCTTTCTCTGTCTTTCTCTCTCTGTGTGTCTTTCTTTCTCTCTGTCTATATCTGTTTCTGTCTGTCTCTCCAAATTATATATGTGTATGTGTGCATGTATGCATATATATTATATATAAATATATATGCATTTGTATATGTGTGTATGCAAGTGTATGTATGAACATATAATGTGTGTGTCTGTGTGTGTATGTGTATGGGAGAGAGAAATATAAAAATACAGAGAAAGAGATAGAAAATAGCAACAGAGACAGAAACAATGGCAGAGATAGCGATCTTCAGATAGAGATTTGCATCAACACAGAAGTTTACAACATGTAAATTGTTACATTTTGAAAAAAATCAGATTATGAACCCTTCTCCTTTACTACTATATATTTTTCATAGCAATTGGAATTCTTATTGTGATCAAATGTGAGAAACTTGCAATTTCTAAAAAAAATCCCCTTATTTACAGGTGATTTGAATCCATGAGATACATGACTATATACCTTTGATTTATAAAATACTTTCCTATTTTAAATGTTACAATCATTGTTAAGTACATTACAATATGTATTAATTACATGTCATATTAACCGTACTTATTTTATCTATTACTTATTTGTGCATTTCACATAACAGCAAGTTTTAGAATTGAAAGACACCTGAAGAATTTTTTTATTCTAATTCATCAGTAACTTATGGATATATATCTCAATGCACAATTTGGTATATCATCAATCAAACAATCACCAAGTATTTAGGAGACATCCTCTATCATTTTGCACTGAGCAAGGTACTGGTAATATGAGACAAAAATAAAATGAAGCAATTCCTAATTTCCATGATCAGCCATTCTTTCATAGGAGAGTACTTTTACATAAATGTGAATAAGTTAAATTAAGTTCTTGACTCTTATGCTTGCTAGCTTATAGAAATAGAATTGACAAGGTTTGGCAAATATGTCTCTAAATAGAGTGAGGCATATTCCAATTTATTCTTAAAGATAAAAATATTTGGTGCCTGTTAAGATGGTAGTATATTCAGCATTAGTAGAAGAGTTTGGGGGAGATGTAGTTGTCAAGAGGAAATTACTAATTTCTCTTTTAGGTATTCTGAGATTTGGGAGTTGGATAATTCCATAAACTTCTACAAATCATTTTAGATTTTTATTTTGTGAAATATATATATATAAAATTTACCCAATATGTTCATTTTTGTTCCTGCAAACTGAAAGTAATAGTATTGGTATTCACACAAATCCTTAACAAATAGTAATGCATGCAGCTAAATAATGAGCCCTGGTATAAGTGTTTTCTCCTTCTAGATTGATATTGTTTTCTCATATAGGGTTCTGTGGATGTGGTTGTTCAACTCATTCTAAATGCACACAAATAAGTATGCACATGTGTGTGTGCATGCAAATATATCTACATACAAGTACATATGTTTATATATGTATGCATGCAATTTGTATATGCATATATGTAGATACATATTCACATTATGCACACGTGTTTGCATGTGTATATATATACATATGTGATATATGTATATATATAAATATTGAGTTTACACAAAGAGAAATATAGTGTATATCAACAAAAACAACAAAAAAACCACCAAAATATATGTTCGTTTTTAATGTCATTCTTTCCTTATTAAAAAGGAGGAAAAAGTCCCTTATCTAATTATACTCCAAATAATTTTACTAGAACTTTAATAAATGTTTGTCAAAGAAGTTAATTCATAAAACAACCTCTAGTGATATCAATGGCAAACTTTGCATTTGAATTCTAAGCTAGATGTTCTTTCTATCCATCTATACATACATATATACATGCATACATTCATGTATTCATACACACATACACAAACAATGGTAATTTATTTCTTAATACCTCTCAGGCAATTATGTATCTATAAATCTATGGTATATTTAAAATAAAATTTTTTTTAAAAATTGGCCTGTTTCTTTTATTTTCACCAGTAATGCTCTTTTGTATGAACAATTTAATTCTAACACATAGTTAATGATATGAGAAAGTACAATAGGAATGGATTTTGTTTTTTTTTCCTATTAAAAAGTTCCATAATTTACTTTTCCTTCCAGTATTTGGTATATTGTCTTTCAAATACCCTCAGAATTAATACCTCAGAATCCTCAAAATTCTCCTGTCCCCTAAATGACTCTTCTCTGTGTAAATTTGGTCAATATTAGATGGTCTATTTCCTTGTGAAACACATTAAAGATTGTGTTTAAGATCCATGTAACATAATTGATGGAGACAAAAATTAGATATAAAAATTTTGAGACTTATTCTCCTTTTTCCAGAGGCTATGCTGACAAGATCTTCTTATTTCACATATTAATTTTGATGTAAAACAAATCATGAAAATGGAATTGTTCATTTTAATAACTTCTGCACAATATTGGATAGACATAGCTCAACTCAGAATGAATTGTCTTTTGTCCTTGTGAGAATTTCTGATTAGATTCATCCATTTAAAAATAAGGTAGCATCGTTAGGTATCAATTCTAAAAACAGTTCTTTCTTTACCATTTAAAGAAGAGTATATCCAAATGAAAGGGATAAACATTTGAAATTGGGAGCCGAGTGATTCTAATTAATAATTATAAATAGTGTGAATATATGATCAACAGTTCTCTGGAATATTGATATTTATTTAAGTAAACATTTTTGACTTGCATTAACAATTCAATTAGAAATGAATTCTATTAACAATGAAAATCATGTTTTAATTTGTAGAATGTATGGTGTATTTAATTTCCTTTTGAAATATTAAACTTTGTAAAAAGTTGTGATAGCTTTTCTTTTTTACATGCTATGTGCATGCTCATATTAGATTTTCTTATAAAGTGACCTAACTCTGCTTAATTGATGCTATTACCAATACATGAAATAATTCTAAAACAATTTTGTCTTTCTCTTGCTAAATAAAATTAAGATTTAAAAAGTATATGACTAATACTCAATATGCATGTGTTTCATTTTGATATTTACTTGAACATTAATAAAATGTACTGTGAGTGGTGGTGTCATAGACTTAGAGCTTAAAGTGATGTTACAAATACTATCTTCTAACATCCTTATTTATAGATGAAAAAAATTGACCATTCCCGAGAGAACCAAAGTTGCCTTGCCCAAATAGAAAATTCAGTTTTAAAATTAGTATATTTTGAAAATTCAAGAGATCTAGAATTTCAACAGCCTGACACAAATGGCGATCCTTCTAAGATTCTTATTTTGCTGTGATGGAAACATCCATGATCTTTTGACAAATGTTTTGTTGAAGAACTTTTCTATGCTGAAATAGGGATATAACATATCGGACCCTCTTTCTTTTATTATAGTTATATTTGAAACATATTCTTGTTGGTAAGAACTGTCAGTTTGTCTTCTACTTGAATCAGGTTCCAGAACTCATGCTACATGTAAGACATATAAGGAGAAGTTACATCACATTATGAAGCCATATTTCTAAAAGATAATGAGTGTTTGACCATAAACAATTTTTAAAATATTGAGGAGTTTGAGAATCAAAATATATGATAAGCTTGTTTCCTACATACCCAAAAACAATATTGGAGAACTTGTTTTGTAGTTGGCAAAGGTGTTTCAGAAGATAACAAATGTTGGAACTTTCTATGTATTGTTTCAGGATAAAGAGTTAAATAAATTAACTAATTTAAATAAATTAATAAGATAAAGAGATAAAGTGAGAGACATCATTAATTTGAAAGTGCTTCTCAGTAAGTCATGCTTAGCTGAGAGATATTCTTCTTCCACAGAGAGAGGAGTACTTTATCCTATTCACTGCAATTTTCCAAGTAAAGAGTCGAGGAAAGCTTCTCAGTCAAAAATTTATTGTCAAGAGTAACACTATCATTATTAATATTACCACATTTTAATTATCATCATCATCACTTGGATCACATGTAAATAATCGATCATATTTATGAAATTTTATGACAACATAAAAATTTATCCCATAGCAAGTTTGATTTAGGGCTGAGAATCAAGAGACTAGCTGTTAAAATTGATGTCTAACTCCTTTTGACCTGATATTGCCATTTTTGTTCTCTTTTTTTTTTTTTGGAGGGGGAAAGGCAAGGCAATTGGAGTTAAGTAACTTGCCCAAGATTCCACAGCTAGTAAGTGTGTCTATTGTCTGAGGTGACATTTGAACTAAGGTTTCTCCAGTGTTGGTGATCTACTTACCGGGCCACCTAGCTGCCTCTTGATATATCCATTTTGACTCAAAAGTTACTCAAATCTAATGAATGTTAGTTTCCCATCCTCAAGTTTCCCATCCCTAGATGAAGTAGTTTTGGTTTTATAGAAATTGAAAGAGGGGGAATCATTTAACTCTATGTTTACATCCTTTCCTATTTTTCATGGCCCATGCAACTTCCCACATTTGCGTGGGGGGAAAACATAATTTCAGTAATTTTGGGGAAAATACAATAGAACACATGGAGAGGTAACTTAATTTGCTAAATAAAAGTTTACTCAAAAGCAAAATATTTAATTTGTATCATGAAAAAGGAGTACAAATTCGTAGCTCAACAAGAATCTATGTATTTATCATAAATGCTTCTTATATAATGCAACTGATCCTATCTGTGAAAGATATAAAATATTACAGAAAATCATAAAATAGTTACTTATAAATACCTGTAATAGCCCCAGTGAAATATGCCATAACACCACCAGAAAGGTTTGGAAGGGCCAAGAGTATTAACTGACCACCTAGGAAGAGAAGTGAAAGAGATTGAGAGTGAGAGCAAGAGAGGGGGGAGGAGACAGACAGACAGACACACACACACCCATATACACACACGCACATGCACAGAAAGACACACACCAAGAGAGAGAAGATGGGGAAAGACAGAGGAAGAGAATGACATCATATTACTACTTTTCTTAGTCATGTTTTTGTGATAGGATGCAGGCCTGCTCAGCATTATCCTCTGCAGATCTTGTGCAATATTTTTTTCATACCCCAAATCTCTACCAGATTCAAAAGCCATGGTAAAATTTTCCCCTTTATATGAAATAAATGAGCCTTTTATGAGAGGGGCCTGGTCCCTTTTGTGATAACCAAATTGTGTCCTCAATTCCATGAATGTGTCTGACTCGGAACCATAATTCCTAATACCTATTTACCTGACTAAAATTAACTTATCGAATATGGTTATTTCTCCTAATCCATCAATTTGAGAAATCTTAAAATAATGTTGTGCTAAAATAACATCGTTGAGCAGGCAGACTTCTAATATTTACTCAAAAAAATAAAAAGGAATAATTTGAAAATCAATACACATCACTACGCCATAACAAGTTTTCTTTTAAAATGAATCAGAAAATTGTATATGGTTCACTTAAATAATTTAATTTTAAATTGTTTCAAATTTATTCATTCAGATTATGGTTATAATAAAAAAAAGTAAACACATTGTGAGGATAAATTGATTTCTTTATCCCTAGCTGATGGAGTTCAAGACTGACAGCATTTATGTATTTTTTGTATTGTTGAAGAATAACCATTTTTATGCTACTATAGGATGGATCAAGGAAAATACATGAGATATAATTAAGTAATAAATTTTTCCAGCTTAAAAGTATATTTTTCTTTATAAACTGACATTTTCATTTCATTAAGATAATTTTCACAACTAATGTCAGTATTCTGAAAATTCACAAAATCTTGATGAAATCTCGTACTTAAAACTTTGGAAAAGAGCTATTTCTGCTCATCATAACCAGTAAAGTTCTTGATAGGTCTAAAAGAGGAATTATTTTCATCAGGGTGAGATATAAGGAAAGGTAGCCCAACTGGAAATGTTGAGCTTTCTAGAGAAGGTTTCCATAGGAAGAAGCTACTTTTCAGTTGACATCTCATGACTTGATGTCATTCATACCCACGCACATTTGTGTTTGTGAATGTATATGTATATATGCATGTTTGTGTGTGTGTGTATATATATATATATGTATTTGTATGTTTGTGTGTATGACAAAATATTAATAAAATGTCCTGTTAGGACTTCTGTTTTGACTGGAGAGCCATGCTGGAAGAGCATCTTGGTGAAGGTAAGTTGAGCT
>CM053773.1:4695972-4730428 GCA_028658325.1 Potorous gilbertii
GAAGGCAGGCAATTCAGTGTAGGCCATATCTGTGTAGTTTTGCAAATGACTTCCATAATAGTCGTGTTGTGTAAGACTAACTATATTTCCCTCCATCCTATCCTGCCCCCCATTGTTTCTATTCTCTCTTCTATTCTCTGGGCCCTTGACAAATCCAGAGTAAACAGTGAGAAAACAATGATCTATCTTCTCAAAAAGAAGTGGGAGGGATTGTGTAAGTACAAGATAAATGTATTGAAGCAGAAAAACTTAGAGGAGCAGAGTAGAAAGACAGAAAGAATTTCACATTAAAGGATGAAGAGAATATGCCATTATGGAACAAAGAAATGTATATATCCATATTAAGAGAGATGGAACTTATATAGAGATATAACTGGAGATGTCACATTAGTAGACTACCTTATTTACCATACCTCCATAGACAGAAACCTACCCTAGGAGACTGAATATGTGAATTTATGAAAGTCAACATCCTGAGAAGAGTGGGGTGCGGGTGAAGAACATCACAACAAAATTAGACAGCAGGGCATTGTGGGGAACAGAAGTAAATTGTAGGAAAGCTGGAGATAGGAGCAGGACTCAAGATATGTGACAAAGAATACCTCCTTCCATTAAATGATTCATGACTTTTCCTCATGAATTGGTATCTATACATGTGAGCCATGCCATGAGAGTTTGAGGGGAAGAATGATGTGATAAGATATAGAACAATACAAAACAAAACAAAGCAAAATTACAGAAGAGAGTACTGAAACAATACTTCAGAAGTTTTATCACCATAATGGAAACAAAAAAAGTAAATAAGAAAAAAGTGAGGTTATATATAACTTTTGAAATATATAAAATTCAGAATCAATATGTAGGAAAAAGAATAATGAGGAGCATAATGAAAGGAAAACTTCTTGGAAAGGGGTATGAGAAAATAAACCTATTTAAAATAAGAGATTTCAGGAGAAGAGAAGAGGCATGATTTCCTAACTATATGCTTAGTGGATATTTCCAAACCATTTCACCTGTACCCTACCTTCTTCCTCCTCCCACCCTCAGTGGAACATAGCATTTCTTCTGGAATTCTGGCTCTGTGAGATAAACTTTTTTTCCCCTTATTTTTCTAGATCCTACACCACCACACCATTTCTTATGTCATTTGTTAACACTATCCTAGATCCCTTTTAAATATTGTCTTCTTGTTCAGAATGTAAATTCTTTGAAGACAAGAACTTTTTTGATTGTTTGTGTTATTTCCCCAGTAACTTAGCAAAGTTCCTGTCAGAGACTAAATACTTAATAAGTATATATTCATTCATTCACTTGCTCATAAATGTTAGTCAAATATAATGAAATTGAGTAATGATAAATTTAAATATGAATGTATTAAATATAAAAATGAAAAAAATAAGAAAACAAAACTCAACAATCTATTATGTAAAGGGAATATATCTCAACAGATACACTGGGATGACAGTAACAGGGTAGAACAAAATTTCTTATCATATGATGAATTTAATTAAAAAAAAACTGTCGGAGCTACACTCATGGAATCAATAGCCAAACGTTTTCTTAAGGATATCTTGGCACTTTGTGATACTTTGGGGTAGGGAGACATAATTTAAATTTTATTTTTCATTTTCAGAACAGATTATAACAGATAAAACTATTCAAACTTTGGGTCGGATGATACTTCTTTTTAAAACATTTAAAACATGAACCACAAAAGCATTTTTTTAAACATTAACCAACTAAGATACAAATAATATTTATGTTGCTAACTTCACAAGCTCTTGACTTAATTGTCTCCGTAGTATTACTAAGAATTAAAGGACCCTAACTTATTGTTGTTGGTCTAAAGTCCTATGCCTAATAGCTTAGTTTTAGACTTAACCTTGTATGTTCCTCTAGCAATAATCTACAATTTAATAGATCTGATACTAAGCTTACAAACCTTTTGACCATAGGAAATTGCCACCAAGAGTAGGAACAGAGCAGGAATACAATATCTCCCCAACTTCACGTCAGTTACAGGCAGGATTAGATCGCCCACTTGCATTCAGTCAGATTTAAAGTCTACCAGCTGTCAGTGGGAAAACTGAGTCAGAAGAATTCTACCTCTGTCCAGGTTGCACAGTCACCCTCCCATCCTTCCCATGAGATCACCTTTTGCAGTTCATACTAGCATCTCACAGGCTTACTGGCATCATGAATTGAAGGCTCAGACTGCCTTTCTTGCTATCCATATCTGGAAATAGAGGAAGAATAGTCACTTAAGAGTCCCATAGTATCTAAAAATAGCAAGATCTAATAACCAGGTTTCAAATATGATTATAATTTCACTTTGGCTGAGGAATATCTTTTGAAGCAAGTCTTAAGTGGCTTACATACTTTTCTATACCTGTTCTAGTTCCTAATTAAATAGCAATCATAAAATCAAATTTACCATTAAAATTTTAACTTTTCCATCAATGCCAAATTTTACCATGGATTACTTTCTTCTAGGAAATTTACACTAAAATTCTTTTCCCCAAACTAAAGATGTCATTGATTTATTCTCAGTAATTAATTCAGTCAATTGTTTTAATACCAATTGCTTTTACCTCACTTTGTAACATGTTCAATTTTTCTCCCCATCACTCCCCTCACCCCACTTCCTAATACCTTGCATTCTGATTACTCCTTCCCTCAGTGTACCCTCCCTTCTGTCACATCCCACCCTTCCTTTGTCCCCATCTTCTCTCTTTTCTTTTAAGGAAAGATAAATTTATATACCTCATTTCCTGTATTTCTTATTTCCTGATTATAAGCAATAAGAATTTTCAATATCCGTTGCTAATATTTTGAATTCCAACTTCTCTCCCTCTCCCCCTCAATGCTACTGTGAAGGGATACAATTCAATACAGACTAAATATGTGTCGATTTCCAAAAGACTTCCATAATAATCATGTTGTATAATATTAATTATATTTCCCTCTGTCCTACTCTATTCCCCCTTATTTTTTTCCACAATTGACCTTGTTCATTCTCAAAAGTGTTTATTTCTAGTAACTCCCTTCTCCCATTTGCCCTCCCTTCTAACATTCCCCTAACCCCACTTGTCACCTCCTGTCCTACTTTCCTGTGGTGTGATATAAATTTTCATATCAAATTTAGTGAGCATGTTGTTCCCTCTTCCAACCACATGTGGAGAGAGTAGCTTCATTTTTCCCCTCTCCTCTTCTCCCTTTTCTCCTCCATTAAACAAGATTTTTCTTTTCTCTTTTATGACTTACAGCCTGCTCCATTCCATTTCTCACTTTCTCTTCCCAATAATTTCCTCCTTCACCACTTAATTTTTTATTTTATTTTGCTATTTTTTTGGGGTGGATATCATGTCTTCTGATTCAACACACACTGTACTCTCTGTCTATATATGCATATGTGTGTGTATGTAAATCTCTCCATCTACCCAAATACTAAGAAAAGATTCAAGAGTTGTAAATATTTTCTTTCCATGTGGAAATGTAAACAGTTCAACTTTACGGAGCCTTTTATGATTTTTCTTTCCTATTTACCTTTCTATGCTTCCCTTTATTCTTGTCTTAGGAAGTCAAATTTTCTGTACAGATCTGGACTTTTCCTCAATATGAATGATTGAAAGTCCTGTATAACACTGAATGACCATTTATTCCCTTGAAGTATTATACTCAGATTTGCTGGGTAGGTGATTCTTGGTTTCAATCCCAGTTCCTTTGACCTCTGACATATCCAATTCCAAGCCCTTTTAATCGCTTAATGTTGAAGCTGTCAGATCCTGGGTTATCCTGATTGTATTTCCACATACTCAAATTGTTTCTCTCTAGCTGCTTGCAGTATTTTCTCCTTGATCTGGAAACTCTGAAATTTGACCACAATATTCCTAGGACTTTCTCTGTTCAGCTCTCTTTCAGAAGGTAAATTCTTTCAACATTTATTTTGCCCTCTTATTCTAGAATATCAGCATAGTTTTCCTTGATAATCTCATGGAAGATAATGTCTAGGCTCTTTTTTTGATAATGACTTTCAGGTAGTGCCATAGTTTTTAAATTGTTTCTCCTGGATCTATTTTCCAGGTCAGTTGTTTTTCCAGTGAAATCTTTCACATTAGCTTCTATTTTTTTTCCATTTTTTTTGTTTACTAACTGCTTGGTTTAACTGATAGTCATTCATTTCTCTGAACTCAATTCTTTCTTTCAACTAATTATTTTGTTAAGTGAGCTTATGAAACTTCTCCTCCTTTTGGCTAATTCTGCTTTTAAAAGCCTCCTTCTCCTCATTGGCTTTCTGGACCTCTTTTTCCATTTGAGCTAGCCTCTTTTTAAAGCTGTTATTTTCCTCAGAATATTTTTTTTGGTTATCCTTTAGTAAGCTACTAACTTGTTTTTTAAGATCTTCTGTTGCCTGAGTCCAATTTAAGTTTCCTTTCTAGGCCCTGGAGGCAGAGGCCTTGACTTTCTCTGACAGTATGACTTGTTCTTCATCTGAAAGGATAGGGGGACATGATGGGGATAAGGGTGTCTACCTGCTGGCCAAGAAAGTAACCTTCTATGGTCTAATATTTTTTTCCCCTTTTTGGGGGCATTTCCCAGCCAGTTATTTGACTTCTGAGTTTCTTCTCCACAACCACCTCCCCTCCAGTTCAGTCAAGCCAACATTGGGGGCTGAGATTTAGATGAGATGCTCCAAAGCATCAGGGGCTTTAGGTGGAGGCAAGGCTCCTATTCAGTGTGAGATTAAGATCAGCTGCTCAGGTGGGGGCAGGGCTGCCACTCAAGGCTCAGTTCCCTCAAGGGGCTTACGAGGAGACCTTCAACAGTGGATATTGCTTTGGGAGCCCCGTCTGCTGCTGCTGCCTCTACTGCTGCCACTTGAGGAGACCCAAGTTATGGGGACACCCTGCTCCCTTCTTGGTCAACTGAAAAGACCCTCTCACTGAACTTTGGCGCCTGTGGATTGAGGGATCTGCACTGCCTCTGGAGATTCTGTCCCTGAAGCCTGCTTGCATCTGCTCCTTCTAGCGTTGCATGACCAAGGCTGAGCTGGGCTCTGGTGGTACAGACCTTTCCCATCAATCTTTCAGGTCACTCCAGGATAAAAATCTCCTCCACTCTGTTGTTCTGTGGCTTCTGCTGCTCTAGATTTTGTTGAGAGTTCTTCTTTACAAGTATTTTATGCGCTGTGGGTAAGAGCTAGCATATGTGAGTCTATTTCACCATCTTAGCTAAATCCCTGGGGAAATATTTTTAAAAAAATAAACAGGATTTATTTGATACTCTGATGATTGTGTTCTTATCAATGGGTATACTTCCTGCAGTGTTGCATCTCCTAATCTAAATATGTCATCCCCACACGTTTAACCCTTGACAACATCTTCCCTGAAAACCTTCCGTAGAAAAATCACATGACATATTAAAGTTTAAAAAAAACAAATAGAACACACAGAGTCTCTTTTAGATTTTTTTTCAACTACTACTAGAGTACCTGATTTCTGAATACACACCACTCTCATTTTATCATTAATGTAATTTTTGTACAATTCTTGATTGACAGCCTGTTGGAACCTGATCATACCTGTCATTTGGCTCTCTTTTACCCTTTTATTGTTCTGTGTAAATGATCCAGAAGAATGGTATCTCATGGCTTATAATCTTAGGACACTACTAACAGAAGAAATTGCTAAAATCATGAGTTAACTTTAAATAAAGAAATAATTCAAGTTAAGAAAAATTGATGTAGATTAGAAAATCTACAAAAAGTGGAACATTATATATCAGATCTTTCTTTTTGACATTTTTGACTGAGTCATTGTCTCTTTTATTGTTTTGTTTTGTGTGTGTGTGTGTGTGTGTGTGTGTGTGTGTGTGTGTGTAAGGGTTGGTTCTTGGGCAGGCAGTAAGAAGAGAGCTATATTTGGGAAGTGTAACTAATATAAAAAGAAAAATATCAATATATATTTAAATGATTAATTGTAAATTATGTATCTGAGTTAATGTCTAGTTATTCTAGTCATGACCACTCTATATAATGGTGGGACACAGAAAGGGTAAACTGGAAATGTTACATTGGTTTACCAGTGCATTTGAACTTTGAATTATAAGAAAACCACACATTTTGAGAGCAGTGATGGTTTTGCCTTCTTCAACAGTAATACATTTTAATCCCAAATAAATTAAATAAAGTGACCATAGTTATAAAGGGGGGTGGAGAAGAAAATATCCTTATTTTTTGAAGGACTATAAAGTGTGTATGATGAACTGGATAGCAATATTTTCCAGTATGGTATTCTTGCTTTTTCATGGTGACTGTAACTATAGGCAGTAAATTCAGAGATTTTTTTCTTTAAATCATGGATACATATATTTAAATACATAGATACAAACATATACATATAGGTGTGTGAGTATGTGTGTGTATTTCACTATGTTTTTCCCAATTCCATATAAATATTTTAAAATTCATTCTAACTCCTTCTCTCTCCTTTCCTCCTTGTTTTTTCTGTTTTCTTTTCCAAGATGGGTAATATGGAAATAAGTTTTGTGTGACTTCACATGCATACGTATTATGAAATTCCTTGCCTTCTTAAGGAAGTAAGTCACACAAAACTTATTTCTATGTTAGCCATGTTGCAAAATAAAAGACAAAAGAAGGAGGAAAATCAAGAAAGTAAAAATAAAAGTATGTTTCCATCCCCATTCAGAGTTTATCAGTTCTGTCTCTGGAGATGGGTATCATTATTCATCATGAATTTTTGAAATTGTCTTACATAATTGTTTTGATCAGAATAGCTATCTTTCACAGTTGATCATCCTTATGATTTTGTTACCATATTCAATGATCTCTTGTTTCTACACATTTCATTCTTCATCAGTTCACAAACTCTTGTGAGGTTTTCCTGAAATAATCCTGTTTGTCATTTCTTATAGGATAATAGAACTTTATCAAAATCTTATAACATGAAGATTGTGGAGTAGAAAGATGCACATACTCTAACTCTTCCCCCACAGTCTATAGAATAGCTATAAAAAATGACTCTCACAAATTCTCGAGCAGCAGAAGCCACAGATCAAGAGAGTGAAAGATTTCCAGCCCAAAGTAGTCTGGAAGGCCCACAGGAAAGATCTATCACATGCAGCATAGAACAGAGAGGAGCTCAGCCTTGGCCATAGGCACTGGGAGGAACAAGACCAAAACAGGCCTCAGGGTGGAATCCCCAGCAACAGCACTGTTTCTCAGAACCCTCAAACCACAAACACCAAAGACAACTTCAAAAGTTAGTGAGAGGACTTTTTCAAAGGGTGAGAAGGGACCAGGGTCCTCCCCTAGCTCCAGTCCCAGGTGGCAACAGTGGCCACAGAGGCAGCCGCAGCAGCAGTGGCTGCGTCCATTTGTGGAACCTTCAGCCTAAAGCCCCTGGGGGAATTGAGTCTCTGCTCTGGATCTCAGTCCTGAGTGAAAAGCCCTGCCCCCTACCTAAAATCCCATGGGGAATTGAGCAACTGATCTGAATCTCCTGGCCAGAGTGAAGAAGAGTGCTGGCATGTAGAGTCAGAGGCTGTTGTGGAGAGGGAATTCTACTACTTGCAGATTCTGGGCATAAAAGTTTTTGGTTGCTCCTAGACCAGTGTGCAGGCCAGGAGAGGAGTACACTCCTCTTCCTTGATTGTGCCTCTTTGGAAAAACTTAGAACTTACAAGTCCCCAGAGTATACCCTCCTTTTGACAAAAAACTCAGAAATCAAATAACTGGATGGGAAAGTGCCCAAAAAAGGGAAAAAATAAGACTATAGAAGGTTACTTTCTTGGTAAACATGTATTTGCTTCCATCTTTTCAGTTGAGGAAGAAATAGTCTGACCATCACAGGAAGTCAAGGGTTCTACATCCCATACTTCCAAAAAAAAAAATATGCAATAGTTTGTACCAGTGTGTCCTTGCCATGACAGGGCCAAGCAGGAAGACCCGGGTGGTCTGAAGCACTGACCACACTGCAGAATCTCAGGCATGTCAGCCCAGAATGAGAGTCCAGTAGAAATGAATGAGTGAAAGACACAAAGCCCCAAGTAATTGCAGCAGTTTTTGCTGAGACTATCAGAGTGCAGATTAAATATCTGTAAGTCACCTACTTGAACTTCCAGGAGCCAAAATGGCAGAGTGATCAGTAAATTCTCTCTCCCCCTGCCCTTGTTGAGCTTAAAAGAACCACAAATTTTTTTCCCCAGAAAAATCCTGTAACAATGAGTTCAATCGAAGGGGCAAACAGTATCTTAGCACATGAGGTTAGAAAATTCACTAAGGAGGCTCACTCTTGCTGTGGCTGAAGCCGACCAGTGTAGGACCAGAGCTGTCCCAGACAACCCCACCTCAGCAAACCTGGAGGAGATCCTGAACCCCAGAGGGTGGAGCACACAACCACCAACACCAGGATCCCAGGTGTGCATCAGCACCCAGTGGGAATCAGGAAGACACTAGGGTAGATTAAAACACCAACCACTGAGTTTGCCTATGCTTAAGCTCAGCAGAGGAAACATCCTGTGACCAGACCACCCCTCCCTCACACTTAACATTTCACCTGACTTCTACTGTGCACCACCAGCCAGCTAAGCACCTAGAAAGCTACAGCATTTTAGCTTCTAGCTGAAAAAACCAAAGGCCATAACACACAAAGCCTCAAGTTTTAGGCACAACAACTGTAGGACAGAATCCCTGTTACCCAAACACAGAGATCTACTTTAAAAGCCAGGAAAAAAATGATCATCATGAGTAGGAAGTAAATCAGAACAGAAAAGACCATAGAATCATTCTATGAGGAGAAGGACCAAAACACAAGTACCAAAGAGGTCAACATTGAGAGTGTACTCCCATCTGAAATATCAGAAGGGAACATGAACTGGTCTGAAGCACAAAGAGAATTCTTGCAAGAGCTCAGGAAGGATATTAAAACCCAAATTAGAGAAATAGAAGAAAAACTGACCCATAATTTTAAAAATATGAAAGAACTCAAAGAAAAATTTAAAAGGAAAATGGGATAATAGAAAAGGAAGCACAAAACCTAACTGGAGAAAATAACTCCTTAAAAAGAACAACTGAACAGATGGAAAAGGAGAAGCAAAAGTTAACTGAAGAAAACAATTTGAGAGAAATTACAATTGGTCAAGTACAAGCTAATGACTGTATGAGACATCATGAATCAGGCAAACCGAATCTAAAGAATGAAAAGACAGATGAAAATGTAAAATATCTAATTGGAAAAACAACTGATCTGGAAAATAGACCCAGGAGAGAGAAAAAAATAAGAATTATTGGTCTACCAGAAAGCTATGATGAAAAAAAGAGCCTGGACAATATCCTTCAAGAAATCTTCAAGGAAAATTGCCCATAAGTCCTAGATTTGGAGAGCAAAATAGTCATCAAAAGAATCCACTGTTCACTTCCTGAAAGGGATCCAAAAGTAAAAACCCCAAGGAATATCATTGCCACATTCCAAAACTATGAAGTGAAGGAGAAAATACTGCAGGCAGTCAGAAAGAAACAATTCAAATATCAAGGAGCTACAATCAGGATCACACAGCACTTTGCAGCTTCTACATTAACAGACTGAAGATATTGGTATGCAATATTCTGTAAGGCAAAGGAGATGGGACTACAATAAAGGATCAATTAATTGCCAAGCAAAGTTAAGCATAACATTTCAGGCAAGCAGATGGACATTCAATGGAAAAAGGGATTTTCAGACCTTCCTGATAAAAAGCTCCATAGAAAATTTGATCTTCAAACGCAGGTCTCAAGAGAGCATGAAAAGATAAAGAGGGGGAAAAACTTGTGATTCGATATGGTCAAAACTTTTCATCCATATAAAGGGAGATGATACCTATTAATCTTGAGAATTGTGTATTTATTATGATATATATAAAAGGGATATACATAGATATCAGAAGTGGTATAAAGTAAATTATGTCATGATAAAAATGTGATTTAAGACTGTAAATGAATTGTAATGGGAGATGTGAAAATGAGGAGTCACAAAAAGTCAAATTAGATCACAGGAAGAGGCCCAAAAGTATATTACAGTAGAAGGAAAGAGTGAAGGGAGATGAGCATTGTTGGAGAGTTACTCTCATCTGATTGGGTTCAAGAAGGGAACAACAAACTCAGTTAAGTATAGAAGTAAAACTAGCTCTATGGGCAGTAGGAGGGGAATAGGGAAAAAAAGGGAGGGGAAGCTAAAAGGGTATTGTAAAACATTGTAATGGGATTCAAAGAGAGCATGGTTGAAAGAAGGGAGGGAACACTGAGGGAGGTGGTTGTCAAAAATTAAAACTCTATTGTGGAGGAGAAAGGAGAAGGGAGAACTAAAAGCTCAAACAGGGGAAAAGGAGATGGAGGGAAAGACACAGGCAGTAATCATAACTGTGAATATGAATGGGATGAACTCTGTCATAAAACAGAGATGTATAGCAGAATGCATTAAAAACCATAATCCAACAATATGTTGGTTACAAGAAACACATTAGAATTGAGGGCAAACATACAGTGTAAAGGTGAAAGTTTGGAGCAGAATATATTGTGCTTCAGCTGATGTACAAAAAGCAGGGTTGACAATCCTAATTTCAGAGAAAGGAAAAAAGCAGAAATAAATCCAATCAAAAGAGGTGAGAAAGGAAACTATATGCTGCTAAAAGGTACCATAGATAATGAAGCAATTTCATTACTAGACATATATGTTCCAAGAGGTATAGCATCCAAATTCTTAGAAAAGAAGATAAGGGAGTACAGAAAGAAATAGACAGCAAAACTATACTAGTGGTGGACCTCAACCTTCCCCTCTCTGAATTTGAAAAATTTAACCTCAAAACAAACAAGAAAGAAGCTAAGGAGGTGACTAAAACTTTGTATAAGGTAGATATGGTAGATCTCTGGAGAAAATTGAATGGGGATAGAAAGGAACATAACTTTTTCTCAGCGATACGTGGCAAATATACAAAACTTGACCATTTACTAGGTCAAAAAATATCACAATCCAATGAAGAAAGGCAGAGATAGTCCATGTATCCTTCTCAGATTATAATGCAATAAAAATTATATGTAATCAAAGGCCATATAAATATAAAAAAATATTAATTGGAAACTAAATAATCTCATCCTAAACAATTAATGGATTAAAAAACAAATCATAGAAACAATCAGCTTCGTCCAAGAGAATGACAATAATGAGACAACCTGTCAAATGTTATGGAATACTTTAAAAAGTAGTTCTTAGGGTTGTTTTATATCTTTGAAGGCCTATTTGAATAAAATAGAGAAAGGGAGGATCAAGGAATTAGGCATGCAGCTACAAAAAGAAAAAATTGAAAACAAACAAGTAAATATCAAATTAGAAATACTGAAAACTAAAGGAAAGATTAATAAATATTAAAATTAAGAAAACTGCTGAGCTAATAAATTAAACCAAGAGTTGATTTTATGAAAAAAAACAATAAAATTCTTAAACCTTTGGTCAATATGATTAAAAAGAGAAAGAAGAAAACCAAATTACCAATATAAAAAAATGAAAAGGATGAACTCACCTCCAATGAGGAGTAAGTTAAAACAATAATTCGAAATTACTTTGCCCAAAATTATGCCCATAAACTCGACAATGTAAATGAGATGGAGTACTATTTATTCATTTATTTTAGCTTTTGAAATATTTATTTATTTTTAGTTTTCAACATTCATTTCCATAAAATTTTAATTTCCAAATTTTCTCCCCATCTCTCCCTTCCTTCCATCCAAAAACATTGTGTATTCTGATTACATCTTCCCCTATTCTGCCCTTCCTTCTGTCCCAGCACTCCCTTCCCTTATCCCCATATTCTCTCCTTTCTTGTAAGGCAATATATATTCCTATACCCCATTACCTATATTTATTATCTCCCAGTTGCATGCCAAAACAGTTCTCAACATTTGTTCCTAAAACTTTGGGTTCAAACTTCTCCCCCTTACTCCCTATCCCCTCCCATTCCCACTTAGAAAGCAAGCAATTTAATATAGGCTTTATACGTGTACTTTTGCAAAAGACTTGCATAACACTCATGTTTTGTAAGACTGACTATATATCCCATCACCCTATCCTGCCACCTATTTATTCTATTCTCTCTTTTGAACTTTTCCATCTCTAAAAGTGATTACTTTTAAATACTCCCTCATCTCATTTGCCATCTCTTCTATCATCCCACACATCCCACTTATCTCCTCCCCTATTTTCCTGTAGTGTAAAATAGATTTTCATACCAAATTGAGTGTGCATGTTATTCTTTCCCTAAGACAAATATGGTGAGAGTAAGCATCAAATTTTCTCTCCCTCATTGAAAAAAATTTTTTTGCCTCTTTTATGAGAGATGATTTACCCCATTCTCTTTCCCTCTTTCTCCTCCCAATATGTTTCTTTCTCACCATTTAATTTTATTTTTTACATATCAACCATTACTATTCAATTCACTTTTTTCTCTCAGTATATGTGTGTGTGATCCCTCCAAATACCCAAATATATAGAAAAGTTTCAAGAGTTACAAATGTTATCTTTTCATATAGGAATGTAAGCAATTCAAATTTAATAAGTCCTTTATGATTTCACTTTCCTGGTTACCTTTTAATGCTTCTCTTGATTCTTGTGCTTGAAAGTCAAATTTTCTATTCAGCTCTGGTTGTTTCATGCTTAGAAGTCTCCTCTGTTTCATTGAATGACCATTTTTTCCCCTGAAATATTATACTCAGTTTTTATGGGTAGGTGATTCTTGGCTTGAATTCTGGTTTCTTTGACTTATGGAATATCATATTCCAAACCCTTATAACCATTCATGCAGAAGCTGCTAGGTCTTGTGTTATCCTAATTGTATTTCTACAATACTTGAATTGTTTCTTTCTAGCTGCTTACAATGTTTTCTCCTTGACCTGGGAACTCTGGAATTTGGCTACAGTATTCCTAAGAGTTTCTTTTTCTGGATCTCTTTCAGGGGGTTATTGGTGGATGCTTTCAATTTTCATATGTCCCCTGGTTTTAGAATATCAAGGCAGTTTCCCCTGAGAATGTCATGAAAGATGATGTCTAGTCTTTCTCTCTCTCTTTTTATTTGATCATGGCTTTCAGGTAGTCCCATAATGTTTAAATTGTCTCTCCTGGTTCTATTTTACAGGTCAGTTGTTTTTCCCATTACATATTTCACATTGTGTAATATTTTTGATTCTTCTAGTTTTGTTTGTAATGTCTTGGTTTCTCATAGTCATTAGCTTCCATCTGCTCCATCCTAATATTTAAATAACTATTTTCTTCAGTGAGTTTCTGAACCTTCTTTTCCTTTTGGCTAATTCTGCTTGGTTTTAAGCATTCTTCCCCTCACTGGGTTTTTGGATCTCCTTTGCCAGTTGAGTCAATCTATTTTTAAAGGCATTATTTTCTTCAGCATTGTTTTGGGTCTCCTTCATCAAGCTGTTGACTCACTTTTCATGATTTCTTGCATTGTTCTTATTTCTCTTCCCAATTTTTCCTTCCCCTCTCTTACTTCTTTTTCAAAATCCTTTTTGAGTTCTTTCATGCTCTTAGACCATTCCATATTTATTTTGTAGGTTTTGGATGCAGAATTCTTGACTTTTATGTCTTCCTCTGATGGTATGCACGGTTCTCCTTCACCCAAAAGGATGGAATAAAATGACTATTCACCAAGAAAGTAGCCTTCTATAGTCTTATTTGTTCCCTTTGTTGAGCATTTTTCCAGCCAGTTACTAGACTTTTGAGTCCTTTGTTGAGAGGAGGGTATACTCTGGGGATCTGTAAGTTCTCAGTTCCTCCAAGGTAGCAAAATCAAAGGTGAGGAGTTCACTCCTCTCCTGACCTGTGTCCTGGTCTGGGAGCAACCAAGAACACAATTTTCTGCCCAGTATCTAAGAGCAGAATTCCCTTTCTGAACCCTCTACTTACTCCACCAGTTCAGCCAACACTCCTCCTCAACCCAGAGCTGCCACTCAAGGCTGAGATCCAAATCAGCCCCACAGTTCTCCTAGGCTCCTAAAATGGTTCTGTGATGCAGCGACTGCTGTTGTACTTGGACTGTAGAGGCAAGACTGCATTCCATTCTCACACAGATGAAAACACTTTCTCACTAACATTTGAAACTGCCTTTGATTTTTGTGTGTTGAGGAATCTGGGAAGTGCAGCTGCTGCCAGGGATTCCATGGGGCCCGAGACCTGCTTCAGTCCTCTCCCTGCTGAAATGCCAAGGTTAGGCTTCACTATGCTCCATGTCCTGTGTGATAGACCTTTCCTGTAGGCATTTCAGCCTGCCTGTCGCTCCAAATCTCTTTTACTCTGTGGTTTTGTGGCTTATGCTGCTCCAGAATTTATTTACAGTCATTTGCTGCAGGTATTTTATGGACTATAGCGGGGGAGTTTCTACAGGTCTGTCATTCTACTCCAAAATCTTGACTCAGCATCCTCCATGGAATATTATTTTAAAAGAATATAAATTGTCCAGATTAACAGGAATTTTAATATTTAAATAACTCTATCTTAGAAAATGAAATTGAACAAGCCATAAATGGACTCGCTTTGTAAAGATCTCCAGGGCAGATGGATTTACAAGTGATTTTGATCAAACATTTAAAGAACAGTGATTTCTAATACTATATGGTCTATAAGGGAAAGTTGCCAGAAGAAGGAGTCCTACAAAATGCTTTTTATGATACAAATATAATTCTGATACCTAAACCAGGAAGAGCCAAAACAGAGAAAGAATATTAAAGACAAATTTATCTAATGAATATAGATGCAAAACTTTTAAATAAGATTTTAGCAAAAAGAATATAGCAATTTATCACAACAACAATACATTACGATCAGGTAAGATTTATACCAGGAATGATATGAACATTATTGATCATTTCAACAGCAAACTAACAGAAACCTCATGATTATCTCAATAAACACAGAAAATGTTTTAACAAAACACAGCATTCATTCCTATTGAAAGCACTGGAAAGCATAGGAATAAATGGAATTTTTCATAAAATAATAAGTATCTAACTAAAACCATCAGCAAGCATTATAGGCAATGGGGTAACCAAGATGTATTGCCAATAAGATCAGGGTTGAAACAAAGATGTCCGTTATTGTTATTAGTGATTCAAGATGTAGCAATAAAAGAAGCAAAAGAAATTGAAGGAATTAGAACAGGTAGAGAAGAAACTAAGTTATCACTCTTTGCAGATGATACGATCATATAATTAGAGAATCCAAGAGAATCAAATAAATAACCGCTTGAAATAATAAACAATTTTGGCAAAGTTGCAGGTTACAAAATAAACCAAGATAAATTATCTGCATGTCTATGTATTACTAAGAAAGTCCAACAGAAAGAGATAGAAAGAGAGATCCTATTAAAAGTTATGTTAGATGCTATAAAATATCTAAGAGTCTACCTGCCAAAACAAATCCAGGGGCTATATGAATATGATTGCATGATCTAGGTATAAAGATGGATATTATAAATAAATTGGGGGAACAAGGAATGGTGTATTTGTCAGATTGATGGAGAGTGGAAAATTTTATAACCAAAGGATATGGAACATTTTGAAGTGAAAAATGGATAATTTTGATTACATTAAATTTATAAGTCTTTGCACAAACAAAAGGGAAAGAATTTCTGCAGTTAATGTCTGTAATAAAGGACTCGTTTCTAAAATACACAGATAACTGTGTCAAATGTACAAGTCGTTACTCAATTGATAAATGGTCAAATATATGAACAGGGAGTTTTCAGAGGAAGAAATTGAAGCTATCTATAATCATATGAAACATGCTGTAAATCACTATTGATTAGAGAGATGTAAATTAAAACAACCTTGAGGTGCTATATCACACCTATCAGATTGGTTAATATGAGAAAAAAGAAGGATGGTAAATGTTGGAGAAGATGTGGGAAAGTTGGAACACTAACTCATTGTAGGTGGAGATGTGAGATGATCCAACAATTCTGCATAGCAATTTGGAAGTATGCCCAAAGGGTGACAAAATTGTACATACCTTTTGACCCACCAATATCACTTCTTGGACTCTATTCCAAAGAGATCATAGCAATGGGAAAGGGTCCGACATTTACAAAAATATTTATTAGAACTCTCTTTGTGGTGAACAAACACTGGAACTCAAGGGGATACCCATCATTTATGGAATTGCTGTACAAGTTGTAGTGTATGCATGTAGTGGACTACCATTGTGCTATGAAAAACAATGAACAGGTAGACTTCAGAGAGGTCTAGAAAGACTTATATGAACCAATGTTGATCCAAAGGAGCAGAACCAGGAGAACTTTGTACACAATAACCACCACAATGTGTGAGGAATTTTTTCTGGTAGACTTCATCACAATGCAAGGACTTAAGAAATTTCCAATTGGCTGTTGAGGCAAAACGCCTTTCACATTCAGAGAAAGAACGATGGAATTGGATTGCAGATAGAAGCAGACCATTTTCTTTTGCATTCACTTTTGTTTTGTTTTATGGTTTCTCCCATTCATTTTAATTCTTCTGTGCAACATGTATTTAATAAGAATGTACATGTAGAACCTATATAAGATTGTACATTATTTTATGATGAGAGTGGAGAGATAGGGGAAAGTATCTAAGACATGTGGAAGTGATTATTAAACATTGAAAACAAATAAAATATTTTATTTAAAAATTTAAAAAAGAAAGAATCCACTTATCATCTTCTGAAAGTGATCCCAAAGGGAAAAATTCTAGGAATATCACAGCCAAATTCCAGAATATCCAGGTCAATGGAAAATATTGCAAGTAGATAATTTGAGTGTTGTGAAAATACATTCAAGATAATAGAAGATCCAGTAGCTTCTACATTAAGCAATTTAAAGGCTTAAATATAATAATAAGATATTATATATACGTATTATATTATATTATATTATTATAAATATAATAATAAGATATTCCAGAGGTCAAAGGAGATAGGATTAAAACCAAGAATCACCTACACACAAAAATGAATGTAATACTCCAGGGTAAAAAAGGATATTGAATAAAATAAAGGACTTTCAACTATTCTTGATGAAAAAAACAGAGCTGAATAGAAAATTTGACTTTCAGATACGAAAATCAAGAGAAACAAGACAAAGTAAACATGGAAGAGAAATCATAAGGGACTTATAGTTGAACTGTTCAGATTACTACATGGAAAGATAATATCCGTAACCTTTGAGACTTTTCTCAGTATTAGGGTAGTTGGATGGATTAGATATGTAGACAGAGGACACAAGGTGAGTTGAATATGAAGTGATATTATCTTAAAAATATAAAATTAAGGAGTATAATGAGAAAGGGAGAAATAGAATGGGGTAAATTGTCTCCCCAAAAATGAGGCAAGAAATAGCTGTTATAAAGGAGTGGAAGAGGAGGGAGGTGAGAAGGAAAGGATCAACCTTGCTCTCATTGCATTTAGCTTAGGGATGGAACAACATGCACACTCACAAGGATATGAAAATCTGTCATACCCTGCAGAAAAGCAGTTGAGAAGGAGATAAGTGGGGGTAAGGGGGCTAAGTGTAGGGCAAATGTGAGTAGGGCTTAATAAGAAGTATACACTTGTAAGGAGAGACACTGTCAAAAGAGAGAATAGAGTAAATTCAGGGCAGGATAGGATGGAGGGAAATATAGTTAGTTTTTCACAACATGACTATGATGGATGTGTTTTGCATGATGACATATGTATAACCTATACCTAATGACTTACCTTCTCAGTAGGGGTGGGTGAGAAGGGAGGAAGAGGGAGAAATTGGAACTCAAGGTTTTAAAAACAAATGTTAAAAAAAATTTTTACCGGCAAATTGGAAGTGATATACAGGCAATAGGGTATAGAAATCAATCTTGCCCTACAAGAAAACAGAAGGGAAGGCGATAAAGAGCAGGGAGGAGGAGAGTAATAGAAGGTAGGGCAGACATTGAGAAAGGGTAATCAGAATGCATGCTGTCTTGGGGTGAGGGAGAGGAGAGATGGGTAGAAAATCTGGAGCTTAATCTTGTGAAAATGAAAGTTGAAAACTAAAAATTAATTAATTAAAAAAATCCAATGATCCTTTACTGAATGAGACACCAGAACAAAAATGCTATGAAATATTGTAGCCAAATTCCAGAACTATCAGATCAAGGAAAAATTGCTCCAACCAAAGAGAAACAATTTAAATATGTATAGCCAGTCAGGATTATGCAGGATTCAGCAGCTTTTGCACTAATGAATTTCAAGACCTGGGAAATGATATTCACACAAAACAAAGAAGTTGGAATTACAACCAAGAATCACCTGTCTAGAAAACTTGAGCATAATTTTTCTGGGAAAAGATGAATATTCAATGAAATAGGAGACTTCTGATGATTTCTGATAAAAAACAAAAACAAAAACAAAACAGAACCAACTAAAGAGAAAATTTGATCTCCAGATATGAGATTCAATAGAAGAATTAAAAGGTAACCAAGAAAGAAAGAAATATGTTGTTCAGTAAGGTTAAATTGTTTACATCCCAACATGGGAAGATGGTATATTTAATTCTTGACAACTTTATCTTTATTATGAAACTTAGAAGAGGTATACGTAAACAGAGGATGGTGGTGTAAAAACTTTGATGTGGTAATAAAAATAGTTGAGGGAAGAAAAATAATTGAAGGATGAAAAAATAAGAATTGTACTGGGAGAAGAGGAAAGGCAGGAGCAAAGGGTAAATTGCATCATATCAACTGGAAAAAAAGACTTATTAGAGTACAGGGAAAGCAGAGAGGAAGGGGAACTTGTTTGCACCTTACACTGGTAAGATACTTACTGGTGGATAGAAGGTGGGGCATATTGAGGGAAGTGGTGGTCAGAAAGAAAATATTGTTGAATAGGGGAAGGGATAAAGGAGAGTGAAAAGTATAACTATTGAGGAGTGGGGGAGGAAACAGGATGGAGAGAAAGGCACAACCATCATAACTGTGAATTGGAATGAAATGAATACTCCCATAAAACAGAAACCAATAGCAGAGTAGGATAAAAAATGTAATCTTACAATGGCTTCCTTACAATAAACACATATGAAGCAGAGAGATACCTTCAGAGTAAAAGCAAAAGATGAAGCACAATATATTATGCTTCAGTTGAAGTTAAAAAAAAATGTGTGACAATCCTGATCTGAGATAAAGCAATGCAAAATTAAATCTAATTAAAAGAGATAAGGAAGGGAACTGCATTCTGCTTAAAGCAACATAGACAATGAAATAATATCAATAGAAACATCTATGTATCAAATGGTATATCATTCATATTCTTAGGTAAATTAAGTGAGTTACAGGAAGAAATAGATAGCAAAACTCTACTAGTGAGAGACCTCCCTTATTCTTTTCACAGCCAGATAAATTTAACTGAAAATAAATGCAAAAATAAATTAAGGAAGTGAATATAATTTTAGTAAAGTAAGATGTGGTAGAACTGTGGAGAAAACTGAATGGGGTCAGAAAGGTATGAATGTTTCTCAGTGGTACATGACACCTACATAAAAAGTGACCTTATACTAGGGCAATAAAACCTCACAATCCAATACAGAAAGGCAGAGATATTACATGCCTCCATTTTAGACCATGATACAATAAAAATTACATGGCCCATGGAAAAAGAGACTCAAATTAATTGGAAACTAAATAATCTAATTCTAAAGAATGAGTGGGTCAAACAGCAAATCATAGAAACAATAAATTCACCCAAGAGAATGACAATAGTGAGAAAACATACCAAAACATAGGAATAAACCAAAGTGGTTCTTAGGAAAAATGTTATATATCTCTAAATGCTTACATGAATAAAACAGAGTAAGAGGAGATCAATAAATTGGGTATTCAACTAAAAGGGCTAGAAAAATAACAAATTAAAAATCCCCAATTGAACACCAAATTAAAATTTCTGAAAGTAAAAGAATACAATAATAAAATTGAAATTAAGAAAACAATTGAACTAATAAAGCTAAGAGCTGGTTTAATGGAAAAATAAAATAGATAAACTTTTGGTTAATTTGATTTAAAAATAAAGAAGAAAATCAAATTACCAGTATCACAAATGAAAAAATATCAATTCGTCAACAATTAAGAGTAAATTAATTTATTAATTATGAGTTTTTTGCCCAATTCTATGCTAATAAATCTCTCAATCTAAGTGAAATGGATGTTTGCAAAAATATAAATTGTCCAGGTTAACAGGAGAGGGAATAAAATAATTAACACCATTTCAGAAAAAAAAACTGAACAACTCATCAGCAGATTCCATAAGAAAAAATCTCCAGGTCTAGATGGATTTCCAAGTGAGTTCTAGCAAATATTTAAGTTCTATCAAACATTTAACATTTAATTAAATCCAATACTATATAAACTATTAGGAAATATAGGCAAAGGAGGAACACTACCAAATTCTCTTCATGATGCAAATATGATGCTGATTATTAACCTGGGATGAGGCAAAACAGGAAAATAATGTATAAACCAATTTCTATAATGAATATAGATTCAGAAATTTTAAATATAATATTAGCAAAGAGATTACAGCAACTTATCATGAGGATAATACACTATAAGCAGTTGAGATTCATATCAGGAATGCAGTGCTAATTCAATATTAGGAAAACTACCAGCATATTTGACCATATCAACAACAAAACTAGAAGAAGTCATATGATTATCTCAATAGATGCAAAAAACGTTTCTGACAATGCACCATACCTATTCCTGTTAAAAACAAACAAACAAACAAAACTAGAGAGCAGAGAGATCTATGGAGTTTTCCTTAAAATGATAAGCAATATCTGCTTAAAACCATCCACAAGCATTATGTGTAATCGGGATAAGCTAGAACCATTTCCAATAAGATTAGAGATTAAATAAGAATGTTGATTATAACCACTGTTATTGAATATTATACTAAAAATATTAGCTTTAGTTAGAAGCAAAAACTAGAAATTGAAGAAATTAGAATAGGCAAACAAGAAACAAAAATACCTTTCTTTGCAAATGATATGATGGTATACTTAGAGAATCTTAGAGAATCAACTAAAAAAGAAATACTTGAAATTGTACAAAGCTTCAGCAGTGTTGCAGGATTTGAAACAAACTCATACAAATCACCAGCATTTCAATATATTAGTAACAAAGCCCAGGAGCAAAAAAAGAGAAATTCCATTCAAAGCAATTGCAAACAACGTAAAATATTTGAGTCTACCTATCAAAATAAACCCAGAAACTATATGAACACAATTAAAAAACACCTTTTTTACAAATAAAATCAGATCTAAATACTTGGGAAAATATCAGTTGCTCACAGGTAGGCTTAGCTAATATAATAAAAATGACAATCCTACATAAATTAATTTACTTATTCAATGCCATACAAATCAAATAACCAAAAATGTTTTATAGTGCTTGAAAAAATAACAAATATTATCTGGAAGAAGAAAAGTCCCAGAATATCAAGAGAATTAGTGAAAAGAAATATAAGGGAAGGTGGCCTACCATTACCACATCTAAAATTGTATTATAAAGCAGCAATACTTAAAATTACTTAATAGTGGTTAAGAAATAGAGTGGTGAAACAGAATAGACTATATATAGGACAGTAGTCAGTGACTACAGTAATCTGTCTGATAAACCCACAGACCATAGATTTTGGGATAAGAACTCACTATTTGGTAAAAACTACTGGGAAAACTCAAAAAGAGTATAGAATAAACTATGCATATACAAATATCTTACACTGTCTACCAAGATAAAGTCAAAATCCATACCTGATTTAGATACAAAGGGTGAAATTCAAGTAAGTTGGGAGAGCAAGAAATAGTTTACCTGTCAGATCTATGGAGAAGGGAATAATTAATGACCAAACAAGAGATAGAGAATGTTATGAATGATAAATGAACAGTTCTGACTAAATTAAAAGGTTTTTGTGCAAAGCCAATAAAACCAAAATTAGAAGAGAAGAAGAAAGCTGAGAAACATTTTTTATAACCAGCTTCTTTGATAAAGGCCTCATTTCTGCAATATATAGAGAATTCAGTCAAATTTAAAAATCCAAGTCATTCACCAAATGATGTATGGTCAAGGGATATGAAAAAGCAGTTTTCAGATGAAGAAATTAAAGTCATATTCATATGAAAAGATGCTCTAAATCACTATTGATAAGAGAAATGCAAATTAAAACAAATGTGAGGTAACAGGAAAAAATAGGAAAATCGTAAATGTTGGAAAAGATAGGTGGAAATTGAAACACTAATGAATTTCTTGAGGAGTTGAGAACTGATCCAACTATTCTGGAAAGCAATTTGCAGTTATTCCCCAAAGACTTTAAAACTATCCATACCCTTGTAGTGCCTAGGGGTATTCATAGTGCTTAAGGTGGTGATGGATATCCCAGCAGAATTCTGAATTGCACAATACAACCTCTGCACATGAAAGACAGAACCAAAACATTGATTCAGGTACCAGAAAGCCAAATCCATTATAATCTATATAAAACAGCAGCACAGAGACAACACCACCCCAAGCCTTCCTCCTGCCAAGCTTCCCACAAATCAACTCCATCAAACAAACCACAAGCAGACTCCCACAAACAAAATAAAAAACAAAACAAACAAACAAAATCAGAAATAAGCTCTTTCACTCATACTACGCAGCTGCCTGCTTGTCTGCTTCCTTCCTAGCTCTGACTAACCACAAGATCAAATTTCCTCTCAGCTCTGCTCTAGCTCTATCTCCTCCTGTTCCACCTTTCCTGCTCCACCCCTTCAATGAACTCCTACGATCACAGGCTTCATGTGACTCAAACTCCATGTGACTTAAGAAGGTCACATGAGCATATTAATGAATGTCAAAGACATTCCCACTTAAATTGCCATTACACTCCTTTGATCCAGCAATACCACTATTAGTTCTGTATCTCTTTAAAAAAATAATTAATTTATTTTTAGTTTTCAACATTCACTTCCATAAGATTTTGAGTTATAAATTTTCTCCCTCCTCCCCCTCTCCCTAAGACAGCATGCAGTCTGATATAGGCTCTACTTATACACTCATATCACACATATTATCACATTTGTCATGATGTAATGAAGAATTAGAACAAATGGGAGGAACCACAAGAAAGAAGAAATAAAACAAGAAAAAGAAAGCAAATACTATGCCTCCATGTGCATTCAGATTCCAAAGTTCTTTCTCTGGGTGTGGAAAGCATTTTCTTCCACAAGTCTTTTGGAGTTGTCTTATATTCTTGCACTGCTGAGAAAAACTAAGTTTATCAAGGTCAATGATTGCACAATGTGGCTACGACTGTGTACAGTGTTGCCCTGGTTCTGCTCACTTCACTCAGTATCAGTTCATATAAGATTTTTCTGAAGTCCATTTTCTCATCTTTTTTTTTAAATCTAATTTATTTATTTAGTTTTAGTTTTCAACATTCATTTCCACAAGATTTTGAGTTCCAAATTTTGTTCCCATGTCTCCTCTCTTCCCACTCTAAGACAGCATGAATTCTGATTAACCCTTCCCCCAAATGGCCTTCCCTTCTCTTATCTTCAAACCCTCTATTTTCTTGGAGAGCAAGATTGATTTCTATAACCCACTGTCTGTATATCTCCTTTTCCAGTTGCATGAAAAAACATTTCTTAATATTCATTTTTTAAAACTTTGAGCTCCAACTTATCTCCCTTATTTCCCCCCCACCCATCCCCACTCAGAAAGCAAGCCATGCGATTTATGTTATGCATGTGTAGTTATGCAAAAGTCTTCCATAAAAGTCATGTTGTGGAAGACTAATTATAATGCCCTCCAACGTATTCTAACACCCATCTATTCTATTCTCCCTTTTGATACTATCCCTTCTAAAAAGTATTAGCTTCTAATTATGTCCTCCTCCAATTTGCCCTCCCTTCTATAATCCCCTATCTCCTACCTATCCTCTTCTCACCTACTTTCCTGCAGTAAAAGATAGAGTTTTATAGAAAATTGAGTGTATATGTTATTCTCTCCTTATGTCCAATGTGATGAGATTAAGGTTCATTTTATCCCTCTCACCTCCCCTCTTCCATTCCACTGATAAAGCTTTTTCTTGCCTCTTTTATGTGAGCGATAATTTGTTCCATTCTACCTCTCATTTTCTCCTCCCAATATATTCCTCTCTCACCCTGTAATTTTATTTTTTTAGATATCATCCCTTCCTATTCAACTCACCCTGTGCCATCTGTCTATATCCATCTGTCTTAATCCCCTAGTACTTAAAGAAGTGTCAAGAGTCATAAATATTATCTTTTTATGTGGGAATGTAAACAATTCAACTTTAGTGAGTCCCTTATGATTTCTCTTTCCTGCTTACTTTTTCATGCTTCTCTTGATTCTTGTGTTTTAAAATCAAATTTTCTCTTCAGCTCTGATTGTTTCATCAACAATGCTGGAATGTCCTTTAATTCATTGAATGATTATTTTTCCTTTAAATATTATACTCAGTTTTGCTTGGGAGGTTATTCTTGCTCTTGATCTTAGTTCCTTTGATTTCTGGAATATTATATTCCAAGCCCTTGGATTCCTTAATGTGGAAGCTGCTAGATCTTGTATTGTATTTCCACAATTCTCAAATTGTTTCTTACTAACTGCTTGCAGCATTTTCTCCTTATCTTGGAAACTCTGGAATTTGGCTACAATATTCCTAGGAATTTCTCTTTTCAGATCTCTTTCAGGAGGTGATTGGTGGAATTCTTTAAATATTTATTTTACCCTCTGGTTCTAGAATATCAGGGCAGTTTTCCTTGATGTCATGAAAGATGATGTCTGATATCTTTTTTTGATCATGACTTTCAGGTAGTCCCATAATTTTTATTTAATTATCTCTACTGGATCTATTTTCCAGGTCAGTTGTTTTTCCAGTGAGATATTTCACATTGTCTGCTATTTTTAATTTCTTACATTTCATTTTATAATTTCTTGATTTTTCATAGTCATTAACTGTCATCTGCTCCATTCTAATCCTTAAGGAATTGTTTTCTTCAGTGAGATTTTGGGCTTCCTTTTCTGTCTGGCCAGTTCTACTTTTTAGGGCATTCTTATCTTCATTGACTTTTTGGATCTCTTTTGTTATTTGCATTAGCCTATTTTATAAAGTGTTATTTTTGTTTAGCACTTTTGTGTCTCCCTTAGCAAGCAGTTGACTCATTTTTCATAATTTTCTTACATCACTCTCATTTCTCTTCCCAATTTTTGCTTTACTACTCTTACTTGATTTTCAAAATCCTTTCTGAGCTTTCCCATGGCCTGAGACCAATTTGTATTTTTCTTGGAGGCTTTGGATGGAGGAGCTTTGACTTTGTTGTCTTGTGTCTATATGTGGTCTTATCACCAAGCTAAAATTCTATAGTCTGATTCATTTTTATGTTTTTGTTCTTTTTCCCAGCCATTTAATTGACATCTGAGTTCTTTGCCAAGGGAGATCTCTGCTCCCAGTGGAGGTGGAAAGTGCATCATCAGCTGCTTGATTTCCTCACGATCTGTGGGCCTAGAGCTCCAGAAACTGTCAATGTCTCTGTCTCTGTTGATGCTATGGCTGCTGTGGGGTCCTCTGCCCCCTTCCTCAACTGCTTCTCTAGGGCTAGGCCAGGACCACTCCACTCTCCCACACTTGTTCCTCAGGCTTTTTACACTCACCTTCCATTTTGTCTTTGGAGTTTTGGAGTCCTGAAATCTGGAAACTTTCACAAGTGCAAGAGATTAGGTCTCCTCAAGGCCTACTCAGGTCCTGTCTGTGCTGGCACGACCCATGCTGGACTGGGCCCTGCTCTGTGATCCCTGTGTGTCATGATAGACAATTACTGGTGGCCTTCCAAACTGTCTTTGCTTGGAGATTTGCTTGTCCATCATTCTGTGGGTTCTGCAGCTCCAGAATTTGTTTAGAGACATTTTTATAGGTATTTGGCTGGGCTAAGGGCAGTGTTTTAGAAATTTCATGCTATTACTCCTCCATCTTGCCCTCCCTCCCCCCTCCCCATGGTCTGTATCTCTTAAAAATGGAGGAAAAAAGACTCCATGTACAAAAACATTCATAACTTCTCTTTTTGTGGTAGCCAAGAACTGGAAATTGAGGGAAGGCTCATCAATGGAAGAATGGCTGAACAAGCTGTGGTATAAGAATGTAATGGAATGCTATTGTTTTATAAGACGTGATGAGCAGGTGGAATTCAAAGAAACTAGAAACACTTGCATGAACTCATGCTGAATGAAATTAGCATAACCAAGACAACATTGTACACGGTAACCGCAACATTGTGTGATGATCAACGGTGTTAGACTTAGCTTATCTCAGCAGCATAATGATCTAAGACAATTCCAAGAGACTCGCAATGGAAAATACTATTCACATTCAGAGAAAGAACTACGGCGTCTATATGTAGATCAAAGCTCTATATGTAGATCAAAGCTCTATATGTAGATCAAAGCGCACAATTTTCTCTTTTCTCTTTCTCACGATTGTTTTTTTTTTCCTTTTTGCTTGATTTTTCTTTCACAATGTGACTAATGTGGAACATGTTTAATAAGATTAAAAATGTACAGATTCTATCAAACTGCATGCTGTTTTATGGAAGTCAAAGGGTAGGCAGGGTGATAATTTAGACGTCAAAATCTCATTGAAGTAAATGTTGATCATAAAAATTGTTATGAAGAAGTGAGGAAGAGGACCTTCTTACAAGTCTTACATGTTGTTTTTAGTATCTTTCACTATGACTCAAGTCGTAGGCACTTAAATATTTCTTAAGTTGCCTGTCAATTAATATCCTATGTCAATTAATATCCAATACCCTATTAATATCCTATATATGTTATATACCACTATATGTGTAAAAAATTACATATATATGTTTAAAATCACAAATACATATACACACATTTAATATGTGTGTGCAAATATATCATATATTTTCCCATGTTTCATGCTAGATCATGTGTTCCATGATCATTGTATAATATTTTCCAATATGTTACTCCCTCAAAAAATACATCCCTATAACCATGGAGTCACGAAACCTGAATTCAAATGCAGTCTCTGACACTTAATCACTGTGTAATTCTATGCAAGCCAATTTACCCTGACTGCCTTAAAAAAATGCAATCTTCTTTCTCTTGCTTTTAAGATTTCTTATAATTTTAATCCATCCTACCTATCCAGACTTCATTCTTGTCACACCAAAAAATGTACCCTCTAATACTTAGTCTTTTCACTGCTCCCTCATCAAATGTGACACTTGTTCTTGTCTATGAAGTATTGCTCCTCTGACTTCTCTCCCATCCTTGCCCTGTACCACTTTGCAATGACAGTCTTTTCTCTTCCCTTCCTCACTACCTATCAATCTTTTGACCTCCAGCATACCCTTAAGCCCTAGAATGAATTCTATTTCTTAGAGGCTCAAATAAAATGTTCTATCTTCCCTGTAACATTGTGAATAAATTAATGAATAACAGAAACAATGTATTATGATGCTTTTTTGTACCTTCTACCTTGATAATGCAGTGCTAGCTACAAAATGATTAATAAATAGCTATTCAATTGAATTATGTGGATATCAATAACCTACAGGTAAACAATGCTATATCTGTATATGTGATATATGTGTGTGTTTCAAAAATGCTTCAGTTACTATGCAAATCATCCTTTGCACTTGGCATATTTAAATTACAGTTGAATCTTTGTTTATGAAACTATTCAACCAGAGGGCTTAGAAATCTGAGGCAATTTTTAAAACTAGTGTTAATTAGGAGCTTAACTGCCTTCTAGCTTAGTCGAAGTTGACTAACTTTTTTTTTAATTGAGACATTCATTAGCTTCATCATTGTTGGCCTCATTCCTATTTGGCTAATTACATTCTCCCTACCTATCATTGCCTGTAGTTCCAGATGGTTAAGTGTATTCTACTACTTGTCCCTAAACTGTTGTCTTAGTATTGTTTAAACAAAGCCCTCCCCCAAGTAACCACACTTCAGTAATGGGTGAAATTATCCCCATATGGCTGAAACATTTATCCTCTTATTAACTGTGTAAAGTTAACTACTGTGATTCAGAACACTATCTACTTATCTAACTTATCAAACATAGAAAAGTTTATACTATATAAAAAAGTAAAACTTGGGTTCTTTTTAGACACCAACAGACCAACTGTCAATAGAAGGTGGGAGAGAGGAGATCCACAGATTTTCATAGTGGTTAATAAAGAAAAAAGTGGGCCAAATGTCAATAAGCATAGACATCAAGATGTGTTACTAAAGTACCATAACAGATCAATCATTCAATATTTATTAAAGGCCTACTGCATGCCTAACACTATGCTACATTCTATGAACACAAAAAGAAGCAAAAGACACTCCCTCCCTTTGAGGATGTTATAATCTAATGAGGAAGATGACATGCAAACAAATACATGCAAAGGAAGCTACATATAGTATAAACAAGAAAAAAAATTACAGAGAAGGCAATACAATTGAGAAAGGATAGAAAAGGCTTCCTGCAGAAGGTGGCATGTTAGTTTGGACTGAAAGGTAGTCAGATAAGTAAGCAGTCAGGGCAGAAGATGGAAAATTTTCAAAACATGGAACATATCAAGAGAGACTTCTCAGAGCTGAGAGGGGTTTCTTGTTCATGAAATAGTCAGGATGTCAGTGTCACTGAATCTAAGGATACATGTTGGAAGTAAGGTGAAAGAAACCTGTAAAGGTGGAATGGGTCTGCATTATGAAAGGTTTTGAATGTCAAAGTATTATGCATTTCATGTTGGAGAAAATAAGAAGCCATTAGAATTTATTGAGTAAGGTGTTGGGGAGGAAGAAGAGGTGACAAGATTGAACCTGCATTTTAGAAAAAATATACTTTATTAGTTGAATGGAAGAAGGATTGAAGTACAGAGAGAAGTTAAGACTACAACACTCTCAGTAGTTCACAACAATATGCCAAGTATGAGGTGATGTGTGTCTTCACTAAAGTCGTGGTAGTGGCTGACAAGGGAACACATTCAAGAGATGTTGTTAAGGTGAAATCAACAGGTCTTGGTGATAGATTAGACATGAGTATGAGAGTTATTAATGATACTAAGGAATCGAGGATGATTCCTAGGTTGACATCCTGAATGACTGGGAGATTGTTGTTGTCTCCCATGACTGCCCCTCTCTTACTCTGTCAGTTATGAACCTTGCCTCATATTTTGTAGAAAAATTATGAATTACTCCTTCTTTGAACTCCACCTTCTCCCCTTTTCTTTATGTCCTCTCATTCAAACACTTTCTGCCACTTTCTCTTGCTTCTTCCTTATTCTTTACCAAAAGTAATCCTTCTACTTGGTGAAGAGATCCTATTCCATCCCATCTCTTCCAGCAGACTGTCCTCTGTAATCTTCACTCTTTCACTTATTTTGTTTTGTCCTTAATTTATTATCTTCAACATACTTTTCCTCAATTTTGAGTTCCATATTCTCTGCCTCTTAATTATCCCCTATACACTAAGAAGACAAACAATATATTAATTATACATGTGAAATTATGGAAGACATATTTCCATATTAATCATATCACAAAAAAGCCAAAAAATGAGAAAATTATATTATAATTTGCATCCATCAATTCTCTCTGAAGGTATGTAATTTTTTTTAAATCAGGAATTCTTCAGAATTGTGTTGGATCATTGAGAAAAATGCTCCCCATTCTACCTCTCCCTTTCAGCTTTTCACAGTGAATCCCTCCCCCAACATTTCTTTAATTTTGGGAGGTCATTCCAACAGAATCAACCCATCTTCATGCCCTCTTTCTATATAACCCACTTTTAATGAATCTAATAATGACAAAGTTCTTAGGATTTACACGTACCATCATCCCATATAGGTATGTGAACAGTTTAACTTTATTGAGTCCCTTAGGTTGGCTCTTTTGTGTCTACCATTTTATGCTTTCCTTTAGTCTTTTGTCTGAATGCTAGATTTTCTATTCAACTCATCTTTTCATCAGGAATACCTAAAGGCTTCTATTGTATTAAATATTCATTTATCCTCTGAAGGATTTTTCTCATTTTTGCTGGTTAGGTTATTCTTGGTTGTAATCCTAGCTCCCTTGACCTCCAGAATATAATATCTAAGAACTACTTCTTCAAAATGAAAACTCTTAAATCTTCTGTGATCCTTAGTGTAGCTTAATAATATTTGAATTATTCATTTGTGAGCAATTGTACTGTTTTCTTTTTGATGTAGGAGCTGTATGATGTTCCTTGGGGTTTTCATTTTGGAAACTTTTTCAGGAGGTGGTCAATGGATTCCTTCAATTTTCATTTTATCCTCTGCTTCCAGGACACCAGGGCAATTTTCCTTCATATTTTCTTGAACTATTATGTCTAAGGTGTTCTTGTTTAAAAATGACATTCAGGTTGCCCAGGAACTTTTAAATGATCTCTCCTCAATCTACTTTCTAGCTCAGTTGTATTTCCAATGAGATATTTCACACTTTATTCTTTTTTTTCTTCTTTTGACTTTGTTTTATTGTTTAAGTTTCATGGAGTCATTAGTATACACTTGCCATTTTTTTTATTTTTAAGAGTTTCTTTTCTACCAAAATTTATTTTATAGAGATAGAAAAATAATAACAAAATTCATCTGTAAGAAGAAAAGTTCCAGAATATCAAAAGAATGCATGAAAAGAAATGGAAGGGAAGGTGGCCTTGACACACCAGATCTTGAATTGTATCATAAAGCAGCATTCATCAAAACTCCTTGTTACTGGCTAAGAAATAGAGTGGTAGATCACTGGAATAGGTTAGGTACAAAAGTAGTCAATAACTATACTGATCTATTGTTTAATAAACCCAAAGGTTCCAACTTCTAGGAAAAGAACTTACTATTTGACAAAAAGTGCTGGGAAAACTTGAAAACAGTATGAAAGAAACTAGGAATATATAATTATCTTTCACTGTATTCCAAAAGAAAGTCCAAATGGGTACGCAATTTAGACAAAAAGGTTGATATAAGCGAAGTGGGAGAGTAAGGGACAGTTTACCTGTCAGATTAATTAAGAACAGAATAATATATGAACAAACAAGAGACAGAGAACATTAAGAAATGCAAAATGGATATTTTTACTACATTAAAATGAAAAAGCTTTTGTGCAAACAAAGCCAATGCAATTAAGATTAAGAGAGAAGCAGCAAACTGAGAAAGAAGTTTTACCACCAGTGTCTCCAATAAAGGCCTTATTTCTAAAATATATAGAGAACTGAGTTACATTTATATGAGTATAAGCCATTCCCCAGTTGATAAATGGTCAAAGGTTATGAAAAGGTACTTCTCAGAGGAAGAAATTAAAGACATCTACATTATATAAAAGTGTTCTAAATCACTATTTATTAGAGAAATGCAAATCAAACAACTCTGTGGTATCACATCACACCTGTGAGACTGGCTAAAATGACAAACTAGGAAAACCATGAATGCTTGAGAAGATGTGGGAAAATTGTTGATGGAGTTGTGAACTAATCCAACCATTTTGGAAAGCAATTAGAAAATATTCCCAAAGGGCTAAAACAAGTGCATATTGTTTGATTCAGCAATGACAATTCTACAGCTGTATCCCAGAGAGATCATATAAATGGGAAAATAATCCACCTGTACAAAAATTGTTATGGCAGATCTTTTTGTGGTGACCAAGAACTAGAAATTGAGGGGATGTCCATCAATTTGAGAATGGCTGAACATGTTGTGGTACATGAATGTAGTGGAATACTATTGTATTATAAGAAATGGGGCCTGGGAAGACTGAACTGATTCTGAGTGAAAGGAGCAGAACCAGGAGAAATTTGTACACAGTTACAGCCACATGTTGTGATGATAGACTATGATAGACTTGGCTCTTCTCATCAATGCAAGTTTATAAGCCAGTTCCAAAAGACTCATGATAGAAAGTTCTATCCATACCCAGAGAAAGAATTATGGAATCTGAATGTAGATGGAAGCATGTTATTTGGTCTCTTTTCTTGTTGTATCTTCATTCTTGTGCTTTATTCCATTGTTTATAATTCTCTACAATATGACTAATTTGAAAATATATTTAATGTTAATGTATAATTGGAATCTTTATCACATTGCATGCCAATCTTGGGAAGAGGCAAGAGAAGGAGGGGGAGAAAATTTGGATCTCCAGAGTTTCTGGACCCGAATGTTGTAAACTAAAAGTAAATTACTTTTTTTTCAAAAAAGAAAATTTCAATGCTCAAAAAATATTTTCTTCAATGAATGTTTGTGTGCATTTTTTTTAACCATTAAAACAATGTTAAGGTACTATTTTTAAGTATCTTTGTGCCTCTTTTTGCAAAGTATTAATTCCTTTTTATATAATTTTCTTACATAATTGTCATTTGTTTTCCCAATTTTTTTCTCTTGGTTAGGTTTCATTTTAATTATGTACACTCTACTTCCATTTGCCATACCTGCACCTTCCCATCATATCTTCCTATACTTGGAATGCACTCATTCCTTATCTCTACATCAAAATCTGCCTCTCTTCCTTTGATAAACCTCTCAAATATTACCTTCTTCATAAAACTTCATTATTTTTGATCTATTCAACTTCTAATGCCCCCTCAATTATTTAGAATTTAACTTAATTTTGCTTTTTATATTCCTTTCTTATTCATTCAGCATTATATATAAATATATGTGACAAATACATATGCGTACATATGAAGGTGTATACATTTATAAATACACACACACAGACACACACTTGTTGTTTCCCCACATAAAATGTTACATCATAGGGAGTAAGCAAGGATTCTTTCTTATGTATATGTGTGTGTATGTGCATTTCAAATTAAGATTTTTAGTGCCTAACGGAGTGTATGGCACATAATGGCTTTGAAATAAATACTAGCTTATTGACTGACACCTGCCAATTTTTTTAATGTTCCTGAAACCTGGGTGATCTGAGTGCAGAGCCAAGATGATAGAGTAGAAAGAGATGCTTACTCTAGCTGTTCCCCAATATTCCATAAAATACCTGTAAAAAATAATGCTAACCAAATTCTTGAGCAGGAGAAGCCATAAAACGACACAGTGAAGGAAATTTGCAGCACAGGACAGCCTGGAAGGCTAACAGGAAAGGTCTATTGCCAGGCTCAGGTGTAGCACAGCCCTTGGAACACAGTCCAGCCTTGGACTTGTGTTGGGGCAGGGACAGGACTCGAGCAGGTACAGGGCACAGAATCCCAGGCAGCAGTGGCAGTTTCCAGAGTATTCAAACAACAAACACCAAATGCAGTTTCAAAGGTCAGTGAGAAACTCTTTCACCTGGGTGAAAAGAGAACCCCTTCTAAACTTGGTGGCTCCAGAGCAGCAGTGATTGCTGTGGCACAAAGTCCATTTTAGGAGCCCTCAGCCTAAGGACACTGGGGGAATTGCTCTGCTGATCTGACTCAGCCCTGGTGGTATTGGGGTGAGGAGGGCCAGAGGATTGTGGAGCTGGTGGAAGCTCTGGAGAGGGAATTCTACTCATAGATCATGGGCAGAAAAAAGTACTTATGGTTGCCCCCAGACCAGAACATAGGCCAGGAGAGGAATAAACTTCTCTTCCTTGATTGTGCCACCTTGGAGGAACTGAGAACTTGCACATCCCCGGAGTATAACCTATACCTGAGAAAGGACACAAAAGCAAAAAAAAAGTAAAAAAGCTGGGAAAGTGCCCAAAAAAGGGGAAAAAAATTACTATAGAAGATTACATTCTTTTTTTTTATTTTTCAAATAAATTTATTTAACTTTTTACATTCATTTTCACAAGATTCTGGGTTCAAAAATTTTCTCCCCATTTGTCCCCTCCCCCTCCCCGATACACCGGACATTCTAATTACCCATATCACCAATCTGCCCTCTCTTCTATCATCCCTCCCTTCCCTTACCCCACCTTCTCTTTTGTCCTGTAGGGCCAGATAACTTTGTATTCCCCATTACCTGTATTTCTTATTTCCTAGTAGTAAGAACAACACTCAACAGTTGGTCCTAAAATTTTAAGTTCCAGTTTCTCCCCATCCCTCCCTCCCCACCCATTCCTTTGGGAAAGCAAGCAATTAAATATAGGCCGTATCTGTGTAGTTTTGCAAATGACTTCCATAATAGTCGTGTTGTGTAAGACTAACTATATTTCCCTCCATCCTATCCTGCTCCCCATTGTTTTAAATCTCTCTTTTGAACCTGTCCTTCCCTGAGTGTTGACTTCAAATTGCTCTCTCCTTCCATTGCCCTCCCTTCCATCATCCCCCCCCCACCCTGTTCATCTCCTTCTCCCCCAATTTCCTGTGTTGCAAGATAGGTTTTCATACCAAAATGACTGTGGATTTTATTCCTTCCT
>CM053773.1:4730928-4750865 GCA_028658325.1 Potorous gilbertii
TGAATGGGCGATTCATTTTCTCAAGAAAATAACCATCTATGGTCTTAGTTTTTTTCCCTTTTCTGGGCATTTTCCCAGCCAGTTACTTGACTTCTGAGAGTCCGCTCCACCCCCTGGCCCAGATCCGCCCAGCTAGTGCTTGGCGTCTGAGATTCAGATGCTCCCAGCCAGTTACTTGACTTCTGAGAGTCCTCTCCACCCCAGTCTAGGTTCACCCAGGTAGTGCTTGGGGTCTGAGATTCAAATGCTGCTCCCCAGCCTCAGGGCTTTTGGCGGCAGGCCTGACTGCTCTTCAATGGGAGCTTATCTCCTGGTTCTCAGGTGGGGGCAGGGCCGCCTCTCAAACTCAGTTCCCTCAGGGGGTTTATGCAGAGATCTTTGTAATGGAGCTGAGGTGGAGCTCCTGCCTGCTCTGGGAGTCTTTGGCCACGTGGCCTCTGCCCCTGCTGTGGCTGCCACCTCCCGAGGGGGTCCGAGTCCTGGAGATACCTACTCCCTTCTCAGCCCATCTCTCTCACTGACCTGTGCGTCTGTGGGTGGAGGGACCTTTATGGCCGCAGGAGATTCAGGTCCCTGACACCTGCTTGGGTCTGCTGGCTCCCCTCAGTGTCGCGTGGCCGGGCAGAGCTCCACGACTGGGGTAGGAGAAGGGGATCACTTCACAGGGCAGGGCTCCGCTCCAGTCTGGGGTACCTTTGCGGTCGGTTTTTCAGGGCTCTCTGCAACGGAAATCTCCTTCACTGTGTTGCTGTGAGGCTTCCACTGTTCCAGAATTTGTCAGGAGTTCTTTTTACAGGAAATCTATGGGCTGTGGATTCGGAGCTAGCAAATGTGAGTCTTTCTATTCCGCCATCTTGGCTCCACCCCCTGAAGATTACATTCTTGGTGAACAGGTTTTTTTCTTCCACCCTTTTAGATGTGGAAGAACAATGCATACCATCAGAGGAAGAAATAAAAGCCAACTCTTATACATCCAAAACTTCCAAAATAAATATGTAAAGGTCTCAGGCCATGGAAGACCTCAAAAATGGTTTTGAAAAACAAACATGAAGGGTGGAAGAAAAATTCGGAAGGAAAATGGGAATGATGCAAGAAAATCATGAACAATGAGTCAAAATTTTGTTAAAGGAGATCCAAAAATTGCTGAAGGAAAACACCTTCAAAATGAAATAACCCGAAGATTGGAGCCAAGATCGTGGAGTAGAAAGACTCACATATACTAGCGCCGAACCCACAGCCCATGGATTACCTCTAAAAAAGTATTCCCAACAAATTCTAGAACCTTGGAAGCCACGCAGCAACACAGTGAAGGAGATTTCCATTCCAGAGAGCCCTGAAAAACCAATCCCAAATGTCCGTCACACACCTGGAAGGAACAGAGACTAATCCTTCCCTGGCCGCACAGCACTGAGAAGAGGGAGTAGATCTGAGTAGGCTTCAGTGAGGGAATCTCCAGTGGCCACAAATGTCCCTCCACCCACAGATGCACAGGTCAGTGAGAAAGACGTCTGGATGGATTGAGAGGGGAGCAGGGTGTCTCCATGACTCTGGGCCCCTCAGGAGGCAGCGGCAAAGGCAGGGGGTGGCCAGAGGCTCCCAGAGCAGGCAGGTGCTCGGCAGGAGCTCCACTACTGAAGGTCTCTGCATAAACCCCTTGAGGGAACTGAGCCTGGGGAGCAGCCTGCCCTCACCTGAGCACCAGAACTCAAGCTCCCATTGAATAGCAGCCAGGACTACCCCTGAGAGCCCTGAGGCTGGGGAGCAGCATTTTCATCTCAGACACCAAGTACTACCTGGGCAGATCTAGGCGGGGGTGGAGAGGAATTTCAAAAGTCAAGTAACTGGCTGGGAAAATGCCCAGAAAAGGGAAAAAAAATAAGACAAAGAAGGTTACTTTCGTGGTGACCAGAAGATTCTGCCCTTCCTCTCTGATGAGGAAGAACAATGCTTACCATGAGGTAAAGACAGAGGAGTCAAGGCCTCTGTATCCCAAACATCTGAAATAGATATCCAATAGGCACAGGCCATGCAAGAGCTCAAAAAGGATTTTGAAAATAAATTTAGACAGGTGGAGGATAAACTGGGAAGAGAAATGAGAGAGATGCAAGAAAAGCATGAAAAATGGGTCAATACCTTGCTAAAGGAGACCAAAAAAACTGCTGAAGAAAATAACATCTTGAAAAATAGGCTAACTCAATTGGCAAAAGAGGTTCAAAAAGCTAATGAGGAGAAAAATGTTTTCAGAGCAGAATTAGCCAAGGGGAAAAAGAGGTGCAAAAACTCACTGGAGAAAATAGCTCTCTCAAAATTAGAATGGAACAGATGGAGGCTAATGACTTTCTGAGAAACCAAGAAATCACAAAAAATTCCCAAAAAGAATGAAAAAATCGTAGATAACGTGAACCATCTAATTGGAAAAACAACTGACCTGGAAAATAGATCCAGGAGAGACAATTTAAAAATTATGGGATACCTGAAAGCCATAATCAAAAAAAGAGCCTAGACATCCTCTTTCATGAAATGATCAAGGAAAACTGCCTTGATATTCTAGAAGCACAGGGCAAAATAAGTGTTCAAGGAATCCACCAATCACCACCTGAAAGAGATCCAAAAAGAGAAACTGCTAGGAACATTGTGGCCAAATTCCAGAGTTCCCAGGTCAAGGAGAAAATATTGCAAGCAGCTAGAAGGAAATAATTCCAGTATTGTGGAAATTCAGTCAGGGTAACACAAGATCTAGCAGTTTCTATATTAAGGGATCGAAGGGCATGGAATAAGATATTCCAGAAGTCAAAGAAACTAGGTCTAAAACCAAGAATCACCTACCCAGAAAAACTGAGTACAATACTTCAGGGGAACATATGGTCTTTCAATGAAACTGAGGACTTTCAAGCATTCTTGATGAAAAGACCAGAGCTGAAAAGAAAATTTGACTTTCAAGCACAAGAATGAGAAGAAGCATGGAAAAGTAAACAGCAAAGAAAAGTCATAAGGGACTTACCAAAGTTGAACTGTTTACATCCCTGTATGGAAAGACAATATTTGTAACTCCTGAAATTTTTCAGTATCTAGGTAGGTGGTGACTACACACACACATGTACACACATGCACGCACACACAGAGATAGAGAGCACAGAGTGAATTGAATAGGATGCTATCATATCTTAAAAGATATCAAGGTAAAAGGTGAGAGAAAAATGTAGTGGGAGGAGAGAGGGTGAAATGGAATTGGGTAAATTATCTCTCATAGAAGAGGCAAGCAGGAGAGTTCTTAATGGAGGGAAAAGAGGAGAGCTGAGAAAAGAAAAAAAAACATGAAGTTTACTCTCATCACATTCGAGTAAAGGAAGGAATAAAATGCACACTCATTTTGATATGAATCTCCCCTACTTTCCTGCATCTTACAATACAGGAAAGTAGGGGAGAAGGAGATAAACAGGGTGGGGGCAGCATGATGGAGGGGAGGGCAATGGGAGGAGGGAGCAATTTGAAGTCAACACTTGGGGAGGGACAGGATCAAAAGAGAGAATAGCAACAATGGGGGGCAGGATATGATGGAGGGAAATATATTTAGCCTTATACAACATGACTATTATGGCAGTCATTTGCAAAACTACACAGATATGGCCTATATTGAATTGCCTGCCTTCCCAAAGGAATGGGATGGGGAGAAGTTGGAAACTCAAATCCCAAAGGCAGGGATGGGGAGAACTTGGAAACTCAAAGTTTTAGGAACAACTGTTGAGTATTTTTCTTGCTTCTAGGAAATAAGAAGTACAGGTAATGGGGAATGGAAAGTTACCTGGCCCTACAGGACAAAAGAGAAGATGGGGACAAGAGAAGGTAACGATGATAAAAGGGAGGGCAGATTGGTGATAGGAGAAATTAGAATGATGGGTGTTTTGGGGTAAGAGGAGGGGACAAATGGGGACAAAATTTTCTAACCCAAAATTTTGCAAGAATGAATATAATAGGTTAAATAAATATATTTATAATCAAAATATATAAAAAGAGAGACATATTAATAAAAACTTATTTAAAAAGATAGAATAACACAATTGACAAAAGAGATTCAAAAATCCAGTGAGGGGAAGAATGCTTTAAAAAGCAGAATTAGTCACATGGAAAAGGAAGTTCAAAAGCTTACTCAAAAAATAATTACTTAAAAATTAGAATGGAGCAGATAGAAGCAAAGGACCTTATGAGAAACAAAGAAATTATAAAACAAAACCGAAAGAATGAAAAACCTGAAGACAGTGTGAAATATCTCATTGGAAAAACAGCTGGCCTGGAAAATAGATCCAGGAGGCAATTTAAACATTATGGGACTACCTGAAAGTCATGATGAGAAAAAGAGTCTAGATATCATCTTTCATGAAATTATCAAGGGAAACTGCCCTGATATTTCAGAATCAGAGGGTATTGAAAGAATCCACCAAACACCTCTTGAGAGATATCTGAGAAGGGAATATTGTAGCCAAATTCCAGAGTTCCCAGGTTAAGGAGTAAGTATTGCAAACAGCCAGAAAGAAACATTTCAAGTACTGTGGAAGTACAATTAAGATAACAAAAGATCTAGCAGCTTTTGCATTAAGAGATTGAAGGATTTGGAATATGAAATTCCAGAAATCAAAGGAATTAGGATTAAAACCAAGAATCACCTACCCAGCAAAACTGAGTATAATACATCAAGGGGAAAATAGTCATTCAATGAAATAGAGGACTTTCAAGCATTTTTGATGAAAAGATCATAGCTGAATAGACAATCTGACTTTCAAACACAAAAATCAAGAGAAAAATGAAAAAGTATACAGGAAAGAGAAATCATAAGGAATTGTTAAAGTTAAACCACTTTCATTCCTACATTGAAAGATAATATTTGTAACTCCTTAGACTTTCTCAGTATTGTGGTAGTTGGAGGGATTATATACATATAGACAGAGGGTTCAGAATGAGTTGAATAGGAAGGGATGATATCTAAAAAATAAAATTAAGGGGTGAGAGAGGAATATATTTGGAGGAGAAAGGGAGAAGTAAAGTGGGACTAATTATTTCTCATAAAATAGGCAAGAAAGAAGTTTTTCAATAGAGGGGAAGAAAAGGTGGGTTGGAGGGAAAAAATGAAGCTTACTCTCATTATGTTTGGCTCAAGGAAGAAATAACACGCACATGCAATTTGGCATGAAAATCTGTCTTACAGTATAGGAAAATGGGGGAGAAGGGGATAAGTGAGGGTGGGAAATGATAGAAAGAAGGGCAAATGGGAGGAGGGAGAAATTAGAAGCAAATACTTTTTGGAAGGTACAAGGTCAAAAGAGAGAATGGAAACAATGGGGGGGGGCAAGATAGGATGAAGGGAAATTGCTTATCACAATATGACTATTATGAAAGTCTTTTCCATAATTATACATATATAGCCTATATTGAATGGCTTAACTTCTCAATGGGGGTGGGTGGGGAGGATTAGAAGGGAGAGAAGTGGGAACTCAAAATTTTAGAAATGAATGTTGAGAACTGTTTTTACACGCAATTGGGAAATAAGAAATACAAGTCATGGGGTATAGAAATCCATCTCGCCCTACAAGAAAAGAGAGAAAGTGGGGATAAGGGAACTTCAGGGTGTGATAGAAAGGAGGGCAGATTGGGGGAAGGAGCAATGAGAATGCATTCTCTTGGAGTGGGGGAGGGGAGAGATGGGAGAACTTTAGGAACACAAAAATCTTGTGGAGATAAATGTTGAAAAATTAAAATAAATAAATAAAAGCTGCATGACCAGTATTTCCTCTTGTTCTGAATCAAGATGACAGCTACTTTTGAGATGAGGGTGGTCAGGGAGGACTATCCCCTCTGGGGTGAGGACTTGTTGAGAACTTTTCAAGGCTACTCCTTCACCTTCAGTAGTTAACCTGCCACCCAACTCCCACTTGTGGCTCTAAGAAGCTGTAGCATGCAAATCAGTCACATTGCTGCAAAATCATCTTGGAAGATAGACTAAGCCGCGTTGAAAGCAACTGAATACCATCAAACCCATCCATGAAATAGAGAGATGTCTATCCTAAGCACATGAAGATTTCACCCTGGTAGAATGGGTGGATGAGAACAGAGAAATTGAAACACATGAGGGACAGAGGAGATATAGTATATTAATTAGCAGGGATGAGAAGATCAAGGGAGAATATATATATATATTTTTCAGGACAGATCAGACATGGCCAGTAGAGGACATGAAATGAGTCAGTAGACAAGGAGATGTTGTAAATAAGTAAAATACTGGGGATGATAGCAAAGGCAATCTTTTAGAAGAGACAAGGTGAAGGAAGAGAATGTGATACTTTCACCTGAGTGAAAGGAGGAGAGAAAAAATGGAGAAGGAGGCCCTGATGAATGCCCTATTTTTTTTCTTTAAAGTATGAGGCAAAGTTCTCCTCTGAGAGAGAGGGCTTGGGGAGGAAGAGTTATGGTAAATTTGAAGAGAGATGAAATGTTTTGGAAAAGAAGACACTGCGTACAGTGGGATAGAGCATTGATAAAAGAGTCATAGTAGGATTTCTTCACAGGAGAAAGGACCCACAAATTTAAATTTATAGTGAACTCAGAAGGTTTGCTCAGTATTATTTACTGTTTAATAAGAAAAATTTAAAGCATACTGAATGAGTCCTAACTGGCAATACAGTTTGTTCTTTTTTACAACTAGCAGGTTTCTGAATTAATAATTATATTCAAGTCTTCTTAACCTACTCTACCACTTAGCTGCCCCCTTTATTCACTAAAGTATCAATTCTCCTGATCTCTTATTCTTTGGATGGAGTGGGTAGTTGGGATTATAAATGATATCTCTTACTGTCAATGTAGCTGATATTTTTGAATGTCATTTCACTTGGGAGATTCTTTTGCTAAGCCCTGAGCTTGCTATGAATTACCTTGCAATCCTCCAAATCTTTCCATTTTCTTTTCAATATGCTTATAATGTCTTTGCCATTAGTTGATTGATCAACTACTAAATTCAGTAAATCTATAAAATATTGTATTAAAAACATTACAATATTTTCAAGTAAATTTAAAGAATTTAAACATGTTCATTAGACTGATTTATGGTGGCATAGATCTGTGATTCATAATTTATTTCTGGAAACAAATATTACTCTAAGCATTGAACATATAGCACATGGACAGTTAATGAAAAAGAATCATGCAATTTACATTTAATTATCAAAAAACAAGACAGAATTGCTGTTCGTAATTTAGAAGCAAACTCATATAATAGAAATTAGTATCTAAGTGAGCTAACACATTTAGTTCAGACTCACTGACAATAACATGGAGCTTCAGGGGAACAATGATTCATTGTTAGTATTACTGAATAAAAGAAATCTCTATTTTCAACAAAGGAATGTTATAGATTTATTTTAGAGAGATAAATGCCTGTGGGGTACCAGAATAACATCACAAGTGAGAACAAAAGAAACAATTAAAAGGAGAAACAAGAAAAAATTAAAAATAATATTTCAAAAAATTAATGTGACAAGTACAGCTTCTGAAATTTTTTCAATTTAAATATTTGAAAAGAATAAAAACTTCTATAAGTATTGGTAGAAGGTGAAACAAATTAACAGATTCAGCAGCATCAAAAAAAGAGAAGTGCAATTTTTAAGAATCCTGGATGAGTTCACACTGGAAAAAAAAACAAAAAAACATTGCCGATCTGGTAAACAGGGTGGCAAAGCAGACACGTATACCCCCTCATCCACGCACAGACAGACACAAACTCATTTGTTTTGTTTGGACTACCTCACAATTTGCTCCACTGTTGGGGTATAATTTTTCTCTCTAGGTATTCACTTGGTTCCTTCTCTTCCAGAATATAGTTTCTTTACAAATACTTCCCAGCTCCCAAATGACTAATGACTCCTCCCTGACTCATGCCTGCCACTTACACAATGCTACTGGTTTATTCTTGAAACCCCAGTAAATATTATCTCTTCTTGAGGAAGTTGTTAAAATAAATTAATAACAACTGTTTACTGTGTATATGAATATCTGGCCCTTGGCTTTCTTGTAGAAGAATTTTAAAGCATTTGCTAGTTAAAAAAAAAAGGAAACTTCTGAAACAAGGGTAAACACTTCCCAAACCAGAAGGGAATGCAAGAGATATTAAAATACAATTACAATGATTATCTATAGTCAGCCACCTTTGAAGATAGTGGGAAAGTAGAAAGCCATTAGTTACTATATCCAGTTCTAGAGAATTCAGGAGTACAGCATCAATGCTGGACATCATTCCTACACATGACCTACTTTGGTTCGAGATAACCTATGGTTCCTAAAAAGCAGTCCACAGTCTATCTCATCTGAATGATAAACTCCCTCAACTTCTATTTCTCGAACTGTTCCACTTGCCTGCGTTTTTGTTTCACAGTGTTTCTTCTTCTACCTGGTCACGGCAAAAGCCTGTAGTATTTCAAAAGGAAGTTGGTAGGCAACTCTATACAACCTTGTAGATATCTATCGGAATTCTGATCTGAAATACATGGAAATTACATTTATATGTGGTGAAGCATGGAAGAATCTAATTAAAAGTATATATCTATGTATCTATTGTTTATTTATATATATATATATATATATATATATATACATAGTTTTTAATTTATTTTTATTATTCATTTATTTATTTAATTATGCATCCATTAATTTGCTTATTTATTTGCCTAATCTTCCATCTATAATCTATTTGTATGTCTTTTTATCTGGTATGTTTTTATTTGCTTATTTATTAAATTCTATTTGTTTATTTCTCTGTTTATTCAGCTATTTGCTTATTTCTTTCTTTATAGTCTCAGAGAATTTACAGGGACACTGAATGCAGTAATGTATTTCTTGTAGGTCCATAAATTGCATTTGTCGGAAACATTACTTGAAATTAATTTTTCCTTACTCTGAGGTTGCATGCACCCATTGCAAGATCCTCTCAAAAGAATGAATACTTTTCTGAATTAAAAGAAAATATAGAGTTATGGAACTTTTGCTACTAATTTATGGTGGAAAAGAAACATTGCAGTCACTATATAAACATTAAATTTTAACAATATGGTTAATGTTCATACCGGGCTTCACTGGAGTAAAGCAAGAAGTTCATGTTTTACTAAAAATGGGAAAAAATAACTAATTTTCAGAACTTGAAAAAGTACCAATTAAATTAAAATAAGTATATTATGATTTTTGAAGGAGTTCAATTTGGTAGTTAAAAATATCCAGTACAAAATAAAATGGACTTGTTAGAATTGATAAGGAAGGAAAATAGGTGAGAAATTTGTCAGAAACAAAATAACATTTGTGCTTAGTTCTTTTAACAAGTTATTTTTCCTTCTTTCTTCTTCAAGTTAAACAAAAATAACTCCAGAAATGAATTTCATTTCTAGTAAACAATAAGATTTTATTATGGTAAAACTAGTTTCAAACATTAATTCTAATCATAGAATAAAATGATTATTTTTTAAAGAAGTCTTAACTTATTTGAAATAAATTGTTTCTTCCTCTTAAACCAGTTGATTGCTACAAAGACATGACTTATTTCCCTGAAACATAAGATTTGCTGTCAGTAAAATAAGAATATTGTTCAGAAAACCCACTCATCCTTTCTTCTCTCAACAGTATTTTCAGTCTTTCAGTTTGGCAACAGAACACTCATAGTGATAAGAATATTTAACACATAAACATAAAATTCATCAAGGAGATATAGGCTTGAGTGACCCCACAATTTTGATGGTAATATGCAAAATTCTCATAGCAATAAAAATGTACATTACAAAACAACTAAAAAAGGAGATAAAATGAATAAAGTACAAAAATTGGCATCAACCTTATTGATTAGTGCAATAGTAACTAAAATTTTCAAAAATGTGGCATGCTCTAGGGCTCTGTCCTTTATCCTCCACTGTTCGTTTTTATTAATGACTTGATGAAGGCATATATGTAATAAACATAGCATCTGCAGATAACACAAAGTTTAAGAATGACAGACTTTGACAATGTTAATAGAAATATATTTTCCCAAGTCAAAGGAAATGATATTAATGGGTTCAGCTCCATGGGGCATAACATTTTAAATATGGCTTCCATTTTAGAAGTGGCCATGACCACAAGAGGGAATAAGTAAATAAATAAATAAGGGGAAAATGATAAATAAAATGATGGCATGGTGTCATTTGGACAAAATCTTAAAAATCAGAAACATTTAGTTTTGTGAAGAGAAGACTAAAATTATCTCAGATTAGTTTCATAAAATATTTGAAATTAAAATGACTGTTTAAAATCAGCATTATATTATTCTGTCTGGTTTTTGAGACATCATTAGAACAATGGGCAAAATTTATACACATGTATAAGTATACAACTTATATTTGTATGTGTATGTCTATGCATAATTATGTGCATACATGTATGTATACAATCTCTATATATGTGTTACATACAAATATTCACATATTTATTCACATATATACATACATGCATATATGTACACTGTCTATCTAAAAACAGAGAGAGATTTTGTATATGTGTGTATGTGTGTGTATCGCACAGCTGTGTCAACTAGGTGGTACACGGGATAGGGAGCCAAGCTTGAAGTCAAGAAGACTGATCTTCCTAAATTATACCTTTTCCTCAGACACTTAATAGCTATGTCACCCAGAGCAAGTCACACAATCCTGTTTACTTCAGTTTTCTCACCTGTAAAATGAGCCAGAGGAAAAAAATGGCACGCTACTCAAGTATCTTTCACAAGAAAACCCCAATGGAGTCACAAAGAGTTAAACAGGACTGAAAAACAATTGAACAACAACACTAACAACAATGACAATAACAACACACACATATTTAACTCAAAAAAAAAACATTTCCAAATTTAGAGCTACTCTAAAGTGGAATATTATTCCCAGTTGGGGTTGATCAGGTTGAAATTGTATATCTAGTAGTTTTAGAAAATTGGTAATGAATATACCAAAAATGTTGAGATTACTACATCATGATATTTTAAGAGGTTAATGCATCAAACAGGTATAAGACTTAATGGTATCAAAATTTCCTTCTGACTGTAAAATTCTAGAATTTTACAATAAATTTGGATAAAAGAATATAATAGAAAATAAAAGAGGAAAGGGGTATGTGGAAAAAATCTTAGAGGGCTTAATTAATTTGAATATTGACTGAGGAAGTTGACTTTTATCCTAAGAGGTTGTGTTGAGGAGCACAGCCAAGCTGGAGAAATAAAAGCCAGGACTTGCTTGAGGTCTCCTCAAGGCCCTCCAAATATTTGTAAAAATGATCCTAAACAAATTCTAGAGCTACAGAACCCACAGAATGACAGGGTGAAGCAAATCTCCAGCTGAAGACAACCTGGAAGGTCAACAGGAAAAGTATATCACACTGGACTGGGAGCAGAGAGCAGTCTGGCATGGACCACACCTGTACAGACAGGATCAGAGCAGGCCCTAGGGCATTAAAACACTGGAAGCTGTGAAATACCAAAGATTACATAGAACAACTCTGTGGTACCTGATTGAAAGAGGAGTGTGGTCTCTTTGAAGGTCTGGGTTCAGCTCCAGGGTTGTGGCAGCTATAGCAAAAGCAGCAGTAATTGTGAAATTACAATTAGGATAACACAGTATCTAGCAGCTACTACATTAAGGAATTGGAAGGTTGGAATAGAATATTCCAGAATTCAGATGAGCTAGGATTAAAGCTGAGCATCATCTACCCAGGAAAACAGAGAATAATATTTCAAGGGGAAAAAATGGATGTTAAATGAAATAGAGGACTTTCCAGCATTCTTGATGTAAAGACTAGAACTGAATAGAACAAGAATCAGGAGAAATATGAAAAGGTAAATAGGAAAGAGAAGCTATAAGGGACTTATTAAGGTTGAACTTTTTACATTCCTACTTGGAAAGATTACATTTATAACTCATGAGACCTTTATCAGTATTAGGGTAGTTGAATGAAAGATAGAGAGATGGAGAGATAGATAGATAGAGGGCATAGAATTAGTTGAATATGAAAGGAGGATATCTAAAATTAAGGGTGAAAGAGGAATATAATGGGAAGAGAAGAGTAGGGTAAATTATCTCACATAAAAGAGGCAAGTAAAGGTTCCACAATGGAAGATAATTTGGGGGGGAGGTGAGAGGTAATGAATGTACTTTATTGTCATCAGATTTGGCTTAAGCACACACTCAATCTGGTGTCTTACCCTACAGGAAAGTAAAATGGAAGGGGCTGGGGGGTGAACAAAAGGAGGGCAGATTAAGGGAGAGGGTAATGTATTGATAATGCATTTTGCTTATTGTTAATATAAATTTGCTTCGTAATGAGAAGCATTAATGGGCCTGCCCTTTAAGGGGAGTTTGATTCAGGAAGATTTGTAGGAAGGCCCACACCTTTTGTTAATTTTCTAATGAAGTACTGGTTCTCCGAGGTTGTTATGTCCTTGTCTATTAAAACATGTATAAATACTCTCAGGTCAGGTTTTACTTTGGGGCTTAGTATTTGGAAAAAAAATTTGCATACCACATGAGACTCTAGGAAGCTACTAAGCAGCACCCCAACTTTGAAAACTCAGATATTGACGCATCCTTCTCTGGTAACTATGTATGAAATGGTCAGACAGCTTAGTCTGTTGATGTTGTATGTATTGCTAATATTAGACAGTTGAAAGCATATCTGTTGATTTTGATTTTGGTGCATTTTCTCTGAATTTCAGGGTACTGACCTTTCCCCTGAACTAAGTGAATGATACATGTGCTTGATTAAAGTGTTTGTTGATCCCTCAAAATACTCTCCTTTTAGAAATGCAGATCTGTGATAGCAGGCTCTCCTGTGCATGTCCAGGTGCTTGCTTTCACAGGTTGTCAGAAGAAAATACTTTTGTAAACGGACAGCCTCAAAGGAGAAAACAGAATAAGTGGGAGGCAAAATATGATGGAGGAAAATATAATTAGTTTTTTTCACAACATTACCACTATGGAAGTGTTTCACATAATTACACGTTGAACCTATGTTGAATTGCTTGCCTTCTCAATAAGCATAGGTGGGGAGGGAAAAAGGGAGAGAATTTAGAACTCAAAGTTTTAAAAGCAAATGTTAAAATTGCTTTTACATGCAACTGGGAAATACAATGTACAGGCAATTGGGGTATAGTACTACATCTTGCCCTATAAGAAAGAAAGGGGAGAAGAAAATAAAAGGTGTGATAGAAGGGAGGGCATATGGGGGGAAGGGGTAGTCAGAATGCATGCTATCTTGGCCTGAGGGGAGGGAAGATATGAAGAGGAAATTTGGAACTTAACATCTTGTGGAAATGAATATTGAAAACTAAAAATGGATAGGGGGTGTGTTTGCTGTGTAGCAATGGTGGCAGGGAGCAGAGGTAGCTGCCTGGATGCACTGGGCCACTGAGAGCTACTGCTAGGGGCACATGCTCTCTCTCTGCCACCCGAGACCTATGGTAATGACCCTAACATTGAAATGGTGGGACCATGAGGACCATGCAACATGCTGATTTTTATTACAATTTGATTTCTTCAGCTGACCCATTCTTCCTAAGATTCACTAAAGTGGATGACCAGATCTATTCAGAGCTCCCAGAGAATTTTGAGAAGCTCAAGGTAGATATGTTGGACCCAGAATAGCTCAAATCAGAACTACCTAAAGAAAAGTGGAGACCATTCTGCATGAAGTTTCATGGTATTGTTGAGATTTCAACTATGGTACGCTGCAGCCGCTGGATTGTACTCAGTGGGATTGAGACTAGGATACAGTGTTTTACTATTGAAATAGCTAGGGACCAGGAAGGTTATAACAGAACTGTTTATTATACCAGTGCTCAGCAGAATGGAACAGCACAGAAAGACAGCACTATGTCCAGGTAAAGACTGCAGGAGCTAGTAGTCTTTCAGATCATTGAATCTAATATTCAAGAGAATTTGCAGAAATCTTTGTGGATTAAAGAGGCATCATTATTTGGCATCTACTCTGTGTAGTTTCCTGACTGGACCATTGAAGGTATCACAAAATCTCTTCTCAGGGTGCACAAAAAAGGCAGTATTCAGAACTGTTCAAGGAACAATCAACTGAAAAAAATGATCTTATTACTAGTATGAATATTAGGCTACAGCTTAAGAAAAGAAAATGTACAAAAACACAAGATATTGTGGGGTATGTTTGTGAACTTTATAGGGGAACTTTTATAAAAAAAAAGACTTTCTTTAAAAAAATAAAAAATAAGAATAAAAAAGAAAACTAAAAATAAATCAATTAAACAAAGAGGCTATGTTCTCACTGTGTTACAGTGGAAAGAATGCTGATTTTGGAGTCCGAGGACCTGGATTAAAATCCTATTTGCATAAATTACATCTTCTGTAACCTTAAACAGGTTATACAATATTTCTGTATATTAATTTCCTAGTCTGTGAAATAAGAGATTGTACTACAGGACCTTTAAACGCTCTTCTAATTCTAAATCTGTGATGATGTGATTAATTATATTTCACACTTTGACCAACTAAAATGCAATCAATCATGTATAGAAAACATAGTCTTTGCTATAATAATTAACAGAGCAAGAGAAAAAGCAGGTCTGGAATTCATATTTTTTACAGTAAAACATTCCATGGTATTTCATTTGGCTTATTCCAGTACTGCATAGGATCTGCGTTGTCAACAATGTTGCTATTCTTTACAAAAAGGCAGACTGTACCTTCTCCATATCTGTCAAACCTATGATTTATCATATGTTCAGCACTGAGTGCACCAAGCCAAAAGCCTGGGAATATATATGTCTGTGATTTCTGCTTACATTGTGAAAAGTCCAATGGAGCAAGTAGGTTGAACATTGGTAATCCCTCCTTTTGATTCTGGTATCAGTTCTTTTGATTGCATATGTATTTTTGATGATATACTTTATAATATTTCACTTTCCAAATATCTTGTGGATGTTCCATTCTTGTCTGTGTATGCCACTAAATACTTCTTCATCACACTTTAATTCAGCTTTAATTCTTTAGAGATGAGCATCTCAGAGAATATATTTGTTGTCATTTTAAACTCTTGGTTATTAAAATAGCTGTGTATACTTTCCCTCTAGGTTATACCTACAATGAAAATGTTGACTGACCCATGTTCAAAGTCTGTACTCTTCCTAAACATATCACTTGTGGAAGCAGTTAGGTGGTGCAGTGGGTGGACTGCTGGACTTGAAGTTAAGAAGATTCATCTTCCTGAGTTCAAGTTTGGTCTGAGGTCCTTCCTCACTGTGTAACTGCACAAGTTACTCATCCTTATTTGCTTCAATTTTCTCATCTGTAAATTGAAAAAGTGTAGGAAATTGCATCCACTATTTTTGCTAAGAACACACCAAGTAGTTCATGAAAACTCAGATATGATTGAAAATTGATTGAAAAACAAAATGATTATGAGCCTCCATCAATAGTATCAGTGAGAAGAGTAAACATGCATAGATTGTGTTTTTGTCCTTCGTTCTCAAAGAGGACTACGATATCAACATGATGACGTGACTTGCACTTGACTTTGATTTGAGTTAAGGAGGAGTATGAAAGATCACAAACCTCACTTTCTTCTCCTGAGACATCTGGGTCCAGTGGCCTGATATTCATCAGGATGACTGGAGATGGCCCAATATGCAATGTGAGATCTTGGCTATTTTAGGTTAAGGTCTTATCACATTCTTACTTTGAGATGTACCCATTCAATGCATAGGCTTCTTGAGGTAGTTGCTGAAGGGATGGCCCCTTTTAACTAAAAAAAAAATAAAAACTGGGAGGGAAAGACCCTCAGGGTTCCTTGGTAGAAGAGAAATAGTTACTATTTATTTGTGCATATATTATACTAGTATAAAAGGCTCAATTTTTTAGAACACTGGTGGCCAACATAACTCTGACCTCTGATCTTGCAGAACCACAAGGTCTTTCTTTTGTCATAATGCTCTCACAACATTTGCCCATGAAAACAGCATCTTTGAGGGAGGTAATATATCTGAATTTTCTGGACTGTGCCTATTACTTTACTTTAAATGTCATTGCAAATAGCTGAGGAGTAAATCCTTCCTGACTAAACTGACAGAATATCTACATTTCTCCCCTAGATATTGCTCTAAAGTGCTACTCAATTCAGATAGAAATCTCAATCCATAGGATTCTTGAAAAAAAGAATATTTCACAACATGTCAAAACAGAATTACAGAAGCCAAGGTACAATAAAGGTTCATTTAATAGTTTTATTCATCTAATAGAACAAAAGCATTTTAAAGAAAAATAAAACAAACTTTTAGCAGATCCTTAGAAAGTATTTTTCCTTAAAGCCATTAAGATTTAGCATTCCCAACTCCTAAACAGGAAAGGACACTTAAACTAGGTTCTGTTGACTTTTTTTGTTGACTATGTTTTGATAACTGTCTGCCAACTTAATCATTTTACTTTGGAATTTTTTATGTTTCAATAAATATAATATTTGTAAACAGTTTAGTATCATGTCTGGAAGAATTGGGCACTTAATAAATACTTTTCCCCTTATCCTTTCACTGTATTTTATGTGTATAGAAAGATTGTTCTGAGAAGGGGTCCATAGGGTACTGCTGCTTTTGATACTGCTTCTGCTGCTGCTGCTGCTACTACTACTACTACTATTAGTACTACTACCACCACCACCACCACCACCACCATTACTACTACTTCTACTACTACTACTACTACTACTACTACTACTACTACTACTACTACTACAAGAGATATTGGAAGGTAGAGGAGTAGGAATTGGTGGGAGAAGGATAGAGGGAGGGAGAAAGGAGAAGAGGGAGAAAGGAGAGGGAGATGGGGAAGTGGGTAAGAAGTTGAAGATGAGAAAGGGAGGAAAGGGAGGAACAAGAAGGAGAAAGGGATGGGGGTGAATAGGGAGAGGGAGAGGAAAGGGAAGAGAGGGAGAGAAGTAGAAGGAGAAAAGGAAGAGGTACAGACTGCCAAAGGGGTCTATGTGACAAAAGAAAAAAAATTTAAGAATCCATATATCAATGATTTTTAAGTTCCAGCCCAGGTAGAAATAAAGAGGATGAAAGCTTCTATACTCCTCACAGTGGGATTACCACTGTGAGTGGCCCCTTCCCTTACAGTCTAGGTGAAGATGAAGAAAAATTCTTTATACATACATACATATATATATATATATATATATATATATATATATATATATATATATGTGTGTGTGTGTGTGTGTGTAAATATAAATATAAATAGAAACAAATAAATAATATTTCTAAAAGGGAGAGCAGGGAATCTTTTTCTGTTTCCACAGAGAATAGAGATTGGATCTGAGATTTAATCAGTATAAGGATATACTTAGTTAAGAAACTTATTTTACCAGTGCAAGTGGGCACCTTCAGCAACTTAAAATTAAAGAGATTTCTCCAGAGTCCACAGAATTTTGAGGGCTTGCCTAAGGGCTCACAGCCAGTATGTATCAGATGAAAGGTCTGACCACAGTTGTGGCTGGCTTTGAGGTATGCTTTCTAGCCACAGTTCACCATACTGTCATGAAACAAAGTTAAACTTTAAAGAACTCAACTATACAGAAAAATTTAAAGTTGTTCCAGTAAGTTAAATTAGATTTAGAAGAAGGTAAAATTGTTTGAGGCATTGAAGAAAGCAATTATTCCATATCTGAATATACTTACTATAGTAAGGTCAAATTTAGGACCAGTCCAGAAGTATCCAAAAGCAATTTTTTATTTCATTATTCAAAACTACCTGAATAGTGCAGTTTGTATTGTATTATATTGCCTCTTAACTTCATGGTACATTTCTATAAAATGCTTAGATGCTTCAGTCTTGTACTTTTTGAAATCTAATATTTGAACATAAGAAAAAAAATCATGACTTGAAAAGAATAACCATTTAAAAAAATTAGGTGATAATGTATACAATGAACATGTATTTTATTTCATTTTAGAATCAAATTAATCCTCAACACTGGTCTTTTAGACAAGTTAATCATTTATTTAGAGAACTTCTGAGTAATTGAATTAGGCACTGAAATTGTAATTTTTACAATTACAGTTTTACAATTTATTAGCCAATTCAAATTAAACATAATGCCATCATATCTTCTAAGTAGAAGACAAATTTTAGCAAACACTTTTGAAACTGAAGTCTTCTTAAAATTGAATTTTATTTACAGATTTAATTCTCTGCTTCAACACTAGCTTTGATTATGATTTTATGGTATGTTTGTAGAAATCACAAACATACAGATTGGCATTTGTCAGAGGTGTATCAACATGAAATATGTTATGTTATGTTATGTTATGTTAATAATTTATTCATTTCCATGGATGGGGGGGGGTGGCTTTCTCTCACTGTTAGTCTGTCCAAGTCACTATCACTTCTGTCATGCTTTTCTATGTCCCTCCATCAGGGCAGTTAGTAACCTTGCATTTAGAGAATGGTTGAAATAATGGCCTATTTCCTTTAGCATTCATGGGATCATACAATTGTAGTTACAGGGCAGAGGTTGTTTCTGTGATTTTCATATTCCTAGCTAAAGTAATATGATGAAGATTGTTTTGTTTCACATAACCCATGTCCACCATTTCTGAGTTCTCATCCCCTCCATCCCATAAAATATATTTATAAAAGTCTTGCCTGACATTTTAGCCATAATTCCTTATCAAAATAGTTGATAATTGGCATCCCTTACTTCTCTTCATAAGGTAAGAAAGAATAAGGTGAAAATATTAATAAAATAAGAGAATTCATAATGTTTTCCCATGTAAGAATGCATTAGGTTTTAAAGATAAAAGAGCTGTTATGGAAAAGAACAAATGAATGTAATAAAAAGATTAGATAGATGAATAATTTGCCTATTAATGTCTGCTTGTCTAATTGAACTAACTGCAAGATCTGTCCTTATAGTTGTGTGTAGCAATTGGTTTTGCACAAATCTAACCAACCTAAATGACAAAAATACCTCCTGCTCAAAAAATAAAAGCAATATCTGAGGGAGTCACTTCCTGAATAGTCATTTTTCTGTTTAAAAGGAAAAATAATTTATGATTTGGAAAAGATGGTGATGCAAGATGACATAGTAATTTGTATGTATTTACTAAGTAAAAACTAGCATATTAAACTAAAATATTTAATTAGCACAATCAAGAGGCAGATTTTATGACTATATCTATATCATGCATAATTGTTTTCAAATTCATAGCCTCAAGTTAATTTCATTAATTAATATATTCTAGAAATGAATACTTTGCATTTGAAAAGAAATCATATTCTCATGACTTCATTAATTTTAAAGTATGACCCTTATGGTAAAATAGAATTCATGTCAATGAAAAATGAATTCTTACCTATGAAGAAACATTCATTATATGATATAGCATGTTACATTTTCATTCAGTTATAAGAAATAGTTCCGGGGGCGGAGCCAAGATGGCGGAGTAGAAAGACTCACCTATGCTAGGTCCGAACCCACAGCCCATAGATTTCCTGTAAAAAGAACTCCTGACAAATTCTGGAACAGTGGAAGCTGCGCAGCAACACAGCGAAGGAGATTTCCGTTGCAGAGAGCCCTGAAAAACCCACCGCAAAGGTACCCCAGACGGGAGCGGAGTCCTGCCCGGCCGAGCGCTCCCCTCCCCCGCTCCAGCCACGTGGCACTGAGAGGAGCCAGCAGAGCCCTGCAGGCGTCAGGGACCTGGATCTCCAGCAGCGGCGAAGGTCCCTCCATCCACAGACGCACAGGTCAGTAAGAGAGACAGGCTGAGAGGGGAGTGGGGGATCTCCAGGACTCGGACCCCCTGGGAAGCGGCCGCTGCAGCAGACGCTGAGGGAGCTTGGCCAGAGACTCCCAGAGTGGGTTGGAGCTCCACC
>CM053773.1:4751365-4766965 GCA_028658325.1 Potorous gilbertii
GGGAGGGATGATAGAAGAGAGGGCAGATTGGTGATATGGGTAATTAGAATGTCCAGTGTATTGGGGAGGAGGGAGGGGACAAATGGGGAGAACATTTTGGAACCCAAAATCTTGTGAAAATGAATGTGAAAAGTTAAATAAAAATAAAAAAAGAAGAAGAAGAAAAAATAAGAGTGGGGGTAAAACAGTTGTCTTCCTAAGACAATCTGAGAGTACTTTAGGAAAATTTGACCTCCAGCGTCAGCGGTTCTGCTAGAGTGAAGTACAACCACAAACCCCGAGTAGACAAATAATAAGCCCCAAGGGCCAATGGATAGGGAGGCACTTTTCACCTTAGTATCTTTCACATCAGGTACAGTGTGGGAGTTGTGGTTGGACATATGGGAAGGGGAAGATTGAAGAATCCTCTGATGTCATGGAGTTCCCAGGCCCAGCTGTGCTGATAAAAATGATCCCAGGGTGTGGCTGTGGGTGAGAAACAGAAAGCATGTACCTCATGAGTGTGGTAGAAGAAGGTTGGGGAATCTGCTGAGTGTGCGAAATTACAGAAGAGTAAAGTTCCTGATTTTTGGTTCCAAGGCAGAGGTGAGTACTGAAGTTTGCAGCCATTGAAGGGCTACAGGAAATAAGAGCATTTTTTGGAAAACATAGGTGAGGGCCATAGCCATGGCTTAGGGTTGGAAAGGAGTGACAAAATTTGGACACCCTGAAGAGAAGTCAGAAAATCCCAGGGAGAAGAATATGAGACCTGGGGCATTATTTCTCACACCTTAGGACTAGAACATGATTTTAATTTAAGATGCTAAAAATTAAACAAAATAAAAATGAGTGAGCAAAAGAGAAGAAAACCTCAACCATAGACAGCTACTACAGGAACAGAGAGGATGGGAGTTAATATTCAGAGGAAGATAGTAAAGTTAAAAAAAAAACACTTTTTTTCAAAGAGAAACATTAAATGGTTACACACTGAAAAAAATTCATAGAAGAACTTAAAAAGGAATTGAAAATACAAATAAGAGAGTTTGAGGAAAAATCAGGGAAGAACTAAAGAAAATAAAGGAAATTATGAAAGAAATACCACCAAGTAGAATAAAAAAAGAGGTCCAAAAGCTTAAGAAAGAAAATAACTTTTTAAAAATTACAATTAGATAAAGGGAAACTAATGGTGTCATAAGACACTGGGAAATTATTTTTAAAAACTAAAAGAATACGAAAATGGAAGAGCATGTGATATACCTTATTAGAAAAACAATTTATCTGGAGAACAAATCAAAGAGAGACAATATAAAAACTGTAGGACTACTTGTAAGTTATGACAAAAATTATCCTCATACAATATAAGAAATTATTAAGAAAAATTTTCATGAAGTTTTAGAACAAAAAGATAAAGCACAAATGGAAAAAAAATGATCACCATGTGACAGACATCCCAGGAGGAAAACTTGTAGAAACAACTTAGTCAAGTTTAAAAGCCTCCAGTTTAAAAAATTATTATATGCAATGGAAAAAACTAAATGCAATTGAAATACTGTGGCACTGAAATGTGGATCACAAAAGATCGAGTAGCTTCCACATTGAAATATCTTAGACCTAGGAACACTATGTTTCAAAGAGTAAAAAAGAAAAATTAGATTGTGACCAAAAATATCTTATAAAGCAAAGTTGAATACAATCCTCTACAACAAAAACAACAAAAATGGACATTTAACGAACTGAAATACATTCAGGTATTTATGACTAAAAGACCAGTACTCAATGGAAAATTTGACATATGAGATTCTCTTGGTCTACATTGAGTACCATGGGGTTAAAGTAAAATATAAATCTGGATAGGGACAGGTAAAAAGAAGCAATTACCTCATAGAAATAAGGAATGAAAGGAAAAACTAATAAAGAAGAAGAAAGTCAGGGTGGAGAGTTCATAATGTTGGAACTTTACTCTCATTGGAAATAGATTAGTGAACAACATACGCATCTACAAAGGTATAACATTCATCTAAAGTAAATTTTTTTCTTTTTTTTATTAAATAAATGTTTATTTAAATTTTACATTCATTTTCACAAAATGTTGGGTTCCAAATTTTCTCCCCATTTGTCCTCTCCCCCCACTCCAGTACACTGAGCATTCTAGTTACCCATATCACTAATCTGCCCTCTCTTCTTTCATCCCTACCTTCCCTAACGCCATCTTCTCTTTTGTCCTGTAGGGTCAGATAACTTTCTATTCCCTATTACCTGTATTTCTTATTTCCTAGTAGCAGAAACAATACTCAACAGTTGTTCCTTAAACTTTGAGTCTCAATTTCTCCCCATTCCTCACTCTCCACTCATTCAATATAGGCCATATCTGTGTAGTTTTGCAAATGACTTCCATAATAGTCCTGTTGTGTAAGACTCACTATATTTCCCTCCATCCTATCCTGCCCCCCATTGCTTCTATTCGTTCTTTTGATCCTGTCCCTCCCAGAGTGTGGACTTTAAATTGCTCCCTCCTCCCATTGCCCTCCCTTCCACCATCTGCCCACCCTGCTTATCCCCATCTCCCCCACTTTCCTGTATTGTAAGATAGGTTTTCATACCAAAATGAGTGGACATTTTATTCCTTCCTTGGTCAAATGTGATGAGAGTAAACTTCATGTTTTTCTCTCACCTCCCCTCTTTTCCCCTCCACTGAAAAGTCACCTACCTGCCTCTTCTGTGAGAGATAATTTGCCCCATTCCATTTTTCCCTCTCTCCTCCCAATACAATTCTCTCTCACCATTTAACTTCATTTTTTTAAAGATATGGTCCCTTCCTACTCAATTGCCTCTGTGCTCTCTATCTCTGTATGTGTGTGCATGTGTGTGTGTGTGTGATCCTACCAACTACCTAGATACTGAAAAGTTTCAAGAGCTACAGATATTGTCTTTCCATGTAGGAACGTAAACAGCTCAACTTTAGCAAGTCCCTTATGACTTCTCTTTGCTGTTTACTTTTTCATGCTTCTTCTCATTCTTGTGTTTGAAAGTCAAATTTTCTTTTCAGCTCTGGTCTTTTCATCAAGAATGCTTGAAAGTCCTCTATTTCATTGAAAGACCATATGTTCCCCTGAAGTATTATGCTCAGTTTTGCTGGGTAGGTAATTCTTGGTTTTAGACCTAGTTCCTAGGACTTGTGGAATATCATATTCCATGCCCTTCGATCCCTTAATGTAGAAGCTGCTAGATCTTGTATTATCCTGATTGTATTTCCACAATACTGGAATTGTTTCTTTCAAGCTGCTTGCAATATTTTCTCCTTGACCTGGGAACTCTGGAATTTGGCCACAATGTTCCTAGGAGTTTCTCTTTTTGGATCTCTTTCAGGCGGTGATAGTTAGATTACTTGAATACATATTTTGTCCTGTGCTTGTAGCATAACAGGGCAATTTTCCTTAATAATTTCATGAAGGATGATGTCCAAGCTCTTTTTTTTTAAATGGCTTTGAGGTAGTCCCATAATTTTTAAATTGTCTCTCCTGGATCTATTTTCCAGGTCTGTTGTTTTTCCAATAAGATATTTCACATTATCTTCTATTTTTTCATTCTTTTGATTCTGTTTTGTGATTTCCTGGTTTCTCAGAAAGTCATTGGCCTCCATCTGTTCCATTCTAATTTTGAGAGAACTATTTTCTTCAGTGAGCTTTTGAACCTCTTTTTCTACTTGGCTAATTCTGCTTTTGAAAGCATTCTTTTCCTCATTGGCTTTTTGAACCTCTTTTGCCAATCGAGTTAGCCTATTTCTCAAGGGCTTATTTTCTTCAGCATTTTTTTGGTTCTCCTTTGTCAAGTTATTGACCGTTTTTCATGCTTTTCTTGGATCTCTCTCATTTCTCTTCCCAGTTTTTGCTCCACCTGTCTAACTTGATATTCGCAATCCTTTTTAAGCTCTTGCATGGTCAGAGCCCATTTGATATCTGTTTCAGATGTTTGGCATATAGAGGCCTTGACTCCTATGTCTTTTCCTTATGGTAAGCATTGTTCCTCCTCCTCAGAAAGGAAAGTGGCTAAAATGTCGTCACCAAGAAAGTAACTTTCCATTGTCCTATTTTTTTTTCCCTTTTCTGTGCATTTTCCCGGCCAGTTAATTGACTTCTGAGATTCCTCTCCACCCCTGCCTAGATCTGCCCAGCTAGTGCTTGGGTTTTGAGATTCAAATTCTGCTCCCCAACCTCAGGGCTTTCAGCAGTGGGCCAGCTGCTATTCAGGGTATGATTAAATTAGGTTCTTAGGTGGGGGCAGGGCTGCCTCCGAGGCTCAGTTTTCTCTGGGGTTTATGCAGAGACCTTCAGTAATGGAGCTTCTGAAAAGTTCCTGCCTGCTCCAAGAGCCTCTGGCTTCCACTGCCTCTGCTGTTGCCTCCAAGGGGGCCTGAGTTATCGAGACCCCCCGTTCCCCTCTTGGCCAGCCCGGAAGTCTCTCTCACTGACTTGCAACACCTGTGGTTGGAGGGACCCCCATGGCCATCAGAGATTCCATTCCTGAAGCCTGCTCAGATCTGCTCCTCCTGGGGCTGTGTGGCCAAGGTAGGCCTGGGTTCCACTCTGGTCCCGTGGACGATGGACCTTTGGTGAGAGTTTTTCAGGTCTTTCTGGAACAAAAATCTCCTCCACTCTGTTGTTCTGTGGCTTCCACCCCTCCAGAATTTGTTAGGAGTTCTTCTTTACAGATATTTTATAGGCTGTGGTTTCAGAGCTAGGATAAGTGTGTCTTTCTAATCCGCCATCTTGGCTCCTCTCCCCCATTCATCTAAATTAAAAGAGAAATAAGATGAGGGAATGGGAAAACAGAGAGACTCCTTACTGTGTGTAGATTAAGAATTAGGAGCATGAAGGAAAGGACAAGGAAAGACTTTTAGAGGGAAGGATAGATTAACATTTAGGTAGTGGTTAGAAGTAAATTAGATGAGTCAGGAGGGACAGGGTAAATAGAGTGGGAAGGATAGTGAGTAAAAATAGAAAATATACAACTAGTAATTATAACTTTGAATGTGGATGTGATGAATTTATCCCTAAAATGATACAGATAGCAGAGGAAATTAAAAATCTTAATTGTCAGTATTTTGCTTAAAAAAGTACAATAAAAACAAACATATACATGGAGTTAAATTTCATTTTTTTAGAATTAAAAACCCAAATAAAACAGGAGTAACAGCTATGATCTCAGACAAAGTTAAAACTATATAGTTTTAATTAAATGAGATAAATGAAAAATATACTATAGGATACCAATATTATTCAATATTCTTTTAGACTATTTAAAATAATTGTAGAGAATTTATGACACTTGAGGGTATACCTGCCAAAACAGATCCAGGAACTACATGAACATTATTATAAAACTCTCTACATGCAAATAAAATAAGATATAAATAATTGAAGCAATATTATTTGTTCATGAGTAGGCAAAGCCAATAAAATAGAAATTACAATTTTGCAATGCATTTATTCAATGCCATTTCCCTTCAATTATTTTTAAAAAAGATATTTTACTTAAGAAAAAAGGTAATGGATAGTGGAGAATTTGTGATTGAAAAGAATTTGATAGTTCCTATCATGTCATTATTAACATTAAATTTCAATTTGCATACCATTTTTAAAGATCTAAGTGCCTTTATTAACTGTTGCATTATTCAATTTATTTCAAGGATATTTCATGGAATATTCTATCCTTTCAAGGATATTTTATAGTACCTTTCTTTCAATGATTTAAAAATACAACCTCTAAATATGGATATTATCTTCATAACAATTTCATTGTCTTTTACTGGATCTAGGGAATGTGAATATTTATATTATTGGTACTTAAACCACTTGGACCCAATGAAAAAGATTAACAGGAAAACCAATGAGCATTTTTGAAGGGTCTTATAAGTTCCCTCCTTTCCATCCTTTATACGTCTACTTTGTGACAGGAGTAGATATACAACTTTAGCATAGAGGTATTGACACTGAGGATCTGAAGACCAAGTCTGGAGGCCCTTGAGAACTCTTGCTTGTGTTTGCCTATGAGATGTAGTTGCATTTATTCATGATTATGAACATTATGCCTTCCTATTCCTTCAATTTGCTTTTGACAGTTTCAAGACTACCAAATAACATGTGTATTCATTCTTGGCATCAATATCTATCTTTTTTAAATTTGATCTACTAGCTAAGTCTACAGAATTTGGATATAGGATAGCAAAACCAAGAGACAAGGTAAATTTGGTCTGATGTAGCAAAATAATAGAAATACATGTAAGGAAGAAACCTTATGGATTTAATTCTATTTCCTCATATTACAGGGATAGTGAGCTAAGGATTAGACATATGAAATCATTTTTCAATTGCCTTTCATTTGGCTAGCAAAAAAAATGGCAGAACTAAATCGATAAATAAATACTTCTAATACTCTTGTCAGTACTTTTTACATTTTTCCACATTTTTTTATTTAAAAATCACAGAGACAGTTAAAAAAAATGACTGTACTGCTCTTGAGTGATGTGAATGAATCAGTTTATTTTCTTTCAGAATGCTGTCTTCTTTGTGATATTTCAAATAAAAAAATGTTGCAATTAATTTATTTTTCCTGAATCATACAATCAGGTAATTAGAGGTTGTAGCCTAGAATTACTCGGAAAAAAAGTGATCACAGTATAAGCCAATGGTCAATTTGATTAACAAAAAGAAGGAAAATACTAAATTATCAGTATCCAAAATGAAAAGGATGAATTCACTGCCAACTAAGATACAATTAAAGAAATTATTAGGAGTTTTTTTTGCCACTTTATATGATATGCCAATAAATTTGAAAATATCAGTGAAATGGATGAATAGTCCAAAAATATAAATTGCCCAGATTGATAGAAGGGGCAACAGAACACTTAACCTCAGTGTAGGTGTTACTGTATGCACTTTGCTAAATGAACTAGTATATATAATGAGTATAATACTCTCAAGAAATAACTAATACCTTGGGCTATCCTATGCCAAATTGTGATAGCATGCACCAGTTAGAATTAAAATAGGACTGGAAATATCAACACTTCTTATAAGTGCCTCATCCACATTGTCCAGTAGCAAACTATTTTTGTTTGTGTCTAGTGGAACATTAGGTTTAGGGCACATCAAGTGGGTCAGTTTGGCAATGTCATAGATCATGTGAAGAGAATAATATAAAATATGTGAAAATATAGGCTGGATAGTGCTTTAAATGTCAAACTGAGAAGTTCATACTTATCCTATAGGCAACGGGGGGCATTGAAAATTTTTAAACAATGGAGCAACTTTATTGGATTAGAACTTCAAAAGATTATTTTGGTGGACAGAACCAAGATGGCAGAATAGAAGAATGGACCTCCCCTTATCTCTAACCCCAAATCCCATAAAATGCTTGTACAAATGACTCTAAACAAATTCTAGAGCAGCAGAAGCCACGAAACGACAGAGTGAAAGAGATTTCCAGTCCAACACAGCCTGAAAGGCCAACAGTAAAAGTCTATCACACCAAACCCTGAGCAGAAGTCAGCCAGCCTTGGTCATGAGGCATCGCAAGGACAAGCCTAGAGCAGGAAGAATCTCGGGCAGTGGTTGACATTCCAAGATTTTTCACCCCACAAATGCCAAAGAGAGCTTCAAAGATCAATGGGAAAGCTCTTTCACCTGGGTGTGAAGTAAGCAAAGTCATTGAGGTACAACATCCATTTTTGGAGCCCTCGGCCTAAAGAACCTGGGGAAACTGAGCAACTGATCTGAATCTTAGCCCTGAGTGGCGGTCCTGGGGTGAGGAGAAGCACTGCCTGGTGGAGCTGGAGATGGTTGTGGAGAGGGAACCCTAATCACAGATCCTGTACAGAAAAAATTTGTGGTTGTTTCCACAACAGAGTGTAGGCCAAGTGAAGAATAAACTCCTCTCCCTTGATTGTGCCACCTTAGAGGAACTGAGATATTACAGGACCCTAAAGTATACCTTCCACTTGTCAAAAGACTCAAAAATCAGATTAATTGGCTGGGAAAGTGCCCCAAAAAGGAAAAAAATAAGATTATAGAAGGTTACTGTCTCAGTGAACTGGTATTATTCTCTATCCTTTCAGATGAGGAAGAACCAAGCATGCTATCAGAGGAAGCCATAAAATTCAAAGTTTCTTCATCCAAAACCTCCAAAATAGATTTGTAATGGACGGCCATGGAAGAGCATAAAAAGATTTTGAAATGTGAGTGATGCAAGAAAATGATGAAAAGGGAATCATCAGCTTGCTAAAGGACACCCAAAAGAAATGCTGAAGAAGATAGTACCTTTAAAAATAGACTAATCCAAATGGCAAAAGAGGTCCAAAAAGCCAATGAGGATAAAAATACTTTAAAAAGCAGAATTAGTCAAATGGAAAAGAGGGTTCAAGAGTACACTTAAGAAGATAGCTCTTTCAAAATTGGAATGGAGCAGAAGGAAGCTAATGACAATAGGAAACTAAGAAATTAGAAAACAAAACCAAAGGAATGAAAAACATCAAAGACAATGTGAAATATTGCATTGGAAAACAACTGACCTGGAAGATAGATCCAGGAGAGACAGTTTACAAGTTATGTGGCTATCTGAAAGCCATGTTGAGAAAAAGAGTCTAGATATCCCCTTTCATGAGATTATCAAGGAAAACTTCCCTGATACTTTAGAACCAAAGAGTAAAATACTCCAACAATCACCTCCTGAAAGAGATCTGAATAGAAAAACTCCTAGGAATATCATAGCCAGACTCCAGCATTTCCAGGTCAAGGAGAAAATATTGCAAGCAGCCAGAAAGAAGAAATTTGAGTATTCTGGAAATACAATAAGGATAAGAAGATCTAGCAGCTTCTACATTAAGAGATTGAAGGGCTTGGAATATGTTTTTCCAGAAATCAAAGGAAATAGGATTAAAACCAAGAATTCCCTACCCAGTAAAACTGAGTATAATATTTCGGGGGAAAAAATACGCATTCAATGAAATAGAGGACTTCAAGTATTTTTGATGAAAGATCAAGTTGAATAGACAATTTAACTTTTATACTCAAGAATCAAGAGAAGTATGAAAAAGTAAACAGGAAGGAGAAATCATAAGGGACTTACTAAATTTGAACTGCTTACATTCCTACATGGAAAGACAACATTTTTAACTCTTGAGACTTTTCACAATATTTGGATAGTTGGAGGGATTATATGCACATAGACAGTGGGCACAGGCTGAATTGAATAGGAAGGAATGATATCCAAAAAAATAATATTAATGGTTGAGAGAGAAATATTTTGGGAGGAGAAAGGGAGAAATGGAATGAAGGAAATTAGCTTTCATAAAAGGCAAGAAAAAGGTTTTTCAATGCAGGGGAAAAGATGGAGGTGAAAAGGAAAAAGTGAAGCTTACTCTCATAACGTTTGTTTTAAGGAGGGAATAATATGCACACAAAATTTGGTATGAAAATTCATCTTACACTATAGAAAAGAAGGAGAGCAGGATATAAGAGGGATGTACAGGGTCTGATAGAAGATATGGCAAATGGGAAGAATGAATAATTAGAAATGAACACTTTTGGGGAAGGACAAGGTCAAAAAGAGAGAATAAGAACAAATGTGAGACAGGTTAGGATGGAGGGAAATTAGTCTTTTACAATATGACTATTTTGGAAGTCTTTTGCATAATTACACATGTATAATCTATATTGAATTGCTTACCTTCACAATGGGAATGTGGGAGAGGGAAGAAGGGAGAGAAGTTGGATCTCAAAGTTTTAGGTGCGAACGTTAAGAATTGTTTTAACATGCAACTGAGAAATAAGAAGCACAGTTAGTGGGATATACAAATCTATCTTGCCTTTCAAGAAAAGAGAGATAATGGGGCTAAGCAAAAGGAGGGGTGTGATATAAGGGAGGGTAGCCTGGGGGAGGGGGCATTCAGAATGCATGGCGTCTTGAGGTGGGGGAGGGGAGAGATGAGGAGAAAATGTTGGAGCTCAAATCTTGTGTAAATGAATATTGAAAACTAAAATAAATAAATTGAAAAAGAAAAAAAGTTTATTTTGGCAGCTATATAGAGACTAGAAGCAAAGAGTTCAATCAAGAAGTTCCTATAATGGACCAGATAAGAAGTAATACAAATATGACTAAATGAGAGCGGTGATTATGAGAGAAGAGAAAAGGTGTGAGAGATGTTGTAAAATTGAAATTGACAAGACAAGAAATAAAATTAAAAAGCCAAAAAATTGTCTGGATTACATGGGAATCTCACACCCTCATAAAATAAATGCTTCATGAAGAGAGTTTTAAAATCACTGGACATGACAGACCTGAAAAATATCACAAAATGTGACACTGTCTGCAACTGAACATACAACAGCTGTCCATGGGCAGAGGAGTTTGGTTTTCGTATGGCACTGTGAGTTAGGTCTGTGGCTGATTTGGTGATGGTTTGAGGGCCATGTGCAATATGGCTATCTCTACAAGGCATAAGTTCTTTTTGCTGTTGTTGTTGCAATTTATATATTTTTTCGACATGCATGTAAAAGTAATTTTCGACATTTATTTTTGTAAGATGTTTGGTTTAAAATTTTTCTTCCCCCTCCATTCCTTCCCCTCTCTCCACGATAGAAAGCAATCTGATGTACTTTACATATGTACAATCATGGTAAACAAATTCCCATGTTAGTCATGATGTGAAAGAAGAATCAGAATAAAAGGGGAAAAATAATCAGTCATAAGTTTTAAACAAATTTTAAAGCACTAGATGGCATCAACTTTTCTCATGCTTTTACACTCAATTGAACAAATATTTTCATTAATTAATTTATTTTTAGTTTTGAACATTCATATCCCCAAGATTTTGAGTTCTAATTTTTTGCGCATTTCCCTCCACGCACCCCAAGATAGCGTGCATTCTGATCACCTCTTCCCCCAATCTACCCTCCCTTTTATCACACTCCCTACCCCTTCTCTTCTCCCTTACCTCTTTATTTTCTTGTAAGGCAAGATATATTTCTATACTCCATTGCCTATGTGTCTTATTTCCCAGTTACATGTAAAAACAATTTTAAACATTTATTTTTAAAACTTTGAGTTCTAACTTCTCTCCCTTATCCCACCCACACTAATTGAGAAGGCAATTAAATTAATAAGTTATACATGTGTATTCATGCAAAACACTTACAAAGCAGTCATATTGTTAAAGACTAATTAGATTTTCCTTCCATTCTATCCTGCTCCCCCATTTATTCTACTCTCTCTTTTGACCCTTTCCCTCCTCAAAAGTGTTTACTTCTGATTATTTCTTCTTTCCCATTTGTACTCCTTTCTATCATCTCTCATTCCCCCACTTATCCCCTTCCCCCTTACTTTCCTGTAGGATAAGATATATTTTCTTACTGAATTGTGTGTGCATGTTATTCCCTCTTTAATCCAAATCCAAGGAAAGTAAGGTTCACTCTTTCCCTCTCACCTCCCCCTTCTTCCCCTCCATTGAAAAAACTTCTTCCCTCTTTTAGGTGAGAAATCATTTACCCCATTTTATTTATCCCTTTTACATTCTCCTAACACATTCCTCTCTCATCTTCAATTTTATTTTTTTAATATATCATCCCTTAATATTTAACACATCCCGTGCTCTATCTATCTATCTATCTACCTATCTACCTATCTATCTACCTATCTATCTATCTATCTATCTCTCTCTTCTAACAACCCTATTATGGAAAAAAGTCACGAGAGTTACAAATACTATCTTTCCATGTATAAATGTCAATAGTTTAACATTAGTAAGTTGATTTCTCTTTCTTCTTTACCTTTTCATTCTTTTCTTGACTGTTGTATGTGAATGTCAAATTTTCAGTTGTTATTTTTATCAAGCATATTTGAAAGTCCTCTATTACACTGAATGACTATCTTTTCACCTGATGTATTATACTCTGTTTTGCTGGATACTTGATTCTTGGTTTTAATTCTAGCTCCTTCTAAAATGTCATATTCTAAGCCCTCCAATCCCTTAATGAAGAAACTGCTAAGTCCTGTGTCATCCTGATTGTGTTTTTACAAATGTCAATTTGTCTCTTTCTAACTGCTTGTAAAATTTTCTCCTTGTCCTGGGAGCTTTTGAATTTGGCTATAATATTCCTAGGAGTTTCTTTTTGGCATTTCTTTCAAGAGATGATTGGTGAATTCTTTCAGTATCTATTCTACACTCCGGTTCTAGAATATCAGGGCAATTTCCTTGATAAGTTTTGAAAGATGATGTCTAGGCTTTTTTTTGATAATTGTAGAGGGCCAGTTGCTGGCAGTTCATCACTTCCATGTAGTCCAATAATTATTAAGTTGTCCCTCCTGGATCTACTTTCCAGGTCAGTTGTTTTGTCCAATGAGATATTTCACATTGCCTTCTATTTTCTTCCTTTTAGAGTTTTAATTTATCATTTCTTTATTTTTCATAAAGTCATTAGTTTCCATCTGCTCCATTCTATTTTTAAGGAATTATTTTCTTCAGTGAACTTTTGGGCTTCCTTTTCAATTTGGCCATTTTTGTTTTTTATAACATTCTTCTCCTCCTTGGCTTTTTGACCTTTTTCTCATTTGGGTTAGTCTATTTTTAAAGATGTTATTTTCTTCAGCATTTTTTTGGTCCTCTTTAGGAAGCAGTTTGCTGGTTTTTCATGATTTTCTTGCATTACTCTGATTTCTTTTCCCTACGTTTCCTCTACTTCTCTTATTTGATTTTCAAAATCCTTTTTGAGCTCTTCCAAGACCTGAGACCAATTCATATTTTTCTTAGAGACTTTGGATGGTAGAGCTTTGACTTTGTTGTCTTCTTCTGGTTGTATATTTTGATCTTCCTTGTCACCAAAGAAAGTCTGATTTTTTTCCCTGTTTTGCTCATTTCCCCAGACAATTACGTGACTTTTGAGCTCTGTGACAAGGTACTTTGCTGCTTCCATGAGGGTTGGGAAATGTACTATTAACCACTAGATGCCACCACAATCTGTGTGCCTAGAGCTCCAAAAACAGCAGCTTCTACTGTCCTTGCTGCAGTTGCAAATGCTGGGGCCTCCTCTGCCACCTCTGTTGCTCTGTAGCTGGAGCCAGACTGATCTACTCTCCCACAGGTCTGACATATTTTTCCCATTGACCTTCCAAATTGCCTTTGGTGTATTGGTGTCTTGAAGTCTGGAAACTGTCACAAGTGCAAGTGATTCATTTTCCACTCCCACCCCCAGGATTGCATACCATCTGTGCCATGATGGCCCATGCTGGACTTTGTTCTGCTCCCAATCCAAGGCAACAGACTTCTCCCTTCTATCTCCAGACAGCTCTTAGCTGGAGATTTACTTGTTTCTACTATTCTGTGGCTTCTGCATCTCATCAAAAAGAGTTAGTTGAATGAGGAGCTCTGTTCTGAGTGAACAAAAACATATGACTCAGTGTTAAATTTCACAGTTTTAGTGAAATATTATTAAATTAAGTAGCATTTAGTAAGCACTTATTGTATGCCACACACTGTGCTAAATGCTGAAGATACAATGAAATGCTTAAATCATTCCTTTCTTTGAAGTAGCTTACAGTCTAATAGGAGAGATAGTATGCAAACAGTGTTCAAACAAACTATATACAGAATATAGGAGGAAACCAAGAGGGAGAAACAACTTACTTAAATCTATAGGACTTGATACTAGAGCTAGAAAAGAATGTTTTTTTTTTAATTGTTCACTAAAATCCCTCTCTAATTGTTTGCAGAGTGTAGTTAATAAAAGCATACATATGGATATTCAGAAGATGTTGTACAGTCATAAAGAGATATGTTTATGGTTTGCAACAGCCTGGAGGTTGTTTCCCCAGGACTTCTGGAACTGATATGCCTGAGGATTACGTGGCTCCATCCTGATCAGTGATATTGGTGAAGATGTTAATGGATTGCAAATATTCAGATCAAAATTAGATAGAAGGTAGAATGACTTAATTTATTGATTTCATTATGATCCAAAATTATTTCTCAATAGGCTAATAATCAAATCCTCACAAGGTAAATGTATATTATGTTTTGTGTTTCAGCTCAAAGAACTCATAATGTTTTTATCAGATGAATTAATACATTTTGACAACTTTTCACATAATGAAGACATAGGATGTTCATTTTACTCCATATAGACTAAAGCTTTAATGAACTAACAGAAACAAAACAAAACAAATTCCAGAAAACAAGTGATCTGTCTTATTTCCTGCACTATAATATAGGGACATCCCGAGAAGATGAGAAGTAGATAATTACATCAATAAACTTTTGTCTTATAAAAGAAGTAATTGTTTTAGAAGCTATTTTTTTTCCAAAATTTAACTTATTGACAATTCAGAGTAAAGTGTTATTCTTAATTTTACACTTATAGGATTACATGAATTTTGATGAGGGAACAGTCAAGTGAAAAGGGAGACAACCAGAAGCATCATTAAATCATGTGTAATCTCTAAGACTAATAATCAATGTAACTCCTAATAAATTATAACATACAAGACTTCCTCATGGACACATATAATTCAAAGGTACATTTATGGAAACACACAAGGGAGTAATACAGCAACATCAGATACTCAGATACATGCTTTAAAACTATCAAGAGATTCCACCCAATTTACTCCCTTTCTTTCCTTTGAAGATGTTCTAAGATCATTCCCTACATTTACTTTTTCTTTTTGAGGAATACCTGCATAAGTAAACACTACTAATTATCTTGTTCCATTAATCTAACCACTTCACCAGTAACAGAAATATGTAACAGAATCAAAGAAGTTCCAATCTCTTATCTATAGGTTGTTGTAGAATGAAAGAAAACATTTTATCGTAGTCAGTATTATAATAAGCTGACTTGCAGTCACCAAAAGTCAATTGTATTGCCTTTCTTCCTGTAACAAACACCTACAAGTTTTCTTTTGTGCCCTAACCAGCAGTAACATTTTCAATACTTTTAGTCTAACAATCTTGTTCTTTGGGTAAGGGTACACTGCTGATGTTGTCCATATCAAGCTTATGTTTTTAATTGTGAGACTTTGGGGGTGGAGGGGTTGGAGGCAATGGGACAAAAAGTAGTCAGAGCAATTACAAGTAGATTATAATTGCTTGAAGTGTGGTTTCAGTTTTAGTGACATTGCTTAACCTATTGTTGTTTGTCTGAATATGCATAACACAATTCAAATGCACCATTATTATTTGAGGTCAAATAGGATCAGAAATTTCAAGCTGGTAGGAGACATTAGAGTCATCTATTCCAATCACCTAATTTAACAAATGAGGAACTAAATGACATGTCTAAGGTCACACATAAATTAATAGAGCCAATATTTGAATACTCATCTTTTAAGTCAAAATTCAACACACTTTTCATTATACAACAATAACTTTATAAAGATATTGTTTGTTATTTTAGGAACTATTTCTTTTCTTTTTGTTTGTTTATTATTGAAATAAATTTATTTAACTTTTTACATTCATTTTCACAAGATTTGGGGTTCCAAAATTTTCTCCCCATTTGTCCCCTCCCCCCTCCCCAATACACTGGACATTCTAATTGCCCATATCACCAATCTACCCTCTCTTCTATCATC
>CM053773.1:4767465-4791286 GCA_028658325.1 Potorous gilbertii
CAATGTTCCTAGGAGTTTCTCTTTTTGGATCTCTTTCAGGCGGTGATCAGTGGATTCCTTGAATACTTATTTTGCCTTCTGGTTCTAGAGTATCAGGGCAGTTTTCCTTGATAATTTCATGAAGGATGATGTCTAGGCTCCTTTTTTCATCATGGCTTTCAGGTAGTGAAATAATTTTTAAAATGTCTCTCCTGGATCTATTTTCCAGGTCAGTTGTTTTTCCAATGAGATATTTCACATTCTCTTCCATTTTTTTATTCTTTTGGTTTTGTTTTGTGATTTCTTGGTTTCTCATGAAGTCATTAGCCTCCATCCGTTCCATTCTAATTTTGAGAGATCTATTTTCTTCAGTGAGCTTTTGAACCTCTTTTTCCATTTGGCTAATTCTGTTTTTGAAAGCATTCTTCTCTTCATTGGCTTTTTGAACATCTTTTGCCAATTGAGTTAGCCTATTTTTCAAGGTCTTATTTTCTTCAGCATTTTTTTTGGTCTCATTTAGCAAGGTATTAACTGTTTTTCATGCTTTTCTTGCATCTCTCTCATTTCTCTTCCCAGTTTTTCATCCACCTGTCTAACTTGATTTTCAAAACCCTTTTTGTGCTCTTCCATGGCCTGAGCCCATTGGATATCTATCAGATGTTTGGTATACAGAGCCCTTGACTCCTATTTCTTTCCCTGATGATAAGCATTGTTCTTCCTCATTTGAAAGGAAGGGGGGACCATCTGCTCACCAAGAAATAACTTTCTGTGGTCTTATTTTTTTTCCCCTTTTCTGGGCATTTTCCCAGCCAGTTACTTGACTTCTGAGATTCCTCTCTCTGCAATTTTTAATGGGGCAATTTTCATGTTGATATATCTTAGAAACTCAAACACAAACGTAAAAATTAAAACCCAATTTTCATTGTTGGCATTATTCATTCCCTCATTAGGAGGTTTAAATTCTGCTAAGTAATTGATAACAGAAATCTCTCTGTATATATTCAGGTATGTATACATACACATAGACACGTATCTACATACATGCATATACATATGTACATACATATGTGTGTATGAAATTTTAAAATTACCAGATTACCTTCAGTTTTAAAAAAAGGTTCTGGGATGGGTAATCAATTTTAAAATAATGCATATCAAGTAAACTATAATAGATCTTTTCTATCTTCTACCCATGTCAAATGGATAACCCCTAACCAGGGTGGATATCTCTTTAAGTTATTTACAAGACAGATCACAAGTCATTCTTTTTCTGGGGAAATAACAGTACTTACATTTGTTTCCTTAACATACAACTGAGACAATTAATATATTCACTAAATTGTAGAATTATATACTGGTTTCACAAGTTTTTGCCCCCTTTTCTTAATCCTCCCCATACCATTGTGAGAAATTAAAGGATTTTAACTTACATGGGAATACGTAACTAGTAACAAACATCAAGGTTAAATAGTTGCTTGGAATATAGAAAAGACTAATATTCTCGGCTAAATAGCTCAAATTATATATCTGCATCTTATTGTGATAACTTAGATATGGTCCAGTATTAGATGACAAGATAAAAATTCAGTATTGTGTTCATACTAATCAATCGACATGTTTATGGAAATTTCATATAAAAGAAGAAGAGGAATATAACCATATATATTTCCCTAACTTCATGTCAGTTTTAGGCATAGAATGATTAATTCTTAATTATTAAGTTATATACCCAGACAATTGCATTGAGCCAGACTTAAAGTCAACCAGGTGGGATATTTTTTTTCCATTCCATGTGTCATATTGGAAGAATTGAGCCACGAGAATCCTAGTTCATACCAATAGTCATTATCCCAGTCTTTTTCTGTGAGAGTTCTACCTGCAGTTCACAGATGTAAAATCTTGTAGGGTTGCTGCCATCATGGATCACTGGCTCAATAACCCTCCTTGATGATTGTACCTGGAGTCAGACTCAGAATAATATCAGTTAGCAGTCCCATAAGATCTTAAATGGAAGCTTCTAATCATCAGAGCTTCAGTTGGATTCAACTTTCTAGGATCACATATCCTAGATTACAAGAATTGACTATAATCTCAGATTGGTAAATGTAAGAAATTCATCACACAAAAATCACAACTTTCTTTGATATAACAAGTGCTCATGCAAAGCCAAAGGTTTTTTTTTTTTAATTTCTAAATTTAACTTGGACAAATGATTTTGCTTTAATATTCTTAATAAAAGGAACAACAAAAGATTTGGGATGTGTAAATACAATATTTTCAAATTGTATGCAGAGAAGAGATTATATGAGTTGTCTATAATAAAACATGTCCATTTATTAAGAATGTTCAAGTGGACATAAACACATAGTACTGCTCTTAGAATCCCTTTAAACGATGGGACCATTTTTAAGGTGACTGTTAAGTAATTTACATGATTTCTACACATTTTGTAATTCCAGAATAAATAAGAAACATAAGCAAAATCCGATTTCCTCTTTCAAAGTAACACAAGATAGCTCATAAATCACAACTCTTCATTAACATAACTGTCTGTACTGAACGTCTGTTCCTTAAAACAAAAACAAAAGAGTTCGCAGTATCTTTGTCTATGCTCCTATCATTCTGAAAGATACTTCTGGAGTTGAATTGTACACATCTGACAAATTCAAGCTTTTTGCTTAGGCCATGGAGTGACAACAAATCCAGATCAAAACAGCAAAACCTTTCCACTTACAACTAATTAACTTAGATGCTTTATTATCAACATAATATCTAATAGATTTAGTATTGTAATGATAAGCTTTCACTCTATCTACTCTGATAATAAAAATTTGCTGTGAGAGTTAGTAGCAGGACATGATTATAACAGCATCAGAACTGATCCTCAAGGCCTACACCACTATAAGTAGCATATGGAATGAGGTAGACAGATTTCTTGTATGTGAAAATGAATTAAGAAGGGTCCACCTCAGCCTTCTCAAGATAACCTCCCTACCTTATTTATAGGGACAGATATGGGCAGATATTCACTAGTCTTAGATCTCTAATGTTGTTTTCCATTGAGCTACTGATAGCTTATTTTTTCTCTTAAAAAGTACATTTAAGGATAAATCAAGGACACATAAAACAGAGAAAGAACCTCGAGAATATTTAGGCTCTCCCTTAAAAAAAAATCAAAACACTTTCCTCAAACTATAAACCCTCATAAATTACAGTAGATTTATACACAATTTTTATTCATTTCATCAAGTTAATGCAATAAATGTGCTTACAAATAAATTTGGTCGGCCTTCCAACAAATGGCAAAAAAGATCTTTTACTTAAACATACATACAAAAGATTTGTTGCCTTTAGTAAATCATCCCTTCCTAAAACTATTTCCCTTTCTTAAAAAACAGCTTAAAGTTTATTCTGATGTTAAAAGGATTTCACTAAACTTTCATAAAGTAAATTATTTCAAAACCTCTAGAATTAGAGATATCTCTCTTATTAAGCCTTATACCAAGAATGGATTTTTAAAACCGGAATTTATTAAAACTAAGTTGTTGTAAAATGTGTTTAAGTTATAGAAATCCTGTAGTACCAGACAACCAAATTAAATTCTTAATCACCACAAATTCCTGAGTATCTTCTCCCTCTCATCAAAAAGTATCTGCAATGCAAAGGAAACTCAGATTTTATAAGCCAAAAAGGGAAATATACTCAATTAAACTAGCCTTATCACAATAACAAAGTTTACCAGGCTTTTAAAAATTTACTCGATGTATTTTTTCTTCCCTTTGTCTTTAAGTATATCACTACATATTAAGAAAAATAATTACATTTTGGAATCCCACATAGATAGTGAATATGATCACTTGAAACTTAGGTGAAGCAGGCTTGAAAATCACATCCTCATTTTGTACAAGGATTGCACAGGGTTGATAAGAATTTATGACTAAATGATTCTAAAAATCCTTGTTGGTTTACAAAAGAGATTTTACAAGATCTTTTCTTTGTATAATTACCAAATTTCCATTTCAAAATAAGTGATTAAAATAAGAACTCCAAATAGCTTAGGTATAATTTTCACAAGTTAGAGCAAAATAATTTTAGGTGAACTTCCTCTTAAATATAGGCAAAACTTGAAAGTTTAAGTTCTTAATTTACAGTACTTCAGAATATTACGGCACATGTTCAGCAGGGCTGAGAGAATGTCCCAACAACTTCCTATACATTCATTTTTTTAAACAGTAAAATCATTAATCTAACAACATCTAGAGTATAAGAAAAATTGTTTTTCTCACAACATAGTTGATACAAGTGTTTAGCAAATTACACAATATAAGGATATTTAGAGACATTAACAATACCACAGAAAAAAAGATTATGTGTTTGAAATTTGAAACAAATCCATTTGAAACAAATCCATTAACAATCAGGTGACATTAATTTAATTAAATTAAATTAAATTAAAACACTTTCAAATTATCTTACACAGAAAATCATTCATCTCATAATCATTGGCATTGTATACTAATCACATCTTAAAACCCATATAAAGTTATTAATAATGAAGTAATTCTGTATAATTATAGAAATAATAAAAACAGTTAACATTCATATAATGTGTCAAGACCTTTACAATTATGTAATCGGCACAACAACATGGGAGGGGGTGTTCTTTTACTATCCCTTTACAGAATAGTTAGCTGAGGTAAACATATAGTGCCATGCAGCTAATATTTTTCCTAATACTAAATACCAAATATCTTTTATATTAGATTCTAACTTACCATAATTATTCTGATGGAAGAACACATGCAGAATATATTCTGACTTCCTAACGACATATCTAAGCTTAAATCAAATACAAATTTATATTTGCTAATGGCAGTATTTTAATTTCTAAGACCTAGCACTTTAAAAGGAAAAAAAAAGGTTATTATCTATAAATTCACATATATATTTTAAATATATATGGTGTCAATTCCCAGCTCCCATATAAACTTTTCCTCCACTTCTTTAAAGAATTGGGATCCCCTGCTTCTACCTTTGAGATGTATCAGATAAAAAAGCTGCCCAGATAAAATTCATTTCAGCTCCGCACTCCCATTGTCTGGGGAATTTCAGCTGTATATAAAAGGAAATGCATATAAAGTTTTAAAAATAGTTTGAAATCACACCTGTTATCAGCTTAGCTTAAATTATACCATCCTGAAATATCCCAAGGCTTTAAATCCACCTGCTGCTTTTGGCTCAAGCAATGAGACTTAAGAAATTTGATTTAAAGCTGGCCAGGTGTGGACCATTTCCCCAAGCACAAACCTGCACAAATTCATACAATTACTTTGATAATAATTAAACAACTGAAAAGCACAAGGAAACATTTAAGATTTTATATAACAATTAGAAATCACAATAGTCAATGATATTTATATGATATTTATGTAGTATTAGATTTAAGAAGACCTTCCTATCGATTTACCTTGAAAGGTGGATGGGCTTGATTAACCAGATGATCTAGTCTTATTTCTGAAATAAAGCTGATTACAGACTGATTTCTAAAGTCTTTTCTTTTGCAATTTCTAGTTCTTAGTGGAAGTCAGATCGCTTCACTTTAACCACCCAATCACTCGGGCTAGACCCTGAAATCTTAAAATACTGACAACTTTTCTCAGTTACACAATGATTATTATTTTTTACATTAACCTTTAAAACAGTTAAATCCAATTACCCAAAACAATTAAATAAGAATTGATATTTCTAATACCATAAATTATGAAATTAATTGTAGGTATTACCTTTATACATGTTACAAATCACATTACTGGTGTAACTTGACTTAAAACCACACAGCTAACAAGTTTTCTGATGCCAAGTGGGAGCCGCAGGAGCAGGAAGTTTTCTAGCAGGTATTCTAGCAGGTTCACTCCTAACCTGAGCAGAGAGGAAGACAGGAATGGAGACATATTGAGAGTTTAAATAAGTTTACTTTATTCTAGTCTTCTCAAGAGTGTTTCTGATAATGGCAGCAGCAACTCTTACAGTATTCCCTAAATATTCTTCTCTCGGGCAGACGAATATAGCAGGAGCTACAACTACTACAGGTCCCCTAAATGTTGATGGCGACCAGTCAAGACTAACAAATATTAGCAAATCCCCCAAACCTTTATGGGGGCTGATCAAGGCACTCACAGCATTCCAACTTGTGCACTTCCACCCTGAGCCACAATGGGGGCTTGTTAAGACAAGTATACATGTACATTCCCCTTGTGCATTTCTATTTCTCACTTACAGATCAATGCCTACTTAATTTATAGGGTAAACCAAAGAAGGCAACTTGCCAGCAATAGGCTCACAAGTTTATATTAACTCATTGTTGTGTCTCGCTGAGAAGTCACAGTGGATATTTACAGCTTTAAGCACAAATGTTTATATTATGTATCATTATATAAAACTCCCCAAGTGTAGTACAGGTGTTTACAAACCATGAACCTGGAAACCAGAAATTGTTATGGTCTTGGATCCTTGGAAAGATTTTCTATGATCCTGGGAACCATGATGTAAAAAAATAACAAAATCCACTTTATACCTGATGATATACTATAATAATATTAATAAATAATAAATTTTCCTTAAAATGAGACAAGTATAAATTTAATTATACCTATATCTATTTTCCAATTACCATATAGAACTTATTTTATAATTTCAGTTATTTAGCATTATATTTTACACAAGGGCTACAAATTCCAAGCATTTCATGTTATGGGATTCACTTTTTTCCAGCTACTCTGCAAAATATTTTAAAAGTGGTAGTATATAACAGATTTTAATTATCTTACTGAGCAATTTCATGTTTATCAAATATATCCTAACTTTATATTATTGCCTGTATTGGTTTTCAAATTAAGTTATGAAATTTTTTCCTTAGTTGATTTTCAAATCATATCCAAGATGACACTGATCCCGCTGATTTCTAATATTTCCTTTATTTGTCTTCCTCTCATATGCTTCTCCAACTATGGCTACAGTCATAAAGGGAGAGGAGAGAGATTCTCATTTTTTTTTAAAGTTCTACTTACACTCTCTGGAGTTGAGAGTTGGGCATAGTTTTTCTCCCCTTATCTTCTTAGTATTTTTTCCTCTTCCTCTCCCTTCCCTTAAAACAATGAGGACAATATGCCTTTGAAAGCCTTCTCACCAGCACAGGTTTTAGATCTACAAATCAAGTTTAAAATGTTCATGACTAAAATAAGCAAGGTCCTATTTCTTATCTAGCCAAAATATTTTTTCCTCTTGTTTTTCCCATCTCCATCCAGCCTCACTTCTCTCAGTTAAGATTTTACCTGGCTTCCGGTAAGTTTTCTCATTGAAATGCATTCAAGGCCATAACTCACCTGACATATCCAGTGCTGGTTTTTGTTTTGTCTTCTTTCCTTCCAGCACAGGAAAAAAAAAATCCTTTTCGTGACTGTTTCTTTTTTCATTTTTATAAATTTGTATTTTAATTTACTTGCTTACTAAAAAATCAAAAGGAATTTTCTCTTATCAGCCCTTGCAGGTCATAACTCAGAGTCTCTAGGTAAAAATTGGGTCATGGTGGGGAATCTGTGGCCTTTAGGCCATATGTGGTCCTCTAGGTCCCTGGATATGGCCTTTTGAGCAAGTCCAAATTGTACAGAACAAATCCTTTTATTAAGGTAATTGGTTCTGTGAAATTTGAATTCAGTCAAAGAACTACACTAGAAGACTTAGAGGGCCACATGTGGCCTCAAGGTTGGAGGTTCCCCACCCTTGAACTGGGCCTTTTACTTTAGGGAAGTGCTCAGAAAAAAAAAAAAAACAGTCTGCTTTTTCAGTTCCTCCACCTAGCAAATACAGACTGTATCCCAATGAGAGACACAAAACCCAGACAAAAATGTAGAGTGTGCTCCCATAATGTTCCAATAATGAGCCCTATTAAATGGAAAACTCAAAAGCTCTCCTTGGCCAAACAGGACCCCTCCTGCCAAAAGTCTAGGGCTCTTTTACCAGAACTCTCCTGTAATGGATTTTGAACCACATTTGCTAGACAAGACTGAAAAAGTATAGACCCCTATTTCACAATGTATCCAAAAGTCCCAGGTGTTCTCTCCAAAAATCTTTGCCCACAATAGCAATCAATAGGTCTCCTTACCTATGCCAAAGAGACCATCACTAACTTTTCTTTTTAATTGAGCTGGCACTTCTATGAAATGTTTATTTAACAGGTCAACCCTCCCCCCCACCCCAAACTGGAGCTTCTTCTTGTTTCCATACTGTGTGTGGGTAATAACAAAAACAGCTGCTAAGAAAGCTAAACATAACAGACTATTTCAAGAGAATATGGCTAACAGCAGCTTTAGCTTTAATTTTTCTTTCTAAAGCCAATATATATATATATATATATACCCTACAGATCATAACAATGGTTTAGACACACTAAGGAAGTTCAAGTGAGATCAGACAACAGGCACACCCAAGAACCAACAAGGTTCTCATTGCCCCATTTTCTGGCCACTGGTTGAGCCTTGAGGGAGAAACTTGCCTAATGCCGAGGAAAGGAACTGGAAGCACTGCACTCTCATGTTGGAAGGGTTGTGCACAGGAGCCAGCAGGCAGAAAAGTGGCATCCATTAGACATTGCTCAGGGCAGCCACCCCAGGAAGGACTTTGCCCTCCAGCAGCTCCAGACTGGCACCACCCCAGTGCTCACATGGCTGACTTTGTCCTCAGTATTCCATTTGGCACAGCAAGTGTCAGTATCCCCACCACTTATGATAGTGATGCAGCCCCTCTTGGTGGCCTCCACCACATTATTCATTAGCTCTTTGGTTCCTTGAGCAAAGGCTTCCCACTCAAATACTCCAACAGTTCCGTTCCACCCAATCTGTTTGGCCCAGGCCACAGCTTCCGTGTACTTCTTGCTGCTCTCGTGGCCACAGTCCAAACCCATCTATCCAGCAGCGATGCCAGAGGCCAATGTGGCTTGGCCAGTCTTGGCATTCTCATCAAATTTGTTTGGTCTGACAAAATCAACAGGCAACATGATCTTGATGCCATTCTTCTCAGTGTTGGCCATCAGGTCCTTGACAATCTTGGCCCCCTCTTCATGAAAAAGAGAAGTTCCATGTTTTTGAGCACCTTGAGGAAGGTGAAACCCATCCCACCACCAATGATCATCTCATTGACTTTGTCCAGCATATTGTTGATCAACTGGATTTTGTTGGCAACTTTAGCTCTGCCCAAGATGGCCAGAAAGGGCCTCTTAGGGCTCTCCAGAGCCTTGGCAAAGTATATCAGCTTCTTTTTCAGGAGGAAACTACATGCCTTCTGGGGCAGATTCACTCCCACCATGGAACTGTGGGCATGATGAGCAGTTCCAAAAGCATCATTGACATAGAAGTCCCCCAGCTTGGAGATGGATGCTTGGAAGGCCTCCATTTTGGCTGGCTCAACTTTGATCTTGTTCCCAGAAGCATCTTTGCCTTTTCCTTCTTCTTCTACATGGAAGCGAAGATTCTCCAGCAAAATGATAGAACCATTAGGTGGGTTAGCACAGGGTTGCTCCATTTCTGGACCCACACAGTCTTTCAGGAACATAACAATTTTGCCCAGCAAGGATTTGAACTCTGCAGCCACAGGCTCCAAGGAGTATTTGTCAGGCCTGGGGACACCATCAGGTGTGCCCGAGTGGCTCATCAGAACAACAGACTTGGCTCCATTATCCAAGCACTAATTGATGCTAGGAAGAGCAGCTTTGATTCTCTGGTTGTTCGTTATCTCTTTGTTCTTCGTAGGAACGTTAAAATCCATCCTGATGATGACCCTTTTCCCCTTCAGGTCCACCTTGTCCAAGGTCAGTTTGCTGGAAAGAGACATGATGGCAGTGAGGAGATGGTGGGCTCAGCAGGGAAGTGGCAGGTGACAGCAGCTGCAGCTCGGCTTGCTGGAGTTAGGAAGTGCTCTGCACACCGGGGTCGGTGCCTACTGCCTAGTGCCCAGCGTGGCGCACCTTGAGAAGCAACCCATCACTAACTTTTGACAGTAAAAATTCAGAAAGGCTGTAGTGTATTTCAAACATTTAGAACAGACATATATATATATATGCTTACCAGAAATGGTTGAAGAGTAGAATCAGAAGTTTCAGGGTGAGGAGAATCAAAATCTTAACTTTCAGTTCCTTGGGAAAGGGCCTTTCTCTAGGGAAAGAAATCTCACCATGAATTCTCAGATAGGGCTGGGAGACTCCAAGCCAAGCCTTTCTCTGATCTTTTAAAGATCATTTATGTGATTGTCATAACTGTGATGTTTAAAAACTTTCAAGAGACATAGATTCTAAGTACATTAAACATTTTATTAATAAGGTTATCATGTTATTAATAAAAAGGATGGTCATTTGACCATCTCTCTTAGACCAAAGACTTATACTCTTCTTAATGAAGAATTAACATGTTAGATATTTTTGGTTGCTATGCCAAAATATTTTATCATGTGGAATTTACAATAAACTAAAACAAAATTGCGTGCTCAGCTTCTCTATATTGATGCATTGCAACATTTCAGACTCAAACTTTCCAAAACAGAACACTCTAAACCTATCATAATTCCTGTAACCCATATATCTTTCCTAGGAACCATCTTTCTACCAGGTATCTTACTACAAAATAAAGGTTTCATCCTTAATTCTTCACTAGCTCACCATCTCTCCCTATTGTGCTTCAAATTCTTATTAATTCTCACCTCCTCAATATCTCTCACCACTGACTATTCTGATCTACTCACATGCAAAACAATCTAGTCCACAGCCTTATTTCTTCTCACCTGAATTGTCTATAGTTCTCAATATTCTAATTGAAGTTCCTGCATCCAATCACTTTCTTTCCAAATCATTCTTAACACAATTGCCTGGTTTAAAAATATAAAATAAATTTATTTTGTTTATAAATTTATTTATAAGCTATAAATTTTATATTATATTAGTTTTTATATTATAAATTAATTTATGAATTATAAAATAAAATAATTTAATGACCACATCTCCCCTCAGTTAAGAGAATTCAGGGTCTCCAAGTTATCATTAACTCAAAATATATGCTCCTTTGTTGGGCCAATAACTAGCATAATGTCCAGAGAGTTAGTAAATACTGACTGATTGACAGTTAAAGTTCTTTACAATATATCAATCAGACTATTTCTAGCCATTACTGTCTTCACAGAATGTATGTCCCAGATGAATGGTCTTGCTTGCTATTCCTAGAACATGCTATTTCATCTCATGTGACTGTGCCTGTATAAAGGCTGTCCCCTACACCTGAAATGTTCTCCCTACTCAACTCTCCTAACTTTTAGCAGACTTCAAAGCTAAGGCAAATGGAACATTCTTCAAGAGACTTTTTTGAGATTCCAAGAGTTATTACCCTCACTTCACTCCTATCTCCATACTTTGTGGTTTTTTTTTCATGTAGCAGAGATCAATTTGAAGGGTGTTTTTAAAAATATTTTGGCGGCCATTGGACCAGTGGAGAAGTTTCAAGAGTTGTTGTCTTTCCTTCATTTTCACAGAAGACCAATAATATCACAGTGTGATTTCTTAATTCACTCATGAATTGAAGTATGGCAGAATTGCAAGAAGACATCTATTCCAGGGTTATTGAAGTCCAGTAGCAAGACAAAGGGCAGGCTGACTGGTAATGGCCTAGAATGCAGGTTACGTTGGCATCGTTGTTGTCTGACTGATTTTTAAGCATCCCACAGCACCTGTTTAATCAGGTTGGTTTTAACAAATTGTCCTCATTGTTCCTTCCAGTGGAGGAAGTCTTCCCATTCTTGGGGTAAACAACTATTCCCCTCTCAATTTTATGGCCTATCAGTGAGCCCAACATGGTTAAACCTTGTCTGTTGAAATGATTTACCAGAGTGTGACCACTGCACATGCTACAGCTTTTTGTAGCCACAAGTTAGAGTTAAGTACCTAGTGGATACCCAAGTTGGATGAACAGCCCTGAAAAAGGTTTGAGAAGCTTTGACAATGGAGATGCTAGTCTTCCTTGAACACCAATATTGAGGCTATGACTAGGCCACTTTTACTGACACATATGTCTCATCCTTTCATGCACTACATCTCCACTTCTCAAGTAGACGAGGTCACCTCAAAAAGATTGGGCACTGAGCAATGAAATGTATCCTCTTATTAGCAGTAAAGGAAAAATTTCATCTCCTACTCAGAGAATCATATAACCATATAATTAAGTTATTAAAGAATTTCAGATTTTAAAGGACATCATTGGCCATCTAGATCAACCCAGATTAAAAGGGTATGTTCACTATAAATAATCTTGAGCCTCTACTGTTTCTAGAAGCAACTCATTCTACCTTTTAACACGTCTAATTTGTTGATATCCTCGAATCTTACCCAGTAATGTGTTGCATACCTTCCTGAGGAATTAATCTTCCAATGTCATAATATCTTCAATCATTCAATACTGGTCAAGGGATTTTCTTGGCAAAGATACTTGAATGGATTGCCTTGTCCTTCTCCAGATGATCACCCTTTCTCTGAACTCTCCACTATGATCAGTTTGTCTTGGGTAATACTGAGTGGAACTTCTCATAGCTTCATTGAACTTCATGAGCCCTTCTATCATTACATAACAGTTTCCAGTTTGGAAATTGTCCACAACATTATTGGTGAAGAGTGTAGAATAATTACAAGTAGGTCCAGAAAGAATGAAGCAGCTAAGGCAAAGCCAAAAGGTAGCTTATTTTTGGATGTATCTGGTGACAAAAGAAAAGTCTGAATCTGCAAAGATAAATATTGCATAGAAACCTAGAATACAAGATCTAAGAACCAACGTAAGGTGGATGTGGTTAAATGAGAGATGGAAAGGTTAAATAGCAATATTTTGAATGTCAGTGAATTTAAATGAATGGGAACAGGTGAGTTTAATTCAGGGTGATCTTTACATGTTTTCTGATTTCAATGTCAGGTCTTTCTCTGGAGTTTAATATACTTACTTCATTATTACTTCTTTGGATTGTCTTGGATCATTTTATTGCTGGGAATAGCTAAGTCATTCATAGTTCTTCATAGAATAACAAAATTATTGTTTTTTTGTGCAACATCGTCCTGGTTCATTTTGCCTCAATTCATGTAAATCTTTTCAGGTTTTTCTATTACATATTTTATATGTAATTCTATATTTTCTATTACAATCATAATGGCTTATTTATTCATTCTCTAAGTGATGAACGAACATTCCTTCAATTCCCAATTTTTGGTTAACACAAAAATAATTTCTATAAATATTTTTGTACAAATAGGTCTTTTTCACTTTTTATGTATTTGGGATGTAGCCTTAGCAGTGATATTGCTGTATTAAAGGGTATGGACATTTTGGCAGCACTTCGGGCATAGTTCCAAATGGAACAAGAATGGTTGGATCAGCTCATAATTACACCAACAGTGCATCAGTTTCCCAGTTTTCCAACATCCCCTGAATCACTGATCATTTTCCGTTTTTGTTGTATTAGCCAACATAAAACATATTTTAATATTATCATCATTCTTTCCATATTTTATGATTGAAGTAGAATAATGTTCATATGTCATTCCTCCTCAGCTTCCTCCTCCTCATTAGTTGATATATGACAGTCTTTATTCATAATTTCCCTTGTAATATGAAAACATTTTTATCTTCCTTTCTTAATCTTGTGTTTGAATGCAATATGACCTTAAGCTCATTATTTAAAAACTAAAAATCATGGTCATTGTTCTTCCTTGACCCCAGTCCCACTTTCCTTCTTTATAATTTCCTTATATTCGTAATTTTCTACAATTCTCTCGGTTGATCATGTTCCAAAGTAGGAAAGAAATACATTTAGTGAAGGATGGTAAGAATATATTTGTCTGCTGTTGAGTAAATTTTCTCAAAGAGGTTTTCAGATAGAAAAGGATGGGTGGGTGTTTTGTGAAGGGTTCTTACATATGTACTCAATACAGTAATTACTATAAGAAGCAGCTACAGTGTAGGAAGAATAGCAATTGGAGTACAGTTTTACAGAAGACCAAAAATAATCGCGTCACAGAAAGGCATCAGTAGTAAAACACATGCGCCTTAAATGTTTCCACACACATTTACAAAGTTTTTGCAACAAGTTTGCAAAAGTAGACATCCTGATGCAAAGAGGTAAAATTTAAAAATTTTACTGAAGCTGAATTGGATAAAACTCACATATGCAATATGGCTTCAGGTGGGTATACCAAATGCAAAAGAAAGAAGATTTTAATTTGTTGTGGTGGTGGGCATTAAATGGGTGGCATTTTGTTTGAAGAAGGTATGTACTTGCAAGGAAATCTAGGAACCAGACGAGGGAAGAATAGTTCAGAGTATTTGGGTATAGATAAATGGAGGAATAAAGAGAAGAGATTTGATTATTTGAATATACTACAAGCTAACTGGAGAAAAAGGAAATATGTGAGGAGTTTGAAAAATAGATCACATCACTACAGGCTATGTGATCTTCACTAATTCAGAAATCTGCTTTCTCTCTCTCTCTCTCTTTCTCTCTCTCTCTCTCTCTCTCTCTCTCTCTCTCTCTCTCTCCCTCTCTCTGCCAAAAGAGTACATGATATATTGAAATGCCTAATGATAATTTTTTTTCTTTAAAATAAAGCTGAAACAAAAAGGGAAAATTTAATTCTAGATTTCATTCTCATAATCAAGTAGGAACTATGTGTTTTGACGAAAACTATCTCAACATTGGGAAGAAGTGAACAATACCTTATAGAGTATAAAATTGAGGAGAAAAAATACAAGTATAATAATACAATTATTGGAAGTAATAGATTTTAAAGAGTTCAAAGGGATGCTAGGGAGTCACTGTCTTTGCATTGTTTTTGACCTTTGTGAGTTGAGGGATCTGAGAACCATAGCTGCTGCCAGGGATTTCATGCCCTGAAGCCTGCTCCAATCCTGTCAATGCCAAGCAGTGAAACCAAGGCCGGGCTGCTCTCAGCTCTGAGCCTGGTGTGATAGATCTTTCCTGTCAGCCTTCCTGACTACCTTGGGCTGGAAATCTCTTTCACTCTATCTTTTTGTGGCTTCTGCTGCTCTAGAATTTGTTTAAAGTCATTTTTACAGATATTTTATGGGCTTTGGGGGGAAGCCTACAGCAGGTCAGTCCTTCTACTCTACAAGCTTGACTCCAACCCCTCCCCCCAAAAATCCATTCAATTTCCTGGTATGTGCTGGTATACAAAACTGAAATTAGCACAACAGCTCTGTGGACCTACAGTTTGGCTGGCATTCTAATACCTCTTCTCTCACACACTTTCCTTCAAAGTCTCTCAAACTGGCAATTTGTTAACCAACATCATCAACTCTGTCTATATCCCTGTAAATTATCACTGCCAAGGTAAGTGAATTTATCCACAGCATTCTTTATTTCTCTATTTACTGTAACTGAAGGTTGTACATATGGATTGTGCTGGCTGATGGAGAACCTGTGTTTTCTTTGTATTAATTGTTTGACCAAAATTAGTACAATTAATTAGAGAATTGAAACATCCTTTGTTTCAGGCCAAAATTAGTACAATTAATTAGAGAATTGAAACATCCTTTGTTTCAGCTTAGCCTTAGAGGTTATATTGAGTGCACAAAACATCTGTGAACAAAAATATCATGCACCAAATTTTTCCTCCAGTTGAGTCTTGGCTTATAGCCTTTCTTAGTTAAAAAACAAATATCTTCAGTGCTTATTAATCAGTGAATGGATGTATAGTACACATGTATATGTATGTAAGTATACAATGAACATGTGCTGTATGCATCTCTGTATACATATTTACACCAGGGGATTTGGTAATTAGGAAATCATTAACTTTGGAGAGAGCAATTTCAGTGGAATGGTAAGGTTATTTATATTTGTACACAATTATCAATAACATATGCATGTTGCTATATATATATATATGTTTTTAGGGAAGCAGTATTTTGCTTAGCAAATCAAAATATTTTATTGATAATGTAGATTTGCCCATTTTCATTTCCTGCAGATGATGGCATTTTAAAGAAAGTCAAGAGTGTTAGTATTCAGAGTGGAGTAGGGAGAAAATTCCAGGCATGGGGAGAGCCAGAAAAAGTCCCCAGAGCTAAGAGATGGAATATGTTGTTTGTGGAATAGCTAGGAGGCCAATTTCACAGGATTAAAGAGTACATGTTGGGAAGTAAGGTGAAAGAAAAGTGGAAAGGCAGCAGGGGGGTTGGTTATGAAGTATTTAAAATGTCAAACCAAGTATTTTGTATTTGCTCCTGTAGGCAATAGAAAGTCACTGAAATTTATTGAGGGTGGTGGTGGGGAGGGGTTTGCCATGATCAAATCTACATTTTTTTGTTTGTGTTATTTTTTTCTTTGTTTGTTTTGTTTTGTTTTGTTTTTAGGAAAACCACTTTGGTAGCTGGATGGAGGATGGATTGAAATAGTGAGAGATTTGAGGCAGGTGGACCAACAGGTTATGACAAAAAATGAGATGTGATGTGACGAGAGCTTATACTGCAGTGGTGGCAGTGTCAAAAGAGACAAAGGGAACACATCCGTGAGACAAGGCAAAGGTAAGATGGATAAGCCTTAGAACAGCTTGAATATGCAGGGATGGGTTGAGACATAATAAGGATTTCAAGATGACTCCCATGAACTGAGGAACTAATGATAAAATAATAGGAAAGATAGAGGGTAGGGTGGGAATTTAGTGGAATTTAGTGTCTTTTGGACATATTGAGTCTAAAATATCTACCCATTTCACGATGTCTGAAAGATAATTGGAGATGTAAGACTGGAACTCAGGGAAGAAATTAGTGCAGGAAAGGTAGATTTGAAAATCATCAGCATAAAAAGTAGTAATTAAATACATGGAAGCAGATGAAATTACCCAACGATGTAGTATAAAGGTAAAAGAGAATGGGATCCAGAATGGAAACCTGAAGGACACCTACAGTTACAAGACGTGATCTAGAGGAATATCCAGAAAAAGAGTAAAGAAATGAAGTGCTCAGATTGATAGGTGGAAAACTATGAGAGTGTGGTATCATAAAAATCTAGAAAAAGAAAAAAAAAAAAATATATATATATATATATATATATATATATATATATATCCACACACACACACACACACAAACGTATATAATGTTAACATATTACTACATAAAATAAGTAATAGAGAAAATAGAATATCAAGAAGGATATTCTTGGTCTAAGTCAATAGTGTCAAAGGTTGCAGAGAGGTCAAGGAGAATGAAGACTGAGAAAACACCAGAGGATTTGGTAATTAGGAAATTAATAACTTTGGAGAGAGCAATTTCACTGGAATGGTAAGGTTATTTATATATTTATGTATGAGATCGCATGATTTTCTCACTAAGTCCTAGAAGAAGACTAATGTCTAACCAGTAGGCAGACATCTTTACAGGATGAACTGATTTTGTGACTCTCCTGAGAGAGATGAGTATGCCTATCATGGGATGTTAATTTCTAGTAAAATGGATTTTGTTGAGTAAATAATGTGTATAAATAACCACACGAATGAATGAGAAAATCTTGTGAAGCTTTGTTAAGTTTAGAAGGTGTCTTCATGCACACTATTAAATTTTGTTCTACATATAGCCTTGCAAGAGAGGTAGCAAAAGCATTGTTCTCATTTTACAAATGGGGAAGCTGAGGTTCTGAAAAGATGGGGTGACTTCATCAAACTTATCCTGCTGAACACAGTGGAACTAAGATATAAACCTTTCTTTTGATATTAATTCATCTCTTTCTGCCATAGCACTATGTCTTTTCTTTAGTTGTTTCTATTCAAGTGCCTACCTCAGGCCTATACCTGTAAAGGATATAGCACTTGTTTGATGCCACCACTAATATATCATCATGATACAATTACAGAATTGGAAGAGAATTTGGATTCCATCTTTTGTATTCTAATGCTCATGAAACTAGGACTCCACTTTTTAATATATCTAACAAATGGCCATCTAACTTTTTTTTCCAAATCCTGGTAGTGAGGAGAACCTCCCAAACTATTTAATTCTGCTTTTAGAATAGTCCAAATTGCTAGAAATTCTTTACTATTATCAACTCTAAATTTGTGTCTTTTTAACTTATTTTTCCTGCTTCTATTTCTAGTTTTGATCTCTGTGGTTATTCAGAAAAAATTCCTTCCCTCTTCTACAGGATGGTCCTTCAAATACTTTAGGAGAGTTAAAATAGTTGTCCTATTTAGCTACAGTGTACATCACATGCACTTGGAAACTTTTCTTCAGCTAAATAGTTCCCTTTAATTCAACTAATTCCCTTGTGAAATGATCTCAACATACTTCAACATCTAGGTAACCTTCTGGAGATATTTCTTTTCCATTCAAATATGTTGCCAAGAATTGCATACAGCATGAAAGAATTTTTCTGATCGTAGCAGAGCAGAGCATCATCTTTCTAAACTTAGTATTATTCAGATCAAGTGTCTCCTGTTCCATGGATTCCCCAAAATATTAAGGCTGTCTACCTCCCCTCTTAGTATTCTATATCTTTTTTATTTAAATAAATATTTTAATTAAAATAACCTATTTTTCTCTCTGCCTACACTAAACCCCATGTTTTAAACAAGAGTAACATTCTCTTTCTATTTCTCTCTCCCATGTTTTATGGGTACCGCGACCCACAAAATGTCAGGACACAGGACAGTGTCACCTGGAATGAATTCATGTACTCAAACTATCTGCTAGTCAAGTGGCAAAGTTGTATTGAGATGCTCTAACTTAGGCTAAGTTCTTTAGGGAACTTGCAAACTAACAGGAGTGACACTGAAGCATAATACAGAAAAAGGGGCAGTAAAAAGAATGTCGGGTATGCTAAATAGATGGGTTGGGGAGGAGTAAAAAGTGGTCAGTCTTCAAAAGAATGAAGTCCAAGTCCCCTGGGCACAAGTGCCAATGGTCTGAACTTCTGGAATGGATGGGAAAATTCAAGCAGTCAACATAGTGATTTTTTTTTATCTCTGTTGATACAGATATCAACAGATATTTGATTTGAGATATTTGAGAAAGACAAGATAGTTCTGATTACCCAAAGAGCTACCAGAGTCATGGTTCTTGGAGATAAGGGCATGTACCCTTGTGCCTTCACAGAAAGTTTTTATCTGAGGAATTACAGGGTCAGGTCTGTATGGGCTTGCAGCGAGGAAAAATTTTTTCAAAGGTGCCCACTGAGACAGGGGGCTGCTTTTAGACACATGGGTACTTTCCTTTTAGGTTCCAGATCTCATCATCATGATCTTCTTCTTCTTCTTCTTCTTCTTCTTCTTCTTCTTCTTCTTCTTCTTCTTCTTCTTCTTCTTCTTCTTCTTCTTCTTTTTCTTCTTCGTCTTCTTCATCTTCTTCGTCTTTGTCTTCTCTTCTCATATATATATATAATATATATATATATATGTAGTAGGTATATAAATATATATATATATATATATATATATATATATATATATATATATATGTATGTATGTATGTTTGTATATGTCCATGTAGCTAGATACAGGTATTTAAACTCATGATAAATTAGTGTCCTATCTAAAGCTATCTACATTAGACAGTTAGATAAATAGATAGATAGATAGAGAGTCAAGCACATCTAATTCTCACATTGGCATGTGCAAGGAATATATATATCCGATTTTTGAACCTGAGTCTATTAATCATGTTGGATAGCTGTGTGCATTTATTTTCCTGATCTAAAGGGGTATCCAGTAAGATCAGGAAGACTTGATGATTTGTTGAAATTATATCTTGTTCTCATCACACTGACCACTACCCACCCCAGCTAGCATAGTGAGTTTATAAGTAGCTATTGAAAGGCAACAGCATTTATTTGGAACTAAGATTGCTATGACAGAATGTTGAAACCACTTATCAACCATCCCATAAGTTGATGGAGCACAACAGTTATTTACAAATTTTCTCATAAATTAGTGGAGCAAAGGAGCCACTGGTAATCACCAAATAAATTAATTGAGGCCATATTCTGATAACTGTGTTAAATTAGGGGAAACTGGATAGACCTAAAATAAAGGATTCTTTAACTTCTCTCAGTCTGTAATTGCATATAGCTCTTAACATGCACAGGAAGATCAGCAGTATGTTACATAAATGAAATATAAATAGTGTGGATAACTTCTGGATTATGTTAATATGTTAATGAACTAATGTAAAGATGGCATGGATAAGAGTTAGATCACCCCCTACTACTAACATCCTATAAAAATAGTACTAGAAACCACTGTTCCCACAGTACTGCTCCACCTTCTATGGGATCCTGCTGTCTGAGTGCTCCTATCACCAATCTATGGTTATCTAAGTGAATCTACCTCTCTTCTCTCCCTGTTATTTTCCCCATTCTAGATAATTCCCTGCACTATCCTCTCCCCCATCCCACACTGTCTATTTCTGTACTCTCTAAATCATTTATCTCTGCAGTCTCTATGTTGTTTCCTCTATATCCTATGTAATTTATTGAAGTGTGATCAAAGCATTATTGCCCCATTTGCTGCTGTCATGGTCTTTCATAGTCAGTATACAAAGAACCAGGAATGCTTGCTGGGACTTAAAGGAAACCCTTTTTGGTTCCTTGCCTCATTTCATAAATTGAGAGCACCAGAACTGAGTTTAAATTCTGTCCCATGGCACCTGTATGGGGAACAGGCAAATGCAAGGGTGAGTAGAGGAAACTTGTGTCCTATTCTAGGAGGGACTTTCCCCTTATTTGGAAAATAATGGTTCCATAAATCAATTAATAATTCAAAAATCTATTAGGGTTAAAATAAAAAAAAGACGATAAAATCTAAAAAGGAAAGCCTTTGGATAGATAGAAAATAGCAATTCCACATTCAAGAAAGAGTCGGGAGTCAGAGGTCTGAATAGCTCAATCATATAGGAGTAAGTAAATGAGATAGTGTACTGGCCTCCTGGGGAAAGGCTGCATTTATACCTTTGTCCTTAGACACTCAGAGATAAGATCCCTGGAGAAGTAAGGGAAGTTTAACAGACTGAATTGAAACTGATCACCCTCAGGCAAGGCAGAGTGGCTCATTGTGGAAAAGGCCTTTTGAGTTAGAAAAAAACTGTCAAATTGGAGAAGCTAAACTTTTCCCATTTCCTTTTTGGAGGCTATGAAGGAATTAAGGGAAGTGTCTTCTGTGAAATCATTACCCTAAGCGAAAGGAGCTCCATAATACTCTAGCTGAAAAGTATAATATATGTCTATGGTGAAGAAATACAGTAACGCCTCCCTCATCCCCAGGCTATCCAATGGCTGAAGGCGGTAAAACAAAAAAAGAAAAGCAAAACAAACAAAAAAATTTGTCCTTCAAGAGTGAGCCCAGTAAGTCCATAAGATTGATTGGAAACATGTAGTCATATAAAGAGCAAACACCACTGAACTGACCAATAAATTGCCACATTATACCCTGCAAAGAGCCAGCCCAGCTGAAGATAAGAGCAACTCTACCATTCCCAAAGCACTCCAAAAAAAAGAAAGCATCTGCTTGAGAAAGGAATATCATTGGGACTTTACAATGCTAGAATTGTTAGCTGCCCTGGCCACATGTGTTTCTTACATATGTGATTCCCTACAATTGTATTTTAAGTTACTTTTCTTACCCCTGTGGACTCTATAAATATTTGTGAGACAGTTTGTCCTTGTTTTCTGGGGCAAGTGCTTTACAAATACTGTATAGTTATCTTTTTCACATCACAAGGCTTACAGGCAGAACAGGTGGAGATGTGGAAAGTCTCTGTAAAAAATATTTGACCCTCCCTTCATACCAGAGAAGAAGTCTGAATTATTATGGTATTAAAATATAAAATAAGTTGATATTCTACAATAGTACACATATATTTTATGCATTTCCAATTTTTTTCAGTCCTCTGTTTGCCTTCATTTTGTCTGTGCCTCTACAAAACTTTTGAAAAAATTCTCATTTAGTTACTTAAAATGACTCATGATATATTGAAACCACCATGGGGAAAATCACAATGTGGAAGAGATAACAGTACTTGGCTTGGCATTTAACTAAATGGTTTTGCTGAAGAACTGAATCAAGTGGTTTAAGACAAACTGGATGCACCTTTGTGGGGTTTCATGAGTTAATGTTAGAATGACCACCCACAGAGTTATCCGAAGAATATTAAAAATTGCAGTGACTAACTTACAGGGCACTGAACCTATTAGTGTGAATGAGGATTGGGTACTGAGTGATCTCAAGTAAGATGTTATGCATATATTTTGCTTCTATTTATCTGTGTCCTTGATGATTCACCTCAATAAAACATAAGTACTAAGAGGGCAAATTTCTATTATCTTTTCTTTAATAAATTTATTTATTTAAATTCTTACATTCATTTTCACAAAATTTTGGGTTCCAAATTTTCTCCCCATTTTTCCCCACCCCACCCCAATATATTAAGCATTCTAATTTCCCCTACCACCGATCTGTTCTCTCTTCTATCATCCCTCACTTCCCTTTTCCCATCTTCTCTTTTGCCCTGTAGGGCCAGATAACATTCTATTCCTCATTACCTGTATTTCTTATTTCCTAGTAGCAAGAAAAATATAAAAGTGTTGTTCCTAAAACTTTGGGTTCCAACTTCTCCACATGCCTCCTTCCCCACCCATTTCCTTTGGGAAGGCAGGCAATTCAACACAGGCCATATATGTGTAGTTTTACAAATCACTTCCATAATAGTCTTGTTGTGTAAGACTAACTATATTTCCCTCCCTACTATCCTGCCCCCCATTGCTTCTATTCTCTCTTTTGATCCTGTCCCTCCCTGCGTGTTGATTTCAAATTGCTCCCTCCTCCCATTGCCCTCCCTTCCATCATCCACCCCACCCAGCTTATCCCCTTCTCCCCCTCTTTCCTGTATTGTAAGATAGGTTTTCATACCAAAATGAGTGTGCATTGTATTCCTTCCTTTAGTCAGATGTGATGAGAGTAAACTTCTTGTTTTTCTCTCAGCTTCCCTATTTTTCCCTCCATTAAAAAGTCTCCTGCATGCCTCTTCTATGAGGGATAATTGCCCCATTCCATTTATCCCTCTCTCCTCCCAATACATTTCTCTCTCACCACTTATCATTTTTTTAAGATATGATCCCATCCTATTTAATTCACTCTGTGTTCTCTGTCTCTGTGTGTGCTTGCACGTGTGTGTGTGTGTGTTTGTGTGTGTGTATGTGTGTGTGAGATCTTACCAACTCTCCAGATACTGAAAAGTTTCAAGAGTTACAAATATTGTCTATTCATGTAGGAATGTAAAGAGTTCAACTTTAGTAAGTCCCTTATGACTTCTCTTTGCTGTTTACCTTTTAATGTTTCTTTTCATTCTTGTGTTTAAAAGTCAAATTTTCTTTTCAGCTCTGGTCTTTTCATGAAGAGTGCTTGAAAGTCATCTATTTCATTGAAAGACCATATTTTCCCCTGAAGTGTTATACTCAGTTTTGCTGGGTAGGTGATTCTTGGTTTTAGTCCTAGTTCCTTTGATTTCTGGAATATCCTATTCCATGCCCTTCAATCCCTTGTTGTAGAAGCTGCAAGATCTTGTGTTAAACTGATTGTATTTCCACAATACTGCAGATGTTTCTGTCTAGCTGCTTGCAATATTTTCTCCTTGACCTGGAAACTCTGTAATTTGGCCACAATGTTCCTAGGAATTTCTATTTTTGGATCTCTTTCAGGTGGTGATTGGTGGATTCCTTGAATACTTATTGTGTCCTCTGCTTCTAGAATATCAGGGCAGTTTTC